>JBBBDQ010028455.1:275000-505000 GCA_037127315.1 Ascarosepion bandense
TTGTTTCTAAAGGAGATTAAACATAAAAATCTCAATATTACTAAACTCTCTACAAGTAATCAATAATTTGGTTCTTATTGTATTATGAGAAAATAAAAATTTCGAAATTTTATGAGTACATGTGCCTCTATGATAGATTTTAAAAAATTAACACTGAATTACACTGTAAGAAATATGAGTAAGTATACCATATTTATTATACTTGACTAATTTCATATTGTTAAACCTTTTTCAACCTTCTTTCAGTAAAAAAAAAAAAAAATAGAAATTGGAAAAAGAAATGACCTTACATTATCTTCAATGCTAACTTAATGAGCACTCCTTCCCATATTAATCAATTTAATCAAAATAATTTTTATGGCAAAATGTTTTCTTTCTAATAATCCAGTTATAATAAATAACAATTTTTCTATTCAATTTAAGTAAATTTTTAGTAACAAATTGGTAAATTTTTGTATTTAGTCTGAGGAAATAAATCAAATAGTGGAGAAGTCAACTTTATTTGGACATGAAATAAAGAGAAAAAAATTGAATCAACCAAACAATTTTTCAAATATTTGAACTGGATCTATTGTAACATTTAATCTCAGACAAATGTTTTGAGAATTTAGAAAAGCATATGTTTATTGAGCAATTTGCAGTATTAAACATTTATGTAAATGAAGCAGAAATAATAGACTGTTTCAGTGTACATGGCCCTGGGTAGTGAACACCCAAGTGACCAATGTATTGTTGTAGTTCGACAGCTCCAATACTCAATTTCAAACACTTAATCAATTATATTTGCTAAATGTTTAAGATGATTGCACTTTCAACTCTTTAATCCAGCTTCAGCAGTTAGTGATAGAAAAATGTGAGGTGAGCTGGAATCAGACAATTTGACACTTTTTTTTTCCATAAAATAAATAAAACCTTGAAATCATTTGATGATATAAATCTTAAATTTCTTTACGAATATTACTCTTTATTTTTTTTTATTCTTTTTTGTAATTTAGATATTCAATTATCCAGAATTGTTAATTATCTCAGCATTTTCAACTTCTGTTCACAAGTGTTTTGATAATCAAGGAAGTACTATATAGAGTTACTCAGATCTTGGTCAGCTATGTACAGCCAGATGAAACTAAAGCAAAATTTGTTTGCATAAATTGCCAGAAATCATATTTTAGCTTAAACTGTATCTAAAGGCAGTCAACAGAAACTTATCTTTTAGAATATCTAATCAGTTTCACCCTTAGATTTTAGGGTATTTTTTTTTGTTTTTTTTTTGTTTTTGTTTTTTTTTCTTTCTCTGTGTGAATGTGAAAAATGAGAATCTACCATTAATCTATCATTAACAAGTAAATGCAAATAACTAAATTATGAAAGAATACATGTACAATAAAATTATTTGTGATGAATTTGTGTTACACTTATGATATATGCAGATAAGTTTTGTCTTAACTGAAAATCTAAATTACAATCTGACACACTGGAACATAATGTTTTATTTAGATTTAAATAATTATTTTCATCAAATTAGTATGAATAATATTCTTTGAAATCTGGTGCTATTTATTGGTTGCTTATATAAATGGAATATTTTCTTAACCAGAACAAATATCAGAAAGAAAATAAAAATAGTATATGTATGTGTGTAGATGGATCATGATGCAGAAAATAAAATATAAAATCAGCAGGCCAACTTGATATCTCTCTCTCTCTCTATATATATATATATATATATATATATATATATATATATATATATATATATATATATATATATAATTTTTTTTTTTTTTTTTTTCTCTCTCTCAGGCTGTTGCATTAACTTCATATTACTACTCTGGGGAAAGTTACAAATGTATTTTTTACCACTTAACTATGGGTAAATAGCAGGGCAGACTAGGTTCTGTAGCTTGGTAGAGCTACGAATCTAAACAAAATAGAAATCTAAATAAGTATTACACTACGTTTGGCAACTTTTTGGAAAGCCTCAGTTATATAGTAGATTAAGAAAATGGCTGCTATATAATTTATAAGTCTGTTATTCATGGCACAATCATTTCATATACTACTCTCAAATTTGCTGTGCTTATTTGAATGCAGACAAAAAGTTGTAAAAAGATTTTTCTTAGTGTTGCTTCACTTCTGTTATATCACTTTATCTTTAGCATAACAATTATCAGACTATAATTTTTCTATTAATGACAAGACAATACAAATATTCTTATGCTTTGAAAAAATTGAACAATTTTATTATGTTTTTATTGGTAACTTAAAAACAAATGAAAAAATGTATTTTATTTACTTATTTCATTTTTTTTTTTTGCATTATTTAACAATTGCTGTATATACCTTTATGAAGTGGATGTTTAAAAAAATACTGTCCATCCCCATGACCATGTTAATTAAAAATGAGCTTTGAATGGTAAATTTTTAATTGACAACAAAAACTGTAAAATAAATATTTCTTAGTTATGCATTACATTTTCCTTTGGTATAAATAATTATGTAGGGCTAATTTTCAGAACTACAGGATCATTTTATTATCATCTACTCAGCCTTGAGCTTGTGTGTGTCTCTCTCTGTCTCTCTCTCTCTCTCTCTCTCTATATATATATATATATATATATATATAGAAAAGTGTGAGAAGCAGTGAATGTAGATTTATTTTTATTATTATTAATTGCTTTTTGTATGATATATTAAGTGTCCATAAGAGATCCATTTGTTTTTCTGATGGCCAAAGTATTTGTGTATAAATAGATAAGTGGTGAGCAAGTCAGAAAGTTCATATGGATGTGTTTGTTGTTTTTTGTTTTTCTTTTCACACTCACACTTAAATCTCTTTCAGCACCTTTTGTTGGCCATAAAACATTTTTTACGCTGACTTGCGAAATTTGATTTCTTCCTTTTTATACTTCAAAATTGTTTTCATCTATTTTGATTCAATTCTACTCTAGTGTGTCTAGGTCTTTTTATTGTTTTTGAAATACTATTTTTTGCAAGGTTTGCAAAATTTTCGTTTGAATTTAGTGTGTCTGTCTGTGTGTCTAAGTTTTTCATGTTGTTTTGTTAAGGAATGGCTTGTGTTTTTTCATAAATATTTCTTCGTGCATCACAAGCATAGCATAATCTGCATTTTGGTAGATAGGCATTACTCTGAATTTACCTCCAACTACATTCGTGTAAATATTGGAAAATGTACAATTTCCTTTTATTGGCTAGTTTACTGTTACTTCTGTGCAGGGTTACTCTTTTATTCAGGCCTTGTGTTGGCCCCACATATATTTTTGTGCATTCATCGCATTTTAGAGCATAAATTACATTTTTAGAATTGCAGCTCAGATTTGTTTTTATTTCGAATGAAGATGTGTTTTAGAACTTGAAGTGTTTCCCATCTATTATTATGTTGCATACCCCACATCTTTTTTTTGTTGCATTTTGTGACTCCCTGTGCTGCATGTTGCTCAAATTTTGATGAAGTTAGTATGTTTTTTAAATTTTGGGGTTGGCATTTGCTTTTAATTATTTTAATTGTCTTTAAGATTTTCTTTATTTTATCATTTTTGTTGAATAATTCTGGATTGCTTTTGTTGTGTGTGGAGATGTATACTAGAATGTCTTCTTTTTCATGTTTTTTGGATTCTGGAAAGATTCTAATGGTATTTCTTCTGCCAGTTGGAAACCCTTGTTTATTAATGGAGTGGAGTATCCTCTTATTTGTAGTGTTTTTCATAGTTCCTCTAGGCATACTTTACAAAGGGTTTCATCAGCTACTATTGGACAAATTCGTGATGCTAGAGAGTAGGGGATGGGTTTTAGACAACTTTTACGGTGGGGGCTCTTGAAACAAGGTATTGTTGGGTGTCTGTGGGTTTATGGTAAATGTCTGTGATGATGTAATTGTTTTTGCTTTTTTATGGGTATGTTTAGGAACAGCAATTCATTATAGCTATATTCTAATGTGAACTTAATTTTGGGGTGCAAGTTTTAGGATTGTGTAGTTTATTTATGTCTCCCCATATTGATCTTCAAAAGATAAAATAAACATCTAGATATCTTTTCTATGATTTAGTGAATTCTGTTTTTATGTTTGCCCCATATTTGGTTGTATAGGCTTTATATATATATATATATATATATATATATATATATATATATATATAGGGGGGGGGGAATAATGACAAATCTGTGAAAACAAAGAGGATAATCCAAAAACTTTAATTAATGAAAAATATTAAATGGATAAGAATAGAAAGCTCAAGGGATATTATTCAGAGCAATATGATATATAGACAAGTCAGCACATCATTAAATGGTTATAAATCCAGAATTCATTCTGGCAGTTGAAAAAATACAAGCTGCCTCATCAGACCTGTGTATTTTCACAACTACCAAAATAAATTCTGGATTTATAACTGTTTAATTATGTGTTGACTTCTCTTTTATCTTTTCTGTTATATATATATATATATATATATATATATATATATATATCCAAGTGAATAAGGAATGAAGAAAAAAATAAAAACGCTCAAAACATTAATTTAAAACAGTACTCAATATAAAATACAGCTATGAATATTTATTATAAATTATAGTTTAGAACATATACAAATTCTCATCTACTTTAAAGTGTACATTTTGTTTTGACACTGAAAGGACACTGTCTCATCAGGTAGTGGGAAAAGAAAATGCAAAATTCTTTACCTTATATTGGCGAATTATGTGTAAGAGGTAGGTGGGATGGGAAATCAGAGTTGTGAGTTAGAATTTGAACGAAAAGAGGGAATAGGTAGAGGATAGAGGTGATTAATGGATGGTTGAAAATTTTATAGACAGATTTAACAGAAGATAAGGTATGGTCCTTTACAGCCTTTATGACCAATCTTTTGGGTTTAACAAAGAGAAATGACAAACCTTTATAGTATTAACAACACTCATACCTCAAATTTTACCTTTATTTCATACTACAAACTGTGATCGAACTAAAGTTTTATATGATAAAGATTTCCTAAATTTTAAATTAAGGTTAAATATGAAAAAAAAAATAGAATAATTATAAAAACTAAATTTAAATACAAATTATTTGTAGTTGTATATTTCACTAATACAGATATGTTTACCAAATAGCAATTCCTATCCCCTTTTTAATGCATCTTCTCCTACTCCAACACCCCACCCCATATACATTTCCTTTTTTTTCTCTCTCTCTTTTTGTTAAACCCAAAGGACTGGCCATAAAGGCTGTAAAGGACTATACCTTATTTTCTACTGTTAAATCTATCTATAAAATTTTCAACACGTCCATTAATCACCTCTATCCTCTACCTATTCCCTCTTTTCGTTCAAATTCTAACTTACAACTTACAACTCTGATTTCCCATTTTCCACCCCACCTACCTCTCACACATAATTTGTTAATATAAGGTAAAGAATTTTGCTTTTTTTTTTTCCACACTACTTGAGACATTGTTTTTTCAATGTCGAAACAAAATCTAAACTTTGTAGTAGATGATAATTTGTATATGTTCTAAACTATAATTTATAATATATATTGACTACACTTGTAGCTTAACTGTTAGAAATTGATGTAGTTTTATATCATTTGTATATATATATATATATATATATATATAATTTTTTTTTTTTTTAGCATTTTGTTGATTTTTAGTATGTGATTAGTTAGATTTAAGGAGGGTTAAAAATTGCTTTTGTAGAGCAATCAGTTCTTCAATATAGCAGTGAATGCTGGATAATATCAAAGATGAAGGAAAAACTTGAAGCAACTGAAATGTGGTTCTACAGAAGAATACTGCGAATATCATGGATCAAGCATGTGAGTGATAAGGTTTTGGAAAGGATGGAAATGAAAAGGAAATTAATACTGAGCATCAGGAAAATACAGCTAAAGTTCCTGGGACATGCAATGAGGAAGGAGGACTTGGAGAACCTGATACTAACAGGCCAGATAGAGGGGGAAAAGAGACGGTGGGGAAAGCAGCAGATAATATAATTGAAGGGCCTGAGCAGATGGGTCACAGAACGGGGTTTGCGTGGTGTAACAGGAGAAAGTGTGCTAAGAGCCACCAGGGATAGGGAGACATGGCAAGCCCTGATCACCTACACCCTAAAAGGGCAAGGCACATAGAAGTAGAATGTCTTACTTTTTTTTCTTTTTTGTAATATACGTACACTTTTGACTATTCTTTGATTATCTTACCTACCTATAGTGTCAAGTAGAGAAATTGTGCAGTCTTTCTATTTTCATATCACTATACATAATCTACCCTGCATCAAGTTTCAGTATTTGGCTCTCTTTTATTCCACTCTCTGATCAACTTTTGTGGTGATTATTTTATTTTAAATTTTCTGTCAGCTTCCATATTAATGCCTTCTGATTTGATCAGCATTTTGTTAAAACAGTCTGTTCTTGCAGTAATTTAGCATGTTATCTCTTTTCATGTTGTTACTATTTGAAATTACGGTCCTCATTTTTTAAGATAGGCTAATTTTTTATATTAGTCTATTTTACTTAGACAATCTTTTGAATTGTGCACTGTTATAGTGATACAAGTATTGGTACCTATTCTGTTTAGTCTCATAAGAGAAAACAAAAATATATGTGGAGGTTGCCTTCCATTCTGCTAGGTGGTTACTATATTAAGTTACTACCATGATAAACTTTGTGTAACTATAAAATGCCTGCAAAACTCATACCAATAAAAATTTTTTGAATGATCATCCAGTAGCTAAATATTGGATTAAACTTAAAATCTAACTATTATGTAAATGATTGTTTTGGTTTTGCTTTTTGTGTGTGTGTGTGTGTGTGCACGCACATTTAGCAGAGACTTACCTCAGCAACCCAAAATGGCTAGAGTCACATGTATATTTTGCAATAGAGTATGGAGACAGTGTATTAGACTGAAAGTGAATTGGGCAACACTTTGTATTTGGTGGCATTGATTGTAGCCATTTTTATTAGCTGGTTCTGGGTGCTCATTGGCTAAGCGATATCTGGGCAGTTGCATAAAAGCCTGGTATACTCATTCAGACTGTTTTAGTTTTTGGCAAGGAGCAGTTGCTAACCTGGGCTTGGGTTATCATCACTGATTACATGAGGAATCAGTCTGCTCAGCAAACATATAAACAAGGAAGTTTGTACTAACTCTTGTAGCAGGGCTGCCATTTGCTATAGGTGCTCTGGTTCTAACCATATGGCCAGATACTCCAAGGAGACAGATTATCTATCTTGAAGGACCCACTGTGAGATGCAGTGCATATCGGGCATATATCAGAGAAATGCCTGAGAGAACAAGACTTCAGCGTCATTCTTCATCCCAAGCAATTAAAGCACCAATAGCTGTCTGCTATAGAGGTATTTGTCGATGGACGTAAGTGTGCAACTCTGGTGGACACTGGGTGCTCACAGATACTGGTGAGCAAAGCAATATGCTGTCTTTGGAGGCAGAAGGAAGCAGAAGTATTAAGAGTTAATGGTAGAACCCTGAAGTGTTGTGGGTACAGCAAAATCAAGTCAAGCATTGGGTAGACTTGTTCTGTGACTGTTAAGGCCCTGATCTTAGATAAATGATTGTTGGGATTTGATCTTCTTGGGATGGACACATTTAGGGAGCTCAGAGGTGTACACCTAACTAGATCAGGTGAAGTGTGCTTTCCTGACAGAAACTTAAATCAGTGCACCTCCATTTCTATCAATGAGCCTGACTTCAGCATGACATTCAACCAAAATAATAAGGCGTGAACTGCCTCTTGGAAATGAATGAGTGGTTATGCACACAGTGAGCTGAAAAATAAAGTGACAGACTACACAGTGCTCGACCATGTTTAGGAGGTATATGAGAAAGATCTTCTATTGTGGCAGCATAATGGGTGATTACTGCCATATACTGAAAAAGATCTTGGCTCACTCAAGGTTTGATTACATTGATGGCGATTGTGCAAGAGCAATGAGCAGAAGATCTGGCCAGTGATGGATTATTGTGAGTGAAATGGGTTTGGGGAGGCATTCACTACCAATGCAGATGTGTGTACAAAATCTTAGAGAATGGCAACAACAAGAAGTCGATGTATCGCTCTTGAACCTACAAAAGGTATACTTGCAATCCACATTGATAAGGTATTATGACTCTTTCTGACTGTGGCTTTCAAACCACAGTCAGAAAGGGTCAGTGATTTTTGGCTTACACAATTGGGTTTTGGATTGAATGTGATGCCCTCATCATGAGAGCTGTCATTGATGCAGTGTTAAATCAAAATCAGGGGATTAAGAATGCCACGTCAACATATATCAACAAAATTCTCAACAATAAGAAACTGGTTTCTGCAGTGCAAGTACAGCTGCACTTATCCAATTACAGTTGTCACCTGTAAGGACCCAGATTCCCAAATGTTCCACAGATCACCTGTCAGAGCAATTTTTTTTTTCCCTGTGTGGGGAAACTGGTTGGCCATTTCCCTGTGTGTGGATAGCTCAGAGTGGCAACTGCATTCATGAAGCAGCACATGAGAAAAGTGACCAATGGCTGGCAATGAGATTGAAGGTCTTGGTAGTCATAAGTTCTGTGGCCACATGAGTGGTACTAAAAGTGAATTGGAGTATCATGGAGGATGCTTGTTGGTTGCGTCCAACTGAAAATGCCAAGCATATCAATCTGGCTGAGCTCAATGCAGCAATAAAAGGCATAAATCTGGTCCTTCAATGGCAAGCGTCAGTGTTAAATTTGATTACCAATTCGGCATGTGTTCGATAGATATTTGACACTCTGACTGGGAAGTCTTAAGTGAACACAAAGGCGGCTGGTGAGATATTGGTACAGTAGCATTTAGAGACATTGCAAGCATTAGCAGAGAAATAGGCAGTAGTTTGTCTGAGAACAAGACTCACGTTCCTCTTTGAAGGAGTATTTGACAGAAGAGATCTTCCCTGGGATACATCTTCTGTGATCTGAAGTGTAGACTTACCAAAAGGACTAGAGTTGCATGTATATTTTGCAATGGAGTATGGAGACAGTGAATTGGTGAGCTTTGAACTGAAAGTGAGTCTGGCAGCACCATGTTGGGGAAAATTGTAGCTATTTTTATTGACTGGTTCTGAGCACTCATTGGCTAAGTTATGATTGAGCAGGTGCATAAAAGCACAGTACACTCATTCAGAGATGGTTTAGTTTTTGACAAGGAGAGTGGTTTGCGATTAAGGAACTGTGATTAGTAGAATTCTTTTTACCTAATCAGATTTGCATAACTCAGCTTTTTGTTTCATGTGCTTCCAATTTTAATATAGAAACTTCAACCACGCATTCTATGTTTGTCTTCAAGTAGAAGAGCAATTATTCTTGTTATATGGTTGTGAAGTTTATTACACCACAGCTGCTTAGGAACCATTCTTTAATATGTCGTATGGTTTCTACATTAGCATATATTCCAGTAAATTGACCTCCTTTGTTGGGTCAACTTCTCTTTGACATTGTTTGAGGTAACATTTAATTTATTTGGGCACACAACAATTACCCATTTAAAAACAAATTTATTTTATCATTAACACACAAAATTGGGACTTACCTTGTTGACCCAAAAAGGCTAGAGTCGTGTGTATATGGAGATGGTGAATTGGCAAACTTCAGACTGAAGGTGAATTGGGCAGCGCTTCATGTTGGCGAAAGTGGTGGTGTTGATTGTAGCCATTTTTATTGGTTGGTTCTGGGCACTCATTGGCTAAGCAATGGCTGGGCAGGTGCATAAAAGCACGATATGCTCATTCAAAGACTGTTTCAATATTTGGTGAGGAGCGTGGCTTACCTGAGATTGAGAAACCATGATTAGTGGAATTCTTTTGCTTCATTAGATTTACTTAGCTTTTTGTTTTGTGTGCTTCCAATTTTTACGTGTTTGATTTCAAATGATAAAGATTTATTTCGAAAAGTCCATGTTAATGCTCCTTTGACCACATTTACTCTGATCTATGCTGTGAACTCTTCAGTTAGCTAATGCTTCCCTTAAAATGGGACAATTTCAAAGTGCACCTGTACCATATAACCATACAGAACCTGGTCTATATTATTGGGGATTTTCATTTGACCACTTTGATACTGTTGCCAGGGACAAAGAACCACCAATATATCACATTCAACATGTACAACAGTTCACTGAAATGGTCATTTAGCCTCTCAAAGGCCCACAATTTGTCCCCTCTCAAACAATTCTACTTGAACAAAAGCATGTGTGCACTGTCATTGTATAACACCTGCTTGCATTGGACTCTTTCACCACATTGCACCATATGTAACTATGCATTACTATCTAAAACTCAGATGCAAATTGTACATTTTTAAATGTTACATCACTAGATATGCATACTGTACCCAAATAAAACTCAGCATTAATTTTCATCAAAGTATTACCATTTTTTGACACTTCAATTTTCAATGAGTTATTTCACAGAATCTTTAATACTAAACTGTATACCAATTCCATACATATTTAATTGAGCTTGTTAATGATACTGCACTCATTATTAAAAAAATGAATTTTTTTTTCAATCATTTATAATAAATAATTATTCTTTAAACCTTAACAAAATGTATATTTACTGACAATATTTAATAATCAATGCTTTTTCTTTTGACATTTTTTAATCATTTCACTCTAGGCTGAAGCAATGCAATCCACTAAGAGACAGAAAGTTACTAAAAAAAAATAAAAGAACGTGAATTAAAAATACAGAAAATAATAACTGACATGGTATTTAAATTTTTAAGTAGATTTTTATATCTGTCAACCTTTCATTCTGTTATTTGCCCTGAGATTTATTTTTTTTTGTTAAAGCAATTTGAGTTCTAACTACAAATGATGAATCTTTGTTTCTGAAAGTTCTTGAAAATAAAAATAATTTGTTGATGAAAATAAAATTATTGTGCTAAGTGTTGTTAGACACACACACACACAGATTTGAAATGTGTAGGCATTAGCTGATAGACAATATATATATATATATGTCAGTCTCATTCTCTCTTCCACGAGATTATGGGAAACTAAAAAAAATATTCAATAACTCATTATTATTGTGTCCTTTTGTTTGGTCACTGAAGAAATATTACCCACACAACCTGTCTGTACTATCACTTGCATACAACAACAGTTCAGTCATGCAGTAACTTCTACTTTGTCCCACTCTTTATAGTCCCAGAACTCCATATCAAAAACAGCACATTTTCACCAATATCAGGTATCCTAATGTATTAGTAAATAGATAAAAGTGCAATGAAAAGATCTTTATTTGTAATATTATAAAGTAATTATAATTAGCACAATGCAATCTTTCAAGTAAGGGGGGGGGCTTGTCTACCTTTGAAAACCACCATTTGAAATTTTTACTTTTTATCTGAGCTTGAAAACTGAAGAAAATGTTAATCATTCTCTACTTTGAATATTCTTTCTAATCAGACATCCATCTTCTCCCAGTAGTGATAGGTCATATACAGGTAGGAAAGAAAAAGTAAACTTGATTCCTGTTGAGAATAAAAAGTGTATGACCTTCTACAGTCTGAAATTTTAATCTGTTGAAATGAAATTTTTCTATACATTTCTCTTAGTAATGTATTCTTGGAATGGCAGAGAATGAGAATGCTTTTTACTTAATTGGTAGTAGATATTTCATGAATATATATGATGTTTTTAGAGATAAATTCAAAACCTTTATCTGAATTCTATCATCTGCTAAATGTGATCACTTTTGCAAAGTAACAGCAACATAATCAGTACAAAAAACTTAGCCCCAACAACCAATAAAAATGGATTTTTGGTGTATAAAGATGGGTTGTTTATATCAAGACAAAAAACAAAAAAATGGTTAAAGTCAAAGATTGATGACCTTTTGAGGTTAGTGACAATTATCTTTTTATTTTTTCTTATTCACTGATTCATATCATCAGCAAAAATTTCTTGCCTCTTTTTCTTAGTATTGTTTAAAAGTTTAGAAATGTCAAATATTATAGCATTTCTGTTTTTACTCTGGCAAATTAGCAATGTTTTTATTCTTGTCACATCTTCAACTGAGTGATTTGACTTTTAGGTCAGTCATTATCCTCAGAAATTTCAAACAAAATAAGTTTACATATCATTATTCTATAAATATTCTCCACAATGCTAGTAAGATGCCAAATGATTTTTTCCTTTGACATTGTGACACCTACAGATATAGGGAGTACTGTCTATCTAGCTAGTTCTCTCATCAATGACACCTACATTTTACCTTTTCTATACTCCTAAAATCTTGGCATTTTCTTTATTTTAATTTCTTTTTCATAGTCTCTGATGTCTTAAGTCTGTCTTTTTGTTATACATTTATTTACTTTCTTGTTCACAAATCTTAATGGGAGCATTACTCTGATATTTTTTTCCTGTTATTTTGAAGTGAAGTACTCTTTAACTAAATTCTGAGTAGTTACCACCATTGGCTTGTAAAATTTAAATAGTGGCATTTCTCATATTATTACAGGCCTGCAGAACCACCCATTGTGAGTGCTTCTCTCTTTTTCTCATCTTTCAGAATTTTTATTGTGTATAGCTGCACTCCTGTCAGCAATAGCAATTTTAACAATACATATTGCTTTGATTTTTGCATTCAAGTGCATAAAATTCTCCAATTCAAATACAGATCACTAACCTTCAAATTCTGAAAAGAATTTAAAATGTCTATATGTTTATTTGAAGTTTTTAGCCCTCTACAAATTACTAAGGATGGTAGAATATTATTAGAAAATAGCTATGTTCTGTTTACTTTTTATAACTACTTTTAATCTAAACTTATTTATAAATGGAACTTTGTCTGTGTGTGTCCCCATTACCTATAGACTCCGAAACGACTGAACCGATTTTCTTGAAAATTTACACAGTTGTACTATAAGCATCTGCAAGTGTTCTTAGCTAGGTTTTGTGTCAAGGTATCCCCGATAAATATCAAAAATCGATACTTGAAAAAATCGAGTTATAGAAGGAGTGGTCTGATTTTAATCAAATTTGATACACTCATAGACAACAATACTCAGTTTCAAGGTTGCAGTTCTTACAATGGTGCAGAAAATCGATTTCTTATATATATATATATATATATATATATATAAAGGCAAGATGTTTGTGTGTGTGTGTCTGTTTATATGTCCTTTATACAAATCCACAATTTTTATCTGATTCTCACCAAACTTCACACAAATATTCTTTAGGCTGAGTCTGAGATCCAGGACCATGGATTAGTTTTAAAGCTTTCAATACACCCGAGCAACGCTAGGCTATACTGCTAGTATTAAATATAACCATGTTTATTTCTTGATATAAATTGTTTTGCAGGGGGTTACCTATGTAACCCCCTGCAAAACAATTTATGAGAAAGAAGTGACAGGAAAGTTATGAGAAAGAGTGACAGCTTATAGGGGTTGTAAGGAAGTGGGTAAGAGAAGGATAAAAATACTGATGAGAGTAGAGTGCACAGAGAAAGGAGCATGAGAGAGAGGATGCAGCTTAGTGAGATAGATGACTATTGACTTTACATTTAAATTCTTGGAGATTGTGGCTGTCAGGGAAACAAGTAAACAGAAGGGAATTCCATAGGTGGGAAGTACAAGAAAAAAAGCTACTGGAGTAGAATTTGTGTTTACATTTTATTGGTTTCACAGTAAAAGGGTGGGACCAAGTTGCTAATCTTGTGACTTTAGTAAATTCATATATGGGGATACCAGTGAGCTAAGTTCATCAGAGAAGAAGCCATGAAAGTATTTGTAGAAGAAACACAGGGAAGCCACATTGTGCCGGTGTGAAAGTGACTGTATCTGAGCTGCCAAGTCAGGATCAATCACATTACAGATTCTCCGTTGGATTTTGTCAAGGACACCTAGGTAGATAGCAGGAGCACCCGACCAGATATTGCAGCAGTATTCAATGCGTGGGCGTATAGTAGATTTATATATGTGCAGGATTGTTTCAAGTTACTTATATTTAGAAACTGGAGAAATCAAATAACTTGCCTTCTAACATGGCTGCCATCTTTTTGTAATCTACCTCATTCATAGGAGAATATCTAATTCAGCAGGTGGGTTAGTCCACTTTACTACAATGGACCTGCCCAACACATTTGCATGAGTAGATTCTATTCACTCATATATATCTCTCCATTAGACCACTCAATAGGTTTTCCTTTCATTTGGAGTGACTACACCAATCTACTTGTGTGTCAAATCACTTGCTATTAACCAATATCCAACAGAAACCAACATAGCACACTGAAGAATCCAGGGTGATATGCAAGGATTGTATGTTTTGCTTTCTACTCAACTGGAAATCTTAAGCTAGTTACACTCACAGTTGATGAAAACATTGAACAGCTAGATACATTTATCTCGAAAAGTAAATAATTGTTGATGTCCTTCTCTGGATTAGATATCATCATGTTTTAAAATATTAACCAGTAAGAACTATTCATAGCAAACAGTAAGCTAGTAGCCAAAAGTATCGATAGCCTATATTGCATGAGAAAATGATATTCCATAAGTCAAAACATTGATAAAAAGATCCATAAAATTAGAAATTTCTTCTAAAACTTTATCTAGATGTTCTGATCATAATTTTATAATCCTCTATGCTCAGGCAATAAGATTTTGATTCTTTATAAAGATACAAAAAAGTTTTGATAAAATATTTTTCTTAGTTTTTGCCTAAAATAACATGTAATCTTATTTCTATATATTTTCCTATACTTAAGTATATGTTCTTATGAAATGTGTGTATACTAACACAAAAAAATGAAATTGAAAAATATAAAATAATCCTTTGATGACTCATCTTTTTTTTTTTTTCATTTATTTATTTATATATATATATATATATATATATATATATATATATAGCGAACACAGTTTTGTGTATTTTAAAAGCAACACTTGCAATTTCAATTACAAAGGTCACTGGCCAGAGAGTATGCATAGTCATTATTTTCTGCCTTGTGTCTATCTACTATGACCATAAATGTAATAATATTTGATTAGGCTCCAGAGATAGCTTTCTTCTTTTTAGATAAAAATTAATGTAAATAATCAAGAAATTGAATTTTATAACTTCATTTTTGCATTAATTTATTGCCAGAATATGCAAGTCTTTTTAAAGGTTAAGACATTTAATACATTTTTGGCTATCTGAAAAATATTCTTGGCACTACATTACCCAGATGTCAATGTGTCAAAAATATTTAATGATGTTATTTACACTATGAAAAAATAAGCAATTGTTTAAAAATTGTTTCCTTTCTTTCTGTGTATATTTAGAAAATTTCAGCCTAAACAAATACAGTCTGCGATGGGTAAATTGTCACCATTTTTATTTTAATTGTGCATATGTGCTGTTTGTTTTTGAGTTTGTTGACTGTACAGAATAGTAGGCTCAATTTGGCACAGTCTGTGATAAAAATATCAACATGATGCAATTCACTCTTCCAGAAATTTGGAAACAGCATGTTGTATTGTTTGCCATTCATGTTAAAAGCTTTAATACGAAAAAATAATACAGATTACAAAGATGTTTGAAGTGATCACTAATGATGGCAACATTATGCTTCTATTTAGGCTCAACACAGAGGCCTACATCGTCTTGAGTAGGTAGTGCTGCCCTGGGTCAAGAGGGTGGCTACTGCAAAGCCCTATGTCTGGCAAAAGGACTCTGCACCATGCTGCACAAGCAGAACCCAGTCATGGCTGTCAGAAAATCTCTGCATCCACATGACCCCTTACACCTAACTCCTCAAACTGCAATCTCATTATGTATGAGGCACAGTTGAGTAAGATACTAACAAAACTCCTGTTTCATTAGTGATAAACTGAAGGCAAGGATTATGGCAGCATTCACCAACTTAAAGCAGGATACCATCTAGATGAGTTATAGGAGATTCCAAAGTTGTCTGCAGGCCATGCTTGAAGTCAATGGTTATTTTATTGAATAAAATTACTCTTTAGTATTTCAAGATATTTTTGTGTAATTTTGGTAAATATATCTGTTAAAATGAAATGTCCATGTTATTTTCATTTTTGCATAATTTAGACGACAATTTATATATCGCACATTGTATGTTGTTTCCAGTATATGTGTATAATCCAGACTGTAAATAGAAAAGATAGAAATATTTCCTTTCTTATTTGTTTCATTCTTTTGTAGTTTCCTTCCTAGTTTAACTGATAATTTTTAGATCACGGGAACATGTGGTATAAACTGAGAAGTAACACATATGCAGAGTAATATTTGTATTAACTATGGCTGACTATTCCAAGTGCTCAATATTGTGATCTTGATGCCATTTGTATAGATGTAGTGATATGACTCAGAATACCATCTTTCATAAAAATTGAACTATTTCTTTGCATTAATGATAGTAAATATTACTCCAATACAACCAAATATTCGTTTAAATCCAGTTATTTTTGGTGGCAGAAACAGCAATCCTCCTTAACAACAATCAAAGTACTATCAGATATTTAAAGCATTAATCATGACAAATGAAACTATTTAGGGGAGCCATTTTCTTTCTTCCTAATTTGCTCACAGCTCTTAGGTGGGATTGGAAAATTAGATGGTGCCAATACTGTAATCCTCTATCTATACTTGTCGATTAAATACAAAATTCCCTGAAGGTTACTCAGTTTGACAATCCCCTCAAGACAATGGCTGAAACATTGATCCTAACAATGAAGTTGAGTTTATACTTGAAGATTGCATTATCCAGCTTGTCAACAGGATGTTGTACAAGCTGGTAGTAGCTGTGTGTCTTATGGGCCAGTAAATGTAGTATGTAGAAATTGTGATGAATTACCTGAAACTAAATGTACACAATGATTCATGTGCTTTGCATTTAACATTCATTTGCAGTATGGGAAATGTGTGAGTGAAATACTCATAATACCATAGGCTGATAAATATTCATTAATTCAACATGTATTGAAGAGGCAAACAGTTTGCTTCCAGCAACTGTTGAGAGAAGCTTGCAAGTGTACCCAATCTATAATGAACCACAATTGTGTTCCACAATTTATAGTGAAGAAGTAAGTTACCATTTTGAAGTCACTAACTCACAAGAACAAAAATGTATGATCACTAACTCCAGCTATCTTGTTGGGTTTGCTATTTGGTGATTGCTTCTTAAGGTTAATATCAACAGTAAGTTATAAGTTAAACACATGGCATATGATAAATTGACTACTAATTTCTTAAGAACAATGTTTCCCCGTTCATTGACTACTTGTAATTAGATTATAAATTTCTGATAAGTCTTGTGAGTAGTATGATATTGAGATTACTGACTGCTGTATGATTTATATGAATCAATATGATTTACAAATTTATCTGCTTAGAACTAAAATGTCTGTAGAGAAATGGATTATTTTCCTACTCCATGAGCCACTGTAAATTGTGATTGAATATTTTGCAAAATATCCAAAGTACAAAAATTGATGTTTTTTTTGTTTTTTTTTTAGCTGTAGTCTTTCATGTAGATTTGCCTTCGGAGTGAGAATCAAGTTGTCTTCTTGAACAAATAACTTAATATTTCTTCTTTTGTGTGCCATATCCTTTTAAGATGTGGGCAATCATGGCTCTCTACAACTTTCTATCTTTTGTTGGTCTAAGTAATTTTTTACCCTTTACCATTCCTCTTTGTTTCTTGTTCTGCCATACATTCACACAAACTCATTAAGTGGCTTGCTTACTGTTTCTTCTTGCTTCTCTTGATTTGTGATATATGTTATATTCTCCACACTTGTTTTCCTTGTGTCCTAAAAATTTCAGCTGTCTCTTTCTGATTGTAAGTAACAGTTCAGTTATCGTGTAGTTTGAGTAATTAGTATGCAATCTTTCAACTCTGTTAATACCATCAGCTGCAAGTGTATATATGACTGATAAACACTACAAATATATTACTTATTAATCTGGCGATTATACATGTTAAAACATATTTGAGCAATTGTATTTTAAATGTTAATTTTAGCCAGCTGTTGTCATGCAGTTAGAAAGGCTCAAATTACCCAATATTATCATGCACTTTTTGCAAAAGTTCATTGTCTCTAAGTACCTGTGTTTTTTTTGTTTTTTTTTTGTCATAAATAATGATTGGTTATGTTTTGAAGAGACTTGTGATATCTCCCTCCTACAAGGAATTGTAGTTACCAAACTGAGCACCTCCAACTACTAGAAAAAAAGAAAAGTATATATGTATTCATCTCGTTGGCATAAAATGATGTCAAGGGTGACACAACATTAAACAATCTCACCAAGTCAGTCTTTCATATACAAGAGATTAAGCGTTGGATCATTTGTTCTGTTCATTATTTTTTAACGGTATGCAAAATTTATAGATTTTTCAGTATGCAACAGGATTAATAGAAGACATATATGGACACCCACTTGTATTTCATCCTATAATAAATTCACATTTAAAAAAACAAGTAAAAATCTAACAGGAACATTTAAGTTTGCAGATCATGTATACATTTCCAGTCACTCTGACAGTATCTTTATTATGTCATGTTCTCTTTGGTTTTCATTTGAAAAAGAAAAACCATTTACTCAAATAAAATAATCCAGAAAATTGAAAGAAAATCCTGATTAAGACTGTGGTTCTTTATCATTAATAAATGATTTCATTTTTCTTTTTCAGTTTGTTCATTCTGGCTACTAATACAAAATATTCTTTGATTCATATTTTAATTATTACATTAAGTTTGGTATGAATGCATATGACAATACAATTCATATTCTCCACTTGAATGAGTTAATTGGCTTATTAAATTATATTAGGAAAGAACGAACACATTTTTTTTAATACTGATACAAGAGGATTTGTTCTTTTTGAAAAATTTGTTTTTCATCTACAAAACTGTTATGTTAGTATTGCATAATCTTAAAGTTAGACTGTAATTGGCAGTTATTGAATTGCTAATTTTATAATGCATATCTATGCTCAAAAAAAGATCAGAATGGAAGTTGATAAAATGTAACATCCTTTTGAAAAAAGATGCAGCACACGTTTGAAATTGCAAAAAAGACGTAATCGGCCAATTTCACAAACTTTACAGAAATGGATTCAACTTGAAAGGCATTCAATTGGTTATTACTTTTAAAATGGCCATTTTAAAAGTATATATTCACATAATATGCAATTATGATTAAATTTGTTTTTTTATTTAAAATCAATTTACATTGCAACATGGACATTTCTGTTTGGAGATTTTACCTCATCAGTATAGGGAAGAGCAAGTATAAGAAAGAAATATTACTGTAAAGGGGTGAATTGAAAAATTAAAAAAAAAAAAGACTCTGTTCAGAGCTTGGCCAAGAATAAAACATAAATAATCAATACCTCTAAAATAAAGTTATACCTAATTTTAAAACAGACTTTACGAAAAGAGAAATATTCCTTGAAGTTTTAATTCCAAGATAATAGATTAAAGTTAATATTCCTAGTGAAAAAAATGTTAGCATATTTCAAACAGAACTTAGAGTGGTTGGACTTTTTTCTTTTTTTCTCCTTATCAATAACATCTATAAATTTGTCCATATTAACAATCTCTCAAAACAATAGTTTTTTGTTTTTTTCAGTCTTTTTAAATAAAATCTAGTTTTCTGAAACATTATTTGAGGAAAATTAACTGATTTAAAATTAAATCAATCTGATTTGAAACATTACTTTTAGCATAAAAATATAGTTGGAAAGCATTGTTTTTAATGTAGAGGTTTTGTTTTTGTTTTGTTTTTGTGTGCATGTTGACAGCCTAATTAATGTTTGAAAAAATTAAGCATGCAAGGAGAGAACTACCAGAAATTATTTGATATATATTGCACAAATATTTTTTTTATTGTTAATTTTAACTACCAAATAATCTTTCCAAATATTAATAAATTATTTTAATATTAATAAATTATTTTTATTGATTTTAAGGTATTTTGATTTTGTAGTGGCCAACATAATTAAAAAATGTAAATGGCCACATTGATTGTTGTTACAGGTTGTAGAGTAAATTGCCAAATAAAAAAATAGAATATATTTACTAATGCATCCAAAAGCGGTATATCTTAGTCAAAAACATTGTGCATTGTTTTTGGTAATGGTTAAGCTGACATTTTCTTGTTTTTCTTCTTTTTTTTTTTTTCTTTTTTTTTCTTTTTTACAGGTGGAGTAAGGTTTAAATTTAGTTTTTGATACATGCTTCCTAAATATTGATCCCTGGTTATGTTTTTTTTTCTCCCATACTTAATAATTCTAAAGGATTTGTTATAACTTGGCATTATTACGGTGTCATTTTTACAGATCAAAAGCTCCAACACTGTTTTTTTTTTGTTTTTTTGTTTTTTTTTAGCTCATGTTATCAAATTTAGATTAGAGATTGATTCAAAACATCATGAGCTATAAAATATTAAAATATTGTAGCACCCTTTACCATTTTACTTCTGTGTGGTATACTGTATTCAGTACCTACCTCTTCAAGAAAATGTTTTGAATAGCTCTCTAGACTAAAGGAAACTACAACAAACTTAGCATGATTAAATTGCCTAACTTTTCTGTATAAAACCTGCTGAGGTATGATACATTGATGGGTGAATAGTTGTCTGCTGACACTGAACAAGTATCTTCTTTGGTAGGAAATATATAGGATGGAACAGTGCCAATCTTGCAGAAAACTATTAATATAATCTTCATATTCATATCATAGTCTTTAATTAGCCCAAATCACAGATCATGTCTCTCTCTCTCTCTATTTATGCGTGTGTGTGAGATATATACACACACACACATTCTATATAGGCCAAAAGAAGAAAGAAACATGCATGCAGTGCATTGAGAATTTTCCCCAGTGAAAACCTTGGGCTGTCTCCTGAACTATAAAAGATTAATTTTCTGTAAAATCTAGTAAGCATCATTCATCTAGTGAGTAATTCTTGTAAATGTATTAAATGATTAACTTGGTATTTACTGGTATAATAATTCCTTGTAAGTGATTAAATAAGGGATTTATTAATTGTATGATATAATCTAAATTTTCACTCTTTCTTAATGAACTGCTCTACAATGTTACACTTTATTGATGACAAATATTTGGTGGTAGTCTTCATCTGGATCACTTGAATCTTAAATTCTGTATACAGTTCTTCCAAATTGTAAATTACTATACATCATGTGCATCTATCTATTCTACTTTATCATTAACAGCAGTAGGACTTGTTCCAAGGACAATTATGAAACATTAGTTTAAGATGACTTTTTGTTTTTATCATTTCACCTCAAGCAAGACAATGAAGCTACTAAGGTGCAAGTGGGGTTACAAAGAAAATGAAAAAAAAAAGTAAAACATTATTAAAAGAGTGAGCTATAAAAGAACAGGAATTAAAACAGGATAACAATTGACATTGCATTTAAATTTTTGAAAGTTGACTGGAAAGCAAGAGGCCCAAGCAGTTCCACAAGCAAGAAGTGCAAGAGAAGAAACTGTTAGCATAGAGATTACAGTTGTATCTAGCCATATCTATAAAATGGTAAGGCCTAGCTGTCCATTTAGTACTGCATAAATTCATAAAAGTGAAGGTACCAAAGAGGAAATCTCATCAAAGCAATTATTATGAAAGTATTTACAGAAAAGGCACTGGGAAGCTGTGTTACAGCAGTTGAAAATGACTGATGCCAGATCATAATCGATAACATTTTGGATTCTTCTTTGGATATTAGCAAGAATCTGTAAATAAGTAGATGTGATGGCAATATTTAATGCATGGATGAATGATAGACCTATAAACATAAATTCTGGCAACAAAATTGTTTAACATGACACAGTGATCCAACTTTCCTATCAGCAGACCTAGCAACTGATTTAATATAATCTTTCCACTTCATGTCAGTGGAAAACATTAGCCCAAGAAAGTGCATTAAATCACTCTCCTTGGGGTTAGCATCAGTCTTGCTAATAGAAGGCAAAAAATAATCATTTCTTGACCTTATTAAACTGATTAGGCTTGATATTAAGACATAAGTAAATATTTGTATCATCAGCATAGATACCAAGTTGAGAAATGAAGACATCAGGAAGGTCATTGATGAAAACTTGCAACAATGTAGGTCCAAGGATAGAGCACTGGGGAACACCTTCATTAAACCTAGAGGAGTGACCATTCAAGACAACTTTCATTTCATAATTTGATAAGATTGAATCAGATCAATTAAGCACACTAAATCTTGTCAAATGCCTTGAATATCCAGAGCAACAACTCGAGCTTCACCATTAGCATTCAGATTGATAGACACTTTCAGCAATAGCCATTAACACATCAGCAGTTGACCTAGAGAGACAAGTTATTGCTTGTCTGAAAGTTGCAAGTTGAGATGCTTACCCAATTTGAAATTGATTATAGCCTCTAGTACTTTGCCAATAGGCTGATAGAAGGAGCAGATGGTTCTCTTGAGTTCTTAAAGACTGGAACTACAGAAGAGGATTTGCAAGAAGCATCAAGGCATTTATTATAGAATTTAGAGAGAACAGGAGCACATTTCTATTTCTAGGACTATCACAAGGATATCATTGTCTGCATGCTTTTAAGGGATCCAGTTTAGACATGATGGTAGAGACATGGGTTGAGTTCTATACATATCTAACCAATAAGGTTCTAAGTGAAAAATCAAAGATACTCCAAATGACTCACTATTAGAATTAGAAGAGTTTATGAGCAAAACATTCTATTTTATCAGCAGATGATGATAAAGCTTCAAATTGAGTGAAGAGAGGAGGGAGAGAAGACTTGCTCTTATTTAACATACTATTACAGAGCCACTAGTAGTCAGGAGAACTAAACTTCTTAAAGACTATACAGAGCCTCATTAGTTTAGGTAAGGATGACTGGTTAGGATTTACTTGATGATATCATGTCAAGAAAAATTTATAACTAAAATCCTATCATATTTATCTTAAAGCAACTACTTTCTTTAATTTATTTTTTAATTTTTACCACAAGAGAGCAAAACAAAACATAAATATGCACAAACAAAAAATAAACAAAACTTCTTTGTAAACTGGTGAATGAAACTCAAAAGCTGACTTAAATTTAGATATTTGTATTTACCTCTACTAGTAAAAAACACTAGTATCTAATTATAATAACTAATTTTGCTTTAATAAATGAAGCAATAAAACTATATTTTATGGTAGTTTTTGGTTTTGAATATTAACAAATATTTCTACGTGTCATAAAATAAATTGAAAATATAAGGGAGAATTTAAAGAGTATAATCACAGAAAATTTAACCATGATGCCTGACAGATAATTGTAAATGAAAATTAATTGATAAAGATATTAAAAATTTTCTTTGTGTAGTTAAAATGTGCATTTTCTATAAAAAGAATATCATTTATATAGAAAATGAATGCGTATGCATAGAGCACAATTATTAAAGTTAGTTATTTGGTTATTAAGTTAGTTATTAGTCATTTGGGGTATGAAAATTGATAACATTTTTCTGTACAATTATTCTAGGTAATTTAACTAAAATGATTAAAGTCAATTTTATTAACAAAAAAAAAATTACAGTAAAATTCAACAAACTTGGTTTTATATTTACTCATTTTTAAAAGTAATATTTCAGATTTTTTTAATTTATTTCAGAAATATTTCATTGGTGTTTTTTATTTTCCTACTTGCAACTATAAACGATAATTTGTTTTGATTTAGAGATGAAAAAAGTTAATCTTAGGCTCTGAACTTTTAGAACATTTGCAGCTATATTTATCTAATTTATAAATGTTTCTAACTTTCATTTTTGCCTTCTTTTAATCTATAGACAGATTGTTAATCAAAGATTTAAAGTTAATAATAGAAAGAGGATAAGGGAACATTTTTATCACAAAATAAAAAAGGGTTAAACAACAGCAAGCCCTCAATTCTCTCTTTTGACCAATAAATTTGAGGTCCTCACATCTTCAGCAGACAAGGTGAAGTGCTTTACTCACAGCTCTATGAACTCAAAATTTGATTCATTAGGGGTATTCACACCTAACTTCCAACCTAGAACTGAGGTTCAACTGAGTGACATTTACATTATCCGCTCACTAATCTCTAACATAGTTTCAAAGCTTGACTCCCCCATAAGGCAAGTGGAGGTGACGGAATCCTAATCATTGTCCTGAAAAAAAATGTACTCCTGAACACTCCTCTGTCCTCTCCAAACCCTACAGCTACTGACTCTCTGCTTCTTGCTTTCCTGCCAACAATCTCCCTGATGTAATCAGATCCCAAGTAGGCATCTACACTGACGACTCCACCATTTACTCCAGCCTTGATAAGAAATCTGCTGAGGCCGAGAAAGCAAACCTTGCTGCTGATCTTGAAAAGGACCTCCAATCTGTGGTGAAATGGGACAAGAAATGGCTTGTAAATTTTAATACTTTCAAAAACAAAGCTGCTAACTTTTAACCACCATAGACAATTGCTCCTACCTTCCATCAGCATGGATTAGGCTAGTCTCCCTGAAAGCAAAACACTGTGTCTCTTCGGCCTATCTCAGCTGACCTGAAGTAGAATGACTTCACTGAATCCTTAGCTAAATCTGCTGCTAGAAAGGTTGGTTCACTGTGTAGGGCCAGAAAGTTTTTCCCATCTGAAACAAGCCTGCATATATATAAATCTACCATCTGCCCATGCATTGAATACTGCTGCCATATCTGGCCGGGTGCCCCTGCTATTCATCTCAGGGTTCTTGACGAAATCCAACAGAGAATCTGCAATGTAATCAATCCAAACCTGGTAGCTCAACTCCAGTCACTTTTTCACCAACGTAATGGGGCTTCAACTCAAATCACTTGTCAAATGTCCACCACAAAATTTGTATACATCTTGCCATAAAGCAGACAAATTTGTCAATTTGAGAAATTAATGGTTCAGTTCATGGTTAAATTACCTTATTTGACCTTTAAACAAAAAAATAAATAGATCACCTTTTAGATCTTAGGATCTTATTTCAACATGAAAGTCAGTAAATCCTTTAAAGCTTCTACAAATATTTTCACAGTTTAGCTCCCTGGTGCTCCTTCTGTATGAATTTACTCAAACTACTAGACTGGCAACTAGGTCCCACCCTTTTACAGTGAAACCAATCAAATGTAGCCACAACTTCTACTCCAGCAGCTTCTTTTCTTGCCCTTTTTGCCTGTGGAATTCTCTTCCGTATACTTGCTTCCCTGAGAGCTACAATCCAAGAATTTAAATACCATGTCAATTGCCATCTCTTATCTCCTTGACTAGCATCCTTTTTCTGACAACCCTAAGGTCCTCAGAATAGTCTTGCTGTACAAGTTGAATAGATCTGGTGAAAAGACACATCCTTGTCTTACACCCCTTTCTATCTTTGTATATCTGCTAAATTCGCTCCTTGACTCACATCTTTTCCCCAACAACCCTTGTATCATGTTCTTCTTCCTTTTCACTCTACTCTCATGCAGCTCTCTTCACACCAGTGTTCTAAGCCTTCTCTTACCCATTTTCTGACACCCACTGTAACTTGTTCCTCTTTCTTATCACTTTCTTCTTATGTAACCTCCTGCACACCAGTGACAGTACTGCCTTGCTTGGGGTGAAATGATTATTAAAAAAAAAAAAAAATTGAGGGCTGAAGTATCCACACAATCAAATTTTGACCAAGTTTTCATTTTTCAATAAAATGTTTGGTTTTGATTTTTTTTTTTTTGTTTTTTTTTTAAGTTCAATAGTTTAGTTGATTCTGATTTTATGTAATCTTGTAGTCAAACTATTATTCGACTGCTTTTGTCAGCAGTTTTCTTGTCAGTTATAGTCATATAAAAGTGTGAATGTACATATGTACACAAGTTCAAACCCTGCCAAAAAGCATATTTTCTTTAAGCTTTCTTAAATGCACACATCAATAGACTTAATACACACTGTTTAAAAAAAATAAATAAAAACAGAATGTGTATATCAAACAGGGTTATCCACTAAAATAAATATTATTTGAAGTGTGTGTGTGTGTGTGTGTGAGAGAGAGAGAGTGTCATTCCATATCAACACAGACTTTAAAATTTGTTACTCGTATAGAATTTCATGATATAAATTGAATGGTAATTATTCTACATCTTGAGGTCAGAGGGTTTCCGAGATATGACCTTTATAAAAAGAAATTTTTAAAAAATCAGCTAATTCTGTTAATTTTATTCGCAATGGGGTTTACTTGTTAATTTCTTTGTAGATGTTAAGAATCTTTTTTAAATATTCATTTCAATGTATCACTTTTCAGATAAAATCTTAATGTTTTAAATATATATTTTGAAAAATTTAATTATTTGATTTTGTGTACCAAATCAAATGTCAACAAAAATTTGTTAACCATTAACATTTGTTGCAGATTTTCATATTTTGTTATCTTAACATTAATTCATGACACTGTTTTAAATAATTATTTTCATTATGTTACTTTTTATACAAAAATCTATTTGTTATATAATAAAAATGTAAACAAAGCCAAAAATAAGATTGTTTTCCACTGAATTGGTCAACATTTAAACACAAATTCTCTTGATTTTATATGATTATTAGCATTCAAAGAGCTTTCTAAATATAGACAACTTGACTATATTGAGAGATATGAAAATGTTAGTATATAGTGGCAAATTTCACCATTTTGAATTTGACTCAACTCAAATCACTTGTCAAATGTCCACCACAAAATTTGTATACATATTGCCATGAAGCAGACAAATTTGTCAATTTGAGAAATTAATGGTTCAGTTCATAGTTAAATTATCTTATTTGACCTTTTAAACAAAAAAATAAATAGATCACCTTTTAGATCTTGGGATCTTATTGCAACATGAAAGTCAGCAAATCCTTTAAAGCTTTATTTAGAACCTGGAAAGAAAGAGGAGGAAGAAGGTGAAAAGGCCAGGAGGAAACAAGAAAACATCAATGGTGTGAGTGAGGGTTCACTTAACATCTGGTACATCCCAACATATACTGTGTTGTCGACTGCTGTTTGATCAACTAAATTGAGGTTCATTAGGATAAAAAAAAAGTTTCTATGACTATGTAATGAAATGACTGTTGCTTGTGGGTTATGAAAGTCTCACTGACTGTAAAAGATGCAACCTTTCCCAAGATGGATAAATGGTGTCCACTGTTGAAAATTGGCTAGCCAAAAAATATTCCCATTTGGAATATTGAGCATGACTATGTGTTTATTTCTTTATATTTTTTTTAAATTCAAGGAAATCATGGTTGTGAATTTGAACTCTTTGCTCAAGGAATAAAAGTTCAGTATCATGATCAGTTGGAAAGCCTCATTACAAATTGCTTGGATGTTCATGACCAGTAACTGTGGGTCATCAATTCTGGAAGAGGATTAGAATGCTGATAGTTGGTCACTTCTCCAAAACTTGTATAGAGAAGAAGGCCTCTATGAAACTGGTTGTTGAGTGGCAAGATCCCTTACTAACCACTGTGAAAAAGAAGCTATAATTGTTTCACCTATGATTTCTGTCCAGATTCTTGAGTCAGGTATAGAGGCACATTTTTATTCCTTTTCTTTCTTTTTTTTTTTTTCCTGGATTTTTCCACCATCAAAACTGAGAAATTTCTAAGTGAAAGCGACAGGTTGGAAGAAAGTCCAGGAATAAAGAAAGCATAAAAAGTATAAATCAGGAATTGGAGTAGATAGACTAAACTATCGCCCAGTTCACACTCCACCCACCTCTATTGAACAGGTGAAGAGGCTCATCCCTTGTTCCCTGTTTAGGGTGTGGTTTCCAGCTTTCTCTTTTCCAATCTTTTCACTCTTACGTAGCCCCCTGCACATCAGTGGCATTACCGCTTTGCTCAGGGTGATATGATTTAAAAAAAAAAACGTATAACATTTGTAGTTTTGCCTTAGATATATTGGACTAGAAGAACCTCTAGCTGCAGAGGCTAAAAGATTTTAAGATCCTTCACAACTTGATTGATTAAAGTGCAAGGTAAATTTGAGGTATGTTGAAGGAGGCTTAAAAATGTCACCTCTTCAGGCAAGTTGCAATAATGTAAAATTCAAATAATTAAAACAATTTTGTCCTGGGTAGGTCTCTATTAGTACATATCCTTATAGGGTCAACATGTTGCTAGCAAGAGATCCATCTTATTACAAGTATGTTTTCATAGTATTTTTAAAAGTGGCTCTTGTTTGATAAACTGCACTTTGAGTACAATGCATTAGCTCATTTTTTCAAATCATGCAAGTCGAAAATCTTTTGTTTCATTGAATCAAAGTAGAATAGGTGGACTATTTTTTTTTTTATTTTTGCAATGATCCATTTGGGAAGTTATAGAGGTTGGTAGTATTAGCCAGTGATTGGAATGCTGTACTTGATAATGATTTAGACCACAAGTGTAGAACTTCTATATTGTTTAAGTTTTTATTATACACTTTATTTACTGAGAAAAGCCAAAACCTACAATGACTGGAAATTTAACTCAATCTTGTTGGATGAGATAAATTTTCAAAACCAGGTAATAATAATCCTGAAAAAGGAATTGACAGGGACTGTGGCTGGTAATAAGTAGTAGTAATACAAACTAAAATAATTATCTGCTACTGATTATAGCCACTGACTCAAATGTAGATAGATTAGTGGTTCAGACAGCAGCCAAATCTAGACATGACAGGGCTGTTAAATCAAGGGATATAGGTAAAGTAGCTATATTTAAAGCAGGGCTGATTTCCTTGTTTAACAAAAAGCACCAACCTCTGGCAGTTAGATTTGAAAGAATTTCTGTTGAGACAATGAATATGACTGCAGAAGAATTTTAAATTGTTATAGATGAGCATATTGCCAGTGTCACTAAACCTGATAGATGAGGTTTGGCTTCATTTGAAGTCATCTGTGAGAAATTTAGAAATATTTTTTAAAAAGTCTTTGAGCTCTGATTAGTTTGGTGCTTATATAACTGACTTTCCTCACCTTCAGACAACTGAAGCAGCCAGATGTGAGGGTCCCATAACAGAGGAAGCTATTTGCTATTTAAAGTTTGGGACAGACAAGACTCCAGTAATCAGTGCCTTCTCATACAAATTCTACTAGCAACTTATCTTAAACATGTAGATGAAGCAAAGAAATATTCTCCAATGTTTTATTTCTTCATTAAACAGTTGATACACAAGAACAAACATGATGAGAATGAGATAAGTAATTTTTGGCACTTAAAGAATTTGGTCAAGATCTTAGAAAAGAAATTGCAGGCTGTGCTAGAAAATCTAAATAGTCTTTGATAAACATGTTTTGTGAAAGTAAAGAATATTCAAAATAACCTACATTTAGAATGCATGATTCTAAGGAATTTGATCAATTTAAATGAATCCAACATACTTGAAAGAAATGGCCATCTTCTGAATGGTATCTTGTTTGCAGCTAGTTTCAAGCCAGACTTTTGCACTTGGATCTACCTGCATTAGGCACGCCGCCCTCTTCTGAGTGTTGGGGGAAGTGAACAGGGTAAGATTAAAGCATTTCATATTGTTCCCTTTTATATGTGTCAGGGTTGTCTACATTGATTTACAATGCTGTAAATCCTTGGGCTGGAAAATTTTTTATAAGGATTTACATTACTTGATGGTACCATTTTGGCCAGGTACTCTGATTATGTCAATGATATATATCCATGCTTGTTATGAGCAAGGAAATTAGAATGTATGAGATAGTGAAGGGTTAAAATTAACTGCAGTGTTTTTTTTTTTTTTTTTTTTTTCTTTTTTTTTTTGCTTGTAGAGATTTTCCCTTACCTCTTCATTTAAATTGATGGCCATGCAACATACTCACTATTTGATTTGTACATGGCCTCTAGTTAGATATATTGGTTACAGCTACTGAAGAATCTAAAGCAATGAGTTTTAAAAACAATACAATATTATTTGGAAAGGAAAATAGCTGTTAAAGACATAGTGTAAACAAAAAGTGGTAATAGTTGTCATTTTAAAGTTTAAAAATCTGTTTTGTTAAAATATAAAATTTCACTGTTAAATTTAGTTTGAATTGTTTTAAATTAGTTCAGTATTATTTAAAAATAAGTGGGCCACTGAAAATAAAACCTCTAAATTAGTAATCTAAAGCTAATTTTACCTGAACATTTCAACAACACTATGCTGATGTATTGATATGCCACTTGCTTCGAAGTCAGAGATCCAAATCATGATGAGGCTTACTTGAGATATATCTACACACGCACACATTTTAACATGACAAAAAAAAAGATGTTGGCTTTATTTTAGATATTTTTCTTTAATCCTGATAAATCTCAATTATGATACAAAAGAAGTATTGTTTTGACATTACTGAATTTCTATATGCTTAGACAAACACAAAAACATTAAGTTTTAAACCATTTTTTCCTCATCTCATATAACACCCAAAACAAAATTTTAAATTATCGAATTTCTTTGTGTACTCAATACACTGCATCATAACTTGTGCAAATCTTTGTTAATTGTAGGCTATTTCTTAAAATTTAGCATGGAGGTGTTAATTAGTGACCAACCTGAAAGGACAAACCTTTATAAGATTATCTTTAGTAACACAATGTGCTAAAAAGGTTTATTTTTAAATGGCAAAGAAACGTTAATAAGAGCTCAAGTTAAAAATTAAAACAGAAAAAGTATAGTTTTGTAACTGAAAAAGGCATGCAAAATCAACCACTGTGACAATTGTAATTGAGTCAATTAACTAATCATTATGTGATTACATTGGGTCAGTATTTTTCTCTCTCTCAGTGATGTAATCATGGTCCTATGTCAGTTTTATTCATGGAAAGAAAATGTGTGTCTCTCTCTCTCTATGTAGTTAATAGAAAAAAATTCAAGTAAGCTTTAACATTTTTAAAAAATGTACAGTGTAATAGAGTAGAAATGGAAGCACCAAATGTAAATGATATAACTTCATATGAATATCAACAAAAATTACCATATATATTTGCATATCATTTATTTCAGTTGTCCCGATAAATACTCTTCACATTGGTTTATCACTGCATATTCAAATACAATTATTTTTTTTCAGAGATTAATTTAGATGAAAATGCAACTGACTTTGCAACAAAGAAACTAATGACAATAAATAAAACAATGCATTCATCAAGTAAAATTATTTATGCTCAAGACATATATATATATATATATATATATATATATATATATATATATATATATAAGATATTCATTTAAACTTGTGAAGAATTACCTTGGAGATCTGAGAGGGTTAGAGTAGAGTAGCCTAAATATACGAACAGATTGCTGGCAAGTCACACCATCTGAGCATCGGTGCTGGAATGATGAGGCACAGGCATCAGTAAGTCAGATTGAGGCTGGCAGTGTGCACAAAATTAAAAACGCATGAAAATTTGAAAAAATTAAAAAACAAAACACAATTAGAATTAGTGCATTCATAGCAGTTCAAATCAGCATATGTAAAAGCAGAATTGTTTATGAGGATGTCTCCAGTGTCTGTGCTACAGAATCCCAGATTTTCTGCTACAATCTATTTCAGCAGCATTACCATGGTGAAAGTGTATATAAGCAGAGACATGATAAACTTATTTACTGGCAAAGAGGACATTGTGGCATAGTTAAAAACAATGAGACTGGTGATAAGACTTCAGCTGGTAGATGATGTCGCAAGTCTGCTGCCATTGTATCTGGATGGAGATGTACTAGACCTCTACATGGAGATGAATGAAGACAACCAAGGGGATATTGATAAGATAGAGGCCCGATTGAAGGAGACATTTTCCGCCGACAGGAAACTAACCCTGGTCATGTGGGCTGGAGTGCAGGTGGATGTTTATGCAAAAGGATCAGGCAGTTCGCCAGATTGGCTGGGTTCGAGGGAGTTGGTCTGGAAAGGCTCACCAAACTTTCTTTCATTACTGGGTTCCATGATGTCATCCACATCAAACTTCAACCGGTGCCAAATATTGACACCCTACCTATGACAGTCTTGATAGCAAGAGCACAATTTCTGATGTTAACTGGGGACCAAAGTCAAGAGGGGGTCATAACCATGCACTCACCTTGCAGTAATAATGTAGTCCCTACCAAGAGTGGTCTCAGCACCAGTGTAATCTGCTACAGATGCAGCAGCAAAGGTCATAGCAAAGGACTGCAAAAAGTGTAGAACATGTTGCTATCGATGCAGCAAGGGTGGGCACTGGGCTCAAGACTGTCCAGGAAATGATCCAGGGGACAAGGCATCAGCTCCAGCCTTCTCCCACACCAAGATGTAAATGCGGCGCTCCTGGAGATGAGCATTTATGTTGATGGGACACAGTGTTTGGAGCTAATTGATACTGGTTGCTCACAGTCATGGTGCCAATCCTGGAGGTAGAAAATGGCGTACATCAGGATGTCCAACACATGTTGTGGTACTGGGGTGGTTAATGTTCTGGTGATGTGTAGCAAACCACTGGGTTTTGACCTCCTGTTAGGGATCAATGCGATAAAAGCATCGGGAGGCATTGTTGTTGGGGCCAACAGGATCAGTGCAGATTGACACCGGGAAAGTCACTATGTGCACAGCCATTTCCATAAAAGAACCTGATTTCACTGCTACCTTTGACCGTAAGAGCCAAACATGGACTGCAGCATGGAAGTGGTCAGAAGACTGCGCACCAGAAGGACTGAGAAACAGTGTCTGAATACCCACTAGCTGCAGAGATCCGAAACAACTATGAGCAGGATACATGGATGGATAATGATTGACTTGTGCCATATCCAGAATAAAAGCTGGGGCCTCCTTAAGGGTTAATTCCTCTGATGGCTGTGTTGCAGCAGAATAAAGAAAAGGTATGTCCTGTGATGGACTACTGGGAACTCAACCATCATGTTAACGTGTTCACCAGACACAGATATATGTGCAACTAAACTACATGAATGACGACAGAAAAGTTCAAATCCAAGTAGATGTCCATGAGACTTTATGGCAAGATCATAAAGATTGATGGAAAATGGTACTGTCTGGGACATTCGGGATTTGGCCTCTTTATGTGTACACCCCCCCCCCCTCATGAAGACCATTGTCAGCAGGTTGATGATATTGACCGTGTGGCATCTGCTTATATCAACAATATGTTAACGAAGATATTGTGCTTGCGATCCACATCAAGGAACACTTGACTCAATATGGACTGGAATGCAAGCATCTAGAAAGGTTGGTGGACAGTGCACAGGTGCTGGGATAGACCATTGGAATGGAACATGGTGAACTGTGGTGAAAGCGAGGAAGCATGGTCTCAGGAGCTCCCGACATCATCACACGACTGACCGTGTTCTCCTTGTGTGGGAGGCTTGTCAGGCACTTACCATTGTGTGAGTGATTACATGTGGCTTGCGGAATTATCAAGAGGAGAGTTAGTGTGGTCATAAAGGTCTGTGATGATGAAGTGAAGGACACCTTTCTCCAGCGTATGATGTCTGAGGTGTTGAATGTAGTGAAGTGGAATAATTCAGCTCGTATATGAACGGTCAGAAGGGAAGCTGAACATGTGGGTCAACACAAGTTTGTTAGCAATCAGCGTAGTGTTGGAGAGGCACCAGATTGTGGTAGAGGATGCTTGTTGTCTGTAGCCTGCTTGGCCAAACTGGACCCCATGTTAAAAAACCTTAACTTGGTTCTCCAATGGCAAAGCAAGTTGTTGCACATAAAGACAGACTCTCTCTCTCTCTCTCTGTACTACTGGGTATCAAACACTCTTACCAGGAAGGCACGAATGTATACCAAGGCAGCAAGCGAGATGCTAATCAGAAGACAGTTGAGTACCCTGAAGGAACTTGTGACAGAGTACAAGCTGACTGTGAACGTGATGTTAGTTACATCACCTGAAAACATTATCAACCGACTGACCAGGGTGCCACTGTAGTGGTTTAATGCAATGAAGAAAAAAAACGCACATGGGCCATTGATTGGAGTTGTCCACATGGATGAGCCAGGCACAAATCATATCCTGTCAATTCACAGGAGTAGTGGGCACACCACTTACTTTCTCAGGAGAGTGTGCCCAGCAATGACAGCAGTCAAGTCAGCCATATGGGGCTGCAAAGAATGTCAATCAATAGACCCAGCACCAGTTCTCTGGGAGAAGGGAAAGCTGGAGATGAGCCAGAATTGGCAGAGGATAGGTAAAGAAATAGTGTGAACCATAACATGTTATACATTACGGTTCACACTATTTCATAACCCTCACAGACTGTGGCCCATCACGCTTCAAAAGCAATTGGCAAGACAAGACTCTGTGATTCAACAGCTGGAGCTGGTGTTCTTTTAGTGTGGCCCACCGTGTGAGCTTCTTATAGACAATGACACAGCCTTTTGCACAAGATTGGGGAATAAGCCCGCAATTTCACTGCACATATGCTCCAGCTGGTTATGGCATAGCGGAGTGATGTCACCGTTCAGTGAAATGAATTGCAGCCATATCTGCTGCTCCATCCAGGAGGCTGTCTACTGGTACAATATGACCCTGAAAGATGACCACTCACATTTGACTGCACCGGCCAATGCAATCAACCAATGTGAAGTTCGGGCGGCAGGGTTAATGCCATGACAATGCTCTTAGTTCCTGGCCATAGCCCTTACCAGGTCAGAGATCACGTGTGGCTCAAGGCTGCACAAAGTGTATCACAAAGTTCAGTAGGGATCAAGTAACAAAGATAATTAGCTCGCAGACTTGTATAGTGAATGGAATGCTCTGTGATGTGAAAAACATGCACCCACCTCACAGTGTCAGCATCTCAGAAGAAAACTCTGACAGTACATCTTCAAATAGCTAGTCGGAGAATCTGTTACATGAAGAATCAGTCAGTTCACCTGAAGAGGAAGCAGAATCACCCTCCCCGCCATTGCAAAGAAGCTCCTGATAAAGGTAATCACCACCCAGCTGCCACTTTTGTGATCAGGAGTTCAATGGGGGAGTGTGGATAATTACCTTGGAGATCTGAGAGGGCTAAAGTAGAGTAGCCTAAATGTACGAACAGATTGCTAGTGAGGCAGACCGTTCAAGCATCGGCACTGGAATGACAAGGTGCAGGTGTCAGTAAGTCAGATCAAGGCTGGTAGTGTGCACAAAATTAAAAATGCACAAACATTTGAAAGAAATTAAAAAAACGACAGTTGGAATTTGTACATTTAGAGCAGTTTATGTCGGTGTATAGAAAAGCAGAATCATTTGCGAGGGTGGATCCAGTGTCTGTGGTACAGAAACCCAGATTTTCTGCTATAAAAATATATAAATACTTTTCTAGTGCAGGTACCCATGTTGGAATTATAAGCCAAACTACTTAAAATCAAATCATGTACAAAGCTGCACACAGTAATTTTGAAAAAATTACTGTGTGCAGCTTTGTGCAGCAAATAACTATTTGAAAAATTCAACAAATAAAGAAAAACATGTAACCAGATAAAAACAAACTGGATTTAAATCACTTTTTTCTTTATATCTCTAAAAAAAAAAATATAAATAATAAGGATAAAAACACATCTGAGAAAATAGTTCCCAAGCAATATGACAAAGGTATATGATCTTTGTTGCTTGCAATATTTTAAGTAAAAATACTTGAGGATGCAGATTATATTTCAAGTAACAATTTTTCAATATTGCCTTAAATTCATCTAATTAAGAGCAGATTATAAAAGTCAAACTATTTTTTATTTGCTTTCAGCAAAAAAATATGCTATTATTTTTTTATATTTTCTACAACCTGCTAAGACTTGCTTAGTGTATTAAACTCTACTTCATAAATATTTGTTGCCTTTTTATATTTTCAGTTGATACGTTTCTCAGACATTAATTTATGAAAATTACATCCACTAAAAAGATTGATGAAAAACAGATTAAGAAACTATTAAAAATCATAACTTCAAAAAATCATGAAATTTAAAAATGAATATTTAAAAATTTGGCATACAGAAGAAGGATGTGTATTTAATCAGTGTCAGCTCTACTCGTAAAAGAATCAATTATAAAATATTTGCTAACAAAAGTATCATGCAGTTTAATGTTATATATTAATAATTTTTATTCATGATCCAATACAGGAAGCATGGCAACTTCTGGTGAAAAATGCTTAACAACTGCATCACTTTCCAAGGCAGTCAATAAATTATTGCTATTATGTTTCACTGTTTTGTTTATTTCTCATATGCACATTAGGTAATATACAGTTTGATGAAATCAATTAAATTTATCTTAAAAACCAGGCAGAAAAGGAAAATTAATCAATATATTTTTCCGAATATTGTTTGTCTTTTAATATCTTTATCAAGTTTGATTAATATTTAATCTTATTCAGGTGTATATTGTTTGATTTTTAAGAAGTCATTTAGTACATTTGTTCTCATTCTCATCTCTTCAACTAAAACATTCCAGTCCAACATTATTGCAGGACTGAGTGTTAAGGTGTCTTAATGGTACTATTAATATGTTAATAGAGAAACTTACAAAATTAATGTCTGTCCTCTGACTGACTCATTTTTTGGAGAAACAATGGTTATCATGTCATAAATTCAAATAGCTGATCTTTGAATAGTTATGTATTAACTTTTAATGTAGTAAAGATGTGTATCATATTGTAAATTTATATATTTGAAGATGGTCACTTAAACTATATTTTTCCATCCTTGAAAATGTGTATGACTACTCTTTATATAAGTTTAAATTGAAGATTATACAACTGAGACATAAATTTGGTATTTTGAGGAAAATGTGTTTGAATGAAACAATAGTTTCAGAAATTTCTATCTACAGATGAAGATATTCAGAGTAATTAATAAAAACTGAGGACAAAATACAAGAACAATTCTAATGCTTTTTTAGCAAACCTCACAGTAGATCTTACAATAGGTGTGGCTGCAGTGAACTTACCGACATCAGCAACATAACCTATAGATATTCAATAAGATTTAAATTTGGTAAGCACCGAAAGCAACAGAATACCTAGAAGTTAGTCGAGTGTTTCCAGAATTAGTTTTGTCACCCATGTATGATAGGTGGTTGTACTGTTTTGTTGAAACATACTACCCATTACCAGTAAAGATGGGAGATGTAAATGGTCTACAACAAAATATAAATTAGACATGTAAAAATTAGTTTAACTAGTAGTGGTCCTTGAATCTGTCAAAGGAATATCCTCCACTGTTTCCTCTGTGTAAAAACCTGGGAAAATGACTTGTATGATCAAATGATATAACACAAGTCTTCTATGGTCTAAAAGTAATGTTTTCTAACCCTACTGATGTGCATTACTGTAATCCCTGATGGTCCTCTTTTTGTACCACCTGTAGGTACCTGAAGTTTTTACATTCTGCTGATGTCTTTTCAGAATTAACATTTTCTTATATACCCTTGCTATTGTTTCATGAAAAAAACTTAGAGCAAGTTCCTTCTGTAAGATAAAGTGACCTATCTTTTTGGTTCCAACAAGCATATCATAGCCAAAGTGTTAAGTTTTGTTTGTGTCTCATGGTTGCCACAGCTGCACTACCTTTTTACATATTATGTCACACAAATCATCTGGTGAAGTCTATTTCTCCAAGTGAAGATGGAGACCATCCAGGGAACTGCTGTCTAATGTTTTAGTGCTTCAGTTATTTTCTTGTATTTAATAAAATCTATTCTATAACCCAAAAAATTCATAGCATGATTAAGTCTACATTTTAACAATTTAAAATTGAATACGTAATAAAGAGCATGTTTTCATATAAAATAGAGATGCCCATACTTTTGTCTATTTGATTTTGATTCTAATATTGAACAATGCTTTAATATCCCACACACTTAATCTGTGAACACATGTTAGGTTTCATCATTTCCAATTCATTAATAGACTCTTCTGCAACCTACTCAGTGGTTGATAAAACAGAAATCCAAGATATACCAAAGGAGATTTTTAGAAGTGAGATGATAACTTGCCATACTCACAAAATAAATATGACCTGGAATTTGTACAACTATATTCATAATGCCAAGCCTGACAATTTTTTTTTTTATAACAACATACAGTTAACATTAGATTGGTGTCAGATTAAACGAGGGAGTGGCAAATAGTGTATCCATTTTGATGAAGTAAATGAACAAGCATGCTCTGTGCAAGTTAAGAAATTGTTTGAGGATGATGGAAGGAAAGAAGGTTCTTGTAAGAAAGAGGTTCCACGAGGTGGAAATACTGAGGTGGAAAGTTAAAATATGATGCTGTTTTGGCATGAGAACAACATAGATGGGAAAGCTGAATCCAGTATCATTAGAAAGTCAGATTAAAAGGAAAAAAATGTTTACAGTTAACATTTTTCTTAGCTAAAGAATGGATCTTGGTAACCTATAATTGATTTTACTTTTGAAAGCAAAAGTGGTAACACTTTACCCTTCCTAGATATTATTCTAACTTGAGCCAATGACAACCTCCTACAAAAGTGAACTTATAAACTATTATTCTTATTACTGTAATAGAATAAAATTTAGTATAATTATAGAATTTTAGTTACAAACTTTAAGAATTATACAGCCCCCGATATTTACATAATATATATTTATTGAAAATACTTTTAAAAACCGCAAATATCCTTATTTCATATAGAGTGCTGAAAGAAAAACAAAACCCATAATAGTAAATTTGATTAAAATAAACATAACTGCATAGATGTGCATTAGAGTGCAGTGAATATTGGCTCAGAATGAGAAATAGGAGAGCCGAGTTCAAATTCCTGTTAAATACATTGCATTCACTTGCACACAAGTAACCTTAGGAAAGGTATTAATCCTCTCTTCTCTCTCCAGCTATGGGTTAAATAACAGGACAGATTGGGTTCTATAGCATTGGTTGGCAACCAGTCTACATTGCCCAGCGGATAAAGGGGTTTACATAGGATCAACACTCCATCTGTAAAAAAGACAAGTTACAGAAGCATCAACAACCTCCTTGTCAGTGACCTATGCTCTACTGGGAGTGATGGGGGATTTAAAAGAAAAACATAACTACCAATTTCATGACATATATTAAAAATAATTTATCTAATCTTTAATTACAGCAATATCCAAAATATGGTTATGATAAAAAATCTGAAGCAGTCGTATATTAGAAACTGTAGCAGTTGTTCTATGCAATATATTAGTGCAACTCACAGAAACATTAAATTTATGATATAAGAAGGATCTCTTATATAACAATTTACCACTGCATTAGTTAAATACAATTTCAACCACAATTTTGATTTAAAATATGCTTTCCTTAATAATAACCTTTTTCTGAATATGCTTGTCTGCTAGAGTAGATAGCTAATTCCTATTGCAGATGCCTGCTCAGGCATATTTGTTTATTCAACACTCACAAAGCCAGCCTTTAGTTTATACTGCAATTATGCTGAATAAATCATAGTTTCTGGGAGAGAGAACATTATTTGGTCTGATCAATAGTTTGAATCAGTCAGTATGTTGAAGCCTTCAGTCATGATGACTTCAAACATTGTGTTAGCATTGATGAATAATTCCATCTACCAAAATTCACAGGTAAGGCATGATATGCTTTCCAGGCACTTTCTGGTGTTACTGCATGTGGGATCACATTTCCAAGTTGATAACAAGTCACTTTCTTGACAAATCAACCATTATGAGATTCAAACTAGTCTCATTAACAGAAAATGAATTTTCTAACCACCCAGCCACACACCTTTTGTCCTTATTAAAAGAGAAAATAACTTACTAAGACAAAAAGTTTTTGAAAGTGCAATAACTGGTACTTGCCCAAACATGCAATCTGGATTTTTTTCAGATATCTCCTTTTTCTTAAAAAAAAAAATTTCTCAAGTCAACATATTTATGTACAGCCAAAATATGGAAATTTTTGAGGAGATAGTGCTGCCCTGAGTCAAGAGGGTGGCTGCTGGAAGACCCTGTGTCTGGTAACAGGGCTCTGCCACACAAACTGGAGAACCCAGTCATAGCTGCCAGACAAATTCTATGACCACATCAGCCCTTACATCAGGCCACCTAACTCCCTAGACAGCAATCCCCTTGATTATGTGTGAAGTGCAGTTGAGCAAGAGACCAACAAAACTTCATGGAACACCAAAGATGAATCAATGGCAAGGATTATGGCAGCATTCAGCAACTTAAACAATGAGTCTGTCCAGAAGAGTTGCAGGAGATTCTAAAGTCATATGGAAGTCATGGTTGAAGCCAATGGTGATTTTATTGAATAATATTTGTCTATATTTCTGTAATTATTTGTACTGCTGTACTGGCTGCTGTCATCATCTTTGTTGCTATATTCATGATCCTTTGGCCATTGTACACTCCGGCATTCTTCAGATGATTGGAATTTCAAACTGAAACCCTTATTTCATTCACCAGGGTAGATTATTCTAGTTCAATTTATTGAATAAATTTACTCTTTAGTATTTCAAGATATTTTTGTGTAATTTTGGTAAATATATCCACTCAAATGGGATGTCATTGTTATTTTCATTTTGGTGTAATTTAGTCGATAATTTACCGATCACACCCTGAATTTTTTTTTTTTTCTTTTTCTTAAACAGTGAAATTAATACCAACCAACCTAGATCTTTAGTTGGACTTCTCAGTTTAGGTTAGCTGGTATTAATTTCACTGTTTAAAAAAATAAAATACAGAAACCAACTCACACATTTGTACGCACACAAATCAATGTTTATAGCAATAAGAAATAATGTTGTATTAAAAAAAAATTAATTTAAAAAATTATATATGTAGCAACAATTAAAGATAGTGTTAATGCTAGTTAGTACTTAAAACCAAAAATTAAATATTTCAAACTGATAAGATTATAAGATGCTTTTCTTTATAGACAGGAAAATGTGGTGGATTACCAAAGAGTTGACATTATACCAGAAAGTTTTATTTGCATGCAAATAAATCATACTCTATTAATGACATTGATTATACTAAAATATAACTTCACAAACAGTTGAATTCATTTCCAATTAAGATAACTACAAAACCAATTTCATGTTAATAACTTAAATATAACAATGTCAAAATAGCACTTCAAAGGTAAGAAACTGAAGAGATTGACTAAAATATTATCAAATATAATCTATAGATTAAAAGTACATCATGACATGATGTGTAAAATTAGATGAAAAAAAGAAAAAGCCATTTACAATTGTAAACCAAGATTTTATTACCATATTTACCATTAATTGATGATCAATTTTTTTTTTCCTTTTTTTTCATTTCACTCCAAGCAAGGCATTAAAGCTATTAAGTCACAAGTGGTTACTGAGTGAAGGAATAAGAAAAAAAGAAATATTATTAAAGAGAACAACAAAAGAAAAGGAATAAAGAAGTCAGTAGATAACGGTTGACATTACATTTAAATTTCTGAAGATCTAAGCTGGCTGCTAGAAGAGAGTTCAACAAGCAAAAAGTATGTGAAAAGAGTTTTAGCATGAAACTCATGAGATCTTGTTGCTCATCTAGTACTGCACTTAAATTCATAAAGTCTAGGTTCCAAGAAGGAAAGTTCATCAGAAAAATTACCATGAAAGTATTTATAAAAAAAGGCACAGGGAAGCTACATTCCTGTAGTGGTCAAGTGACTGAAATTGTGAAGCCAAGTCAGGACCAATAATATTGCCAATTCTTTTTTGGATTCTTTTAAGAATGTGGTAGCCATATTTTATGTATGGGTGAATGGTAGACTTAGATAAGTATGACACAGTAAACCAACTTTCTTAGCAGCAGAGCTAGCAATAGATTCAGTACAAGGTCCAGAGAGTAAGGTGGATGGTATGGTGTCTTCCAACCAAGTCACCATATAGTATTCCTAGTCACCCACTCTACATAAAACCTGGTATTGTCATGGAGGAACAGTACACTCTTCAGATTATCCAGTGCTGGCTTATTTCTGCTTCAGTACCTATATTCCAACTACTATTAGTATAGGTCTGCAGTGATGGTTTGGTCGGTTGGTAGCAGATCATAATGCACGACTTGTTGAATAGTTCACTAGATACAGAGCATGATCTTTCACGGGTGTAGAGATGGTGTTGCGAGGTGAAGCACTGGGTCCAGTGGTGACAATGTCTGGCATGCTTGGGAATGTCATACAGGACCTACCTTTTGTCACTGCTAAGCACACAATCAAATATGAATATGTTCCAGTGCTGAGAAAGCAACTAGAAATAGGCTGTCACTTAACATTGCTTGTTAGCTTCCAACATTGTGAAATACCCACTTGCTCAACTTGTACACCTTCCCTATGCAGTGCAAGTGAGACCTGTTTCATCCAAAACCTGGAAGCGCTTGGCAAGCTCACCATAGGTTTGGCTCAAGGTCTTATCATCAGCATCATCCAGGACCTGTGGCCAGCCACAGCAGGTTTTATCCCAAAGAGATAGATCTCATGACCTAAACTTCTGGAAATTATGTGTGGCAGTTAACTCAGAGAATTATCCCCAAAGGCTTGTCATATTCAGTGACTTGATGTGGCTGTAGATAAGCCCACCTTAAATTCATAAAGCAGATAACATCGAATAAGCTGCTTCAACTTCAAGTTCCTTCAACATTGCTCAAGCCATGACTGATGTGTGTGTGCAACACACCTGCATTGGTCAAGAGCAATGATTTTGGTATGTGACACTCATTTGTATATCATTGATCACTTCCCACACAACGTAAAAAAAGGCAAGAACTCTTTCTCAAAGAAAGTCATGAAATGAATCCTAATCAACATGCTGGTCACAGATGGAGGTCTTGTGGAACAGGAGACTTTTAGAGTGTTAAATTATTTCTTGATCATTTTTAGAACCTTCAAAGTTTTTGTTTTTCTTGCCTCAACGAGTAAGCATAAATTAATATGGGAAATTTTCATTTTTTTTTTTTTTCTTCAGTTAAAAACACATTGATTTAAACATTCATGCAAAAATCAAATAATTGTTGGGATTTTAATGAAACTTTCAGAACTTATCCACAAATTATTTTAGAAATGTTTCCCTTTTTAGAAAACCTGTTAAAATATATTTTTACTTTCAACTGATGCCCCTCACTTGGAGTCCTTGGAGAATTTAAATCCGTTTCTTTTTTATAAAACAAAACCACAGAGAAAATCTATGAATTTTAAAATACAAAATATAATAAACTAATTATTTAATTAGAAAAGCCTTTAATCACTTTTATAAGATATATTATGGATACTATTCTCATGAAAACAAATTTTTTCTTCAATGAATAATGAATTTTACAAATATTACAAAATATTTTATCATTTTAAAAAAATTTAATTAGAACAATTTATAAACTTCAATCTTTTAAAATTCTGCTTATATTGAACCCATTGTTAGCTCTGCTGCTAAGAAATTTAGTTCACTGTGTCATGCTAGACAATTTGTCTTAAATGTTTGTAAGTCTACTATTTGTCCATGCATAGAATATTTTTGCCACATATGGTCTGGGGCTTCTACTATATATTTAGGGATTCTTAATAAAATTTTAAAAATGAATCACCAATATTATTGGTCCATGATTCAATCCCTTTTCTACCATTGTAAAATTGCTTTCCTGTACCTTTTCTATAGATATTTTTATTCTAATTGTTCGAGAGAGCTTTTTGCTATAGTACCATGACTTAGTGAATTTATGCACAGAACTAGATTAGCGGCAAGGTCTCATCAATTTACAGTTGAAATGACCAAATGAATGGTTGATGATAGTCTAGTTAATAAAATATACATTAAAAGAGTTTCACTACAATGGATCTGAGATGCTTTGTGTGTGTGTGTGGTGTCTTCAGGATAACCTTTGTTTCTGTAGTCTATTAATGTATGATATACCACACAATGCCTATGCTGTTTAGCTTTATTGATTCGGTTTTATATTCATAAATTATGTTGGTTTCTCAAAGCATAAACTAGTTTCTTTTGTTTTTTGTTTTTTTTTTTTTCCTTCCAATAGTTCTTCTCTTTTGTTTGTCACTTACTGTTTTCCATGGGATGACATTTCTGAGTTGTCATCCTATGGAAAGATCTTTTTCTGTCTTCATATTGTCGGAAAGTTTTTATTTACTTTGGTTAAAGAAAATATTTTTTTTTTTTTTTTTTCCCCAAAATTTTCTTATGTATCACAAAATGCTACCTTTACATCTTCAAGATGATATTTTTAAGAATCTTTTGCTATTTATGTAAGTGGAAACCAGCTATTTTGTTGGATGTTGTTGTCAGTTTACTTACAAGAACTCGGTAATCTAATTCAAAGTATTAATCATATACTCTAATGTCTTTCATGAATTGTTTAAGCCGATATTCTGAGATACCAAAGTCAAATGTTTTGATTATCTGGGCTACCATACAATACAATATAAAATTATTAAGTTATAAAGAATAAATTATATTTATTCACCTTTTTGTCAATGTAGTTCAAGTTCCCCTTTTGTTTTTATGTTTTGTTTTGTTTTTTACAGTAACTCTAAATCTCATCTGAAATCTATCATAAGAAACAACTGTCATTTTAGGTACAATTAAAAATTATTACAAAAAAATAAATTGTTAGTTTTTATTAAAAACAAGTTCAGCCTGGGACAATCTCAACCCCGTATTAAAGTTCATTAAATTGTGGTTTCTCTTTTTCTTTTCTTCTTAACCACTTAACCAATATTCACCCAATACAAGGCTCAAGAGCCACACAAGGTAGAGGGTTAATGTGTGGAGTTGTATGAGCATAAGGAAGGACAAGTGAAATTCTTATGGCTATGCAGGAAAAATAACAGCTAACTCTAGATTTGAAATGGTCAAGATTTAATTAGTCAATGTTTCCAAGTTCAGTCGGAGACATTAGAAGTATAGTGTGAAAGTAGACTTCAGAAGAAACAGGAAATACATTCCTAAACAGAAAACAAGGAATAAACAAAGACCGAGGAGTGTGACCTGGACAACAGGTGAACCTATCAACTAACATTCAATATATACTACCATGCAATTATATATTTAACTCTGTAATTAAAGCATAAGACTATAGAAATCCAAGGTCTTTTCATAAATTTCTGGTTTAAGAAAGTCATTATAAACTTAACAAATTAAAAGAAAATAGTGAACCTTCTACTTTTACTTAGTATATAAGGATATCTGGAGAAAAGTTATATGAATAGGTAAAGTATTTCAACTGTTGCACTTTAAATGAGTAGAGTTGTGTGAAAACAAAAGTAGACAGAAAACAATCTAACACTGAGGATGAAATAAAAAAAATTTAATCTTATTCCTTTTTACATAAAAAAAATTAAAATGGTGGTAAAAATGCAAGATTTGTAATTAATAGAGACAGTACTGTGAGTAATCAAACATTAAACATGCTTTTTCAGGTTTTGTAATGGAGATTCCTTGCTGAACAATGCTTCAAAATTGGGTAGACCAGTTAACAATGTAACTTATAATTTATTTAGCTACAATATTTTAACAGGCAAGCAACAGGAAATTATTTTTTAATAATGTTCACCCAATACAAAGCCCAATAGTCACTCAAGGTAGAGGGGTTATGTGTGATGTTGTATTAGCATAAGAAAAGTGGGGGTGAAATTTCTAGGGTTATACAACAAAAACAAAAGCCAACTCTAGACTTGAAGTTGTCAAGACTTAATTAGTGAATAACATTTCCAGGTTCTGTTAGAGCATTAAAATAGTGTAGAAAGAAACTGGAAGTCCAATCCTAAACAGGACAAGGAAACCTTTACTCCTGTTCAAAAAAAAAAAAAAAAAAAGCCCTAGGCAGGAGTGTGAACCAGATAATAGGTGAACCTATCTACTCCTATTAAGAGAAAAGGTATAATATTCTATTATGATAACAGTAAAAAGTTTATTTCTTTGGTAACCAGTCAAAAATTTGGCTGGAGAGTGTTCCCCTATCTGCCATAATCACCAGATATTGTTTCTTTTGATTCTTTTTTTTATCGTTTATTCTACTCTTTGTAGAATTCAGTCAGCCATACGTGATACACGCTTGGGCGATCATGTCTGGAAAGAGACATAGCTAACTGGGCAGAAGATTTTCCCGCAGTAGATTACCATTACTTTCTGCAGTAGACTGATTGTACCCCAAGGCTATAGAACCCAATCCATCCTGCTATTTAACCCATAGCTGGAGAGAAGAGACGGATTAATACCTTTCTCAAGAGTATTTGCACGTAAGTGAATGCAACGAATTCAGCTGAAATTTGAGCTCGGCTCTCTGATTTCTCATTCCGAGCTGGTATCCACCACACCACAACGCACATCCTTTGTAGAATTCACTTAATGAAAAAAGAAACAATTTTCTGGAAGACTGCAATTGGCACCTAGAGCAGTTCTTTGCAAAAAAAATTTTGTGAGTGAATGGAATTATAAAGTTAGAAGAAAGCAGTGTATTTGTTACTCAATGAAGTAAAAAGTAAATAAAATTGTCAATTATTTTTACTTAGTAAAGTTAGGAAACCTTTTAGCCAATCTAATTATGAAATTTTGAATAGTTTTTCATTTATCTTTCTTTTATATCTCAAAAAAGATGTCCTTTACTTACTATATAAAGTTTAGAATGCAGAAGCAACTTGAATATTGTGCTAAAAGAAAAAAAAATACAAGTGAAGAGATAATTACACATCCTCTCAAGATACAGCTTACATTTTTCAACTAGAAAAAAGTTAATTTTCTAAAATACAAGGAAATACATATGCTAATGATATTTTTTAAGTATATAGATTTTTAAAAATTCACAATGACTGTTATTCATGCCTTCAATTCATGAACAAGGAATGATTAGAGGTCAGTTGTTATCTCACTTTTAGTATGAATATGCAAAATTTGATTGTTATAATTTGTGCCCATAAGAAAGTAGCAATGAACATGAGAGAAAAATGGTTTAATGCTTGAAACAACAGAGCTTAATATTAAAATGTTGTGTTTTTCTTTTTTTTTATCCAGATTTTTTGAAGAATCCATTAAAGTTTGTTTCACGCTTTCATTTTTTTGAAAGATACAAACTTATTAAAAACTACTGAAAAATTACTGTCAACTCTTGTATAAGTTGATTTCATGTATATTGTGATGTTTGAATTTTAACCCCTGCAGAAGAAATTTACCTGTGTATAATGCACTAGTAACCAAAAATGTATGAATTTTAACATCTTTAGAAAAAAAATTACCTGTTTATATTAGAACCCCTTATTTTTGTTCATAAAAACTAGCACTGTACCTGAATATATATATAATGAAAAATATTAATTGAGCAAATTTTGATATATTTTGTATGAAGGCCCACATGGCATTTTTACAACCTGTGATAAAATTTCTCTTGTAGTTATTCAACATAGAGAAAATTATATAGAAAAAAGTTTACTTTTAAACGTTGTCCCCCTCCCACATATACAATTACTAACATTTCTATATACCCAGGAGTGAAAGTAAACTTTATAAAACTTCCATAAAATGTTGTGCAGACAGTAAGCATGAAAGAAAAATTATATTCATTTTGATATTTATACCATTGAATAGTGAATCATTTTTTTCAGTCAGTTCCCATTAGTCAACTACTTGTTAACACCACCTGCTGCATGCTGATAAGACCCACTCCTCACTTGGCAGCTTAAAAACCTTCAATATTTCCATTTTTAATACTTTAACTAGTTTCAATTTTTTTATGGTGGAGTTGTGAGTTAAGTAATCATTAAATTAATGATCAGATTGGAACAAAATAAACATTCATTTTGAACTACAAACTTAAAAATATAACTTCGCTCAAACACCAATTTATCAGTTAAAGCAAGCATCATTAGACTCAACACAAATGTTGCCAATGATCTGTCAGTTGCCAATTTATTCTGTCATGTAAAAACTGGAGTCATAAGTATCAAAAGTATTTTTGACCAAGTTGTCTATATTGATGTACACCCAAGGCCCAGAAAAAATACTAATCATTAGGGGACATGTCTGACAAAAAGGAGTCTGTGACAAGATATTAATTTCTAACTGCATCAGCTTTTTCAAAGTGATTTCTCCTGCAGTAGAATAAACCAGTTTCTTTTCACTGTTGCAAACTAAAATGTTTGCAACTTTTGATGCATTAGTTTGAAATCATGATAACAGAACACTACTGTGATTGTGCAACCTGGTTGCAAGTAATCTTATTATGATAAAACAATCAGGTGTTTGAGAGAAAGCAAGTTAGTAAATCCCCAAAATGCCAGGTTTCTGATTACTATAAAGGAACCACTTTTCAACAAGCAAGCAAATTGCAATCATGCAATCTGATAATTCATTAGATCAGTGAGTACCCACTTGTGCATTTTCTTTACTTTGATGATTTGCACCATATCTCTTCTAAAATGTTCAACAGGCTTTTCATCCAATGTTAAATGTTTGTTCCTCAATGGGTATCCTCAATTCTTTATTGTTGAGTAATGCCTTGCAACTATAATTATGCTCATCTTGTAAATCCAGGTCACCAAAAGCAAATTTGAGTAACCAATAATGCATGGTCTATTATGAAGCTAACTCCAATTTCTAGGCAGTGTATTAGTAGCTTTAGCAGTGAAGAGGCTGAATTTGAATTCATGTAACATCATGACATGAAAATTGCATTTAATCATCTTTTCGTTGATACTTTTTTTTAAATGAAATTAATAAAAATTTCAAATACTACCTGAATGTAGAGATGTAGAGTTTTAAAATGATATACAGATGTTCACAAAAGCATGAGAGAACAATGCTAAAAAGATCAATCTAATGAAACTAATACAAAAATAGCTATTTACTTTCTTCCATCTGTTGAAAAAAGTGTAGCAGTAGTAAATGATCACATTTATTGTTGAAATATTTTACTTGGAAAAACAATATAGCAAAATATGATATAATTAGTGATAAATGCAAACATTGAAGTTTAAATGACTTAAATTATCTTTTTTGTGTAAAATGATTACTTCTTCTATATTTGTTTTTATTCTTCAGTATTTTCTAAAAAAATATTGTTTAGAATTAATGGTGTCAGGATGCTGACATCCATATTTATGTCTTCTTTGAACAACAATTTCTGATACAAAGTCACAATAGTTAACATAAGGATTAGTATCTCAACTCAGACCATGCATAGTTTGAGTGAAGCAGTAACATGTTTAGGTCATTTTAGCTGATCATCATAAAATTCAATAGCATTTCACAATGTAAGCAAAAAATATGATCTAAGAATGTATAAAAAGATATCTGTGCCCTTCCATTCCTGACCACCAACAGTCTAGAAGCTGCCATAAACCTATATCTAGGAGACAGAAATTGTTCTTTGAAATAATAGAAAAGAAATATATGCTGATTTAAAAAAAAAAATAAAAAATAACAGTGTAGAAACTACAGGCAAGTTACAATCAAGCAAATGTTGAATTTATCTGTAAGCTACTTGAATACTAAAAATTAATCATTCTCTTCACCAAGCCCAATTATTCCTCTCAAGTTTAGAATAGGACTGGAAACTGCATGTCAAACCTTTGACTTAGTTTTTTCTCTACTATCCAAAACAGTTAAAATCTGTTTTTTTAGTAAAAGCGCCTGGATCTTGTCACACAAAATGTTTTCCATTAGGTGAAATACAGAAATAATGCTTTTGACATTTTGGAGTAGTAGTTTTAAGTTTAAGCAAAGTTCAAAATTCTTATTCTAAAGGGAAAAAGTGAAAAGGTATTAATATATTATTCTGTTGCAATATGCAATTTTAAAACAGGAGTTTAAGTTATTATATTCTATAGACTATGAGCAAATGACAGATCTCACAGGAAGAAAAAACAATATGAGTAAAGTTATTTGTTTCTTTTTCTGATATACCATTTTATTTTTTTTAAGTGCCTGTGAAACCATGAACATGGTGTAATTCTTGAGAATTTCATAATAGCAGTTTATCATTAAAATTATAAGAAAAAAATAGTTTCTTTAACATTTTGAAATTTTGTCCTTATTCAGGTTGAGTATCCTTTATTCAAAATTTCTAAAGATTTTTAAGTGCTGAATGACTTGCCACACATAAAAAGTTTCAGAAACTACTGTGAATGTTCCTAGGTGATGTGCAGCTGTTGTAAGTGACTTCATCTGCTAAAGATGGGGGTTCCCCAGCCCAGCTCCATAGTCTATTTTGGTGCCAATTTTCTGCTACTGATTGTCACAGCAATACCTTCACTTGTGGATTACTTACCAGGTGTTTCATGCTCAGTAAAGATATATACTTTTTTTTTTTTTTGTAAGTAGTTATCCTGGGTTTTTTTTGGGGGGGGGGGGGTTTACATGTACAAAAAGCATCATTGCTTGTATCTGTATGTACACAAAATTTATTAAACTTTATATAAAACTACTTTCAGAGTATATGTATAAGCTGTATTATGAGATGTAAAAGGATATTATGCTTATACTTGGTTTCTATTCCCAAGCTGCTTCATTTTATAAATGTTATATACAAATTAAATAGTCTGTATTTCAAAATCTGAAAAGAATCTGAAAACCAAAGTATTTCCGGTCCCAGGAATTTTGTATAAAGGATTCTCAACCTGTAGAAGTATTAGTTCTAACTCTCCTGAATAGCATGATTATAGGCTAAAAACAAAACCTGAAACAATGAATGACTTCAAAATTTTTCTCATGAAATAGGATAATTACATTAATACCAGGGCTCCACACTTTTTTCATTGTTTCAGAAACGTGTTTAAAAACTGTTCTGAAAATTTTTAAGCCATCTCAAAATAAAAATCAATTTACATTTGCAATTACCTGCCTTATGTTGTGACTAAATTTTCCACATTTGCTTATCATTTTTTACGTTATCCCTTAATGTAGGTACCTCCACTTTTTTCCCAATACGTAAGTTTTATAATTAATTTTTATAAATGAAAAAGCTTTCATTTTAGATTTAATTGAAAGCTAAAAGACTAAATTTAATATTTTCAGTAAACAAACTACTGTCATGTAGTTTTCAAACAAATTATATTGATTGAAATCAGAGATATTAGCTGATTTAAGGTATAATTAATCTGATTTAAAACAAATATTATTTACTTATTTTAAGTTATTTATTTAAGTTATTATATATTTAGTTATTTTAGTTTATATATTTAAGTTATAAAAAGCAGAAGATTGTTTTTTTAAAAATAAAGAGTAGCTGTGAATTATGTATCTTTCAATGCCCATCAAGCACAGAAGGTGTTTACATGTTTATTGCAGTCCTATGGAGACATAATTTTTTTAAAACATAATTTAAGAAAATGACAAGTCCGTGCTTTTTTTGTACAATTTTTAAGTACTCAGGAATCTTTAAAATTTTGAAAATATTTTCTGTAAACTAATTTTAGCAATGTTGACTTTAAATTTACTATAGTCATCGATACCATTTTCTGTTAATGTCATTTATTTTTTTACTTTCAAAATGGGCTCAGTTTATATGCATAGCAAAGGCAACTGTTTGGGGGGAGAGGGGATTTAAATTCTCAGTCTTACATTTAACTAATAAAATAAAGTTTGTGGACAGAATTGAATTTCTAGAAATTTCATGAAATAAAATTGGGTGGGGTAACATATATAGTGTATCAAGATAGCAGATAATTTTGTAAACATATTGTTAAATATAACAGACAATGAATGCCTATTATGTTTAATCATGAGTCGTTTTAAACATTGTATTTTGTCTTTAATTTCAAGTGAAAATAAGGACAAAAAATTGTCTAACATTTGGGTAATTTTTTTTATTATGCTGGTTGTAAGCTTTCAGCTCACATGACTCATCTTCAAAGAGGTTAAGGAGACATTAACATAAAGACATCCACCATCAAAGATGATATTAACCTGTGTTGACTTAAAACATTGCTATGTGACGATAAGTCACTGACTAGCAGACGCAGGTTGTAAATTTGTAATGCGGTTCTATGCCGTCACACCCTGTAAGAGACGGAAATGTTAACAGAACCATATGTCTAAATGTAATGTGTTGTGACCAGATTAAAATGTGATTTTATTACGTGTGGGTAACCTTCAGATACAATGTTTAGAACGGCTCATGATTAAACATAATAGACATCATTGTCTGTTATATTTAACAATATATGTTTAATATATATATTTTTACCAAGATTTTCTAAAAAAAATAATTTTAAAAATAAATTCATTCATTTGTGAATAAATCCTGAAAGTTTCATTATGATCAGAAAATTATTTGATTCTTGCAAGAATTTCAAAACTAATGTTTTTCACCAGAAACAAAGGCACTAAAATTCCTATAGTCAGGTCTGGTCCCCCACTGACAAAAAAAAAAAAAAGGATTTTTAACCAAAATATTGAACATGCTAAAAAGGATTAAAAAATACTTTTGTCTTCCCCCCCTTAATAACATAAACATTTTGATGATGTTTTCATTAAGTTTGATGCCTTTTTTCATCATACTATGCTGGGTTTTTTTTTTTTGTTTTTGTTTGTTTTTTGTTTTGTTTTTCTTTAGCAAAAAAGTGGAGGTACCTACCTTATTGTCTCATTGTCCTTTTACTCAGTCAAGTGATGAGAATTCAGAATTATTCTAAGAAATTAATTGCTCTTAAAAAAAAAAACTAATATGATTTTAATAAAAAAATTTCTATCATCATGCTTCATTCCCAAAATAATGTTAATTTTGAACTGCTTAACACACAGTGTAGACATAGGAATCAACACTACATGATGACTGTCAGTCTTGTGGCTCAATGTGATCTATATGAGTCACAGATTTTTATAAGTTTTCTTTGGCAAAAATGGACAGCTACTATGTCAGGCTTAAGACTATCTGATATAATTACAATATTAATATGCTTCAGCTTTGTCATTTCTGCAATAACAGACAAATGGATATTATGTGGTTTCAGAATTATTCCAGAGGAATCCTTGTGCAACATCCTGTATAATTCTCAGCAAAATTTGCAATAACTATGATTTTGCCATCGATCAAAGAACTTTTCTTATTAGATCAAAATTTTGAAATAGGCTATGAATTCATGCTTTTTCAAGGTTTGAAGGCCTGCACAAAAAGTTTTTGTAAATTCTTTTATAGATTAAGATACAGTTTGAAGTGTGATTCTATCAGTTGATAGCCACTGTAGATAATATCATATATTCATTTTTTATTTAAGATTTATATATATTAAGATTTTTGTTTTCAATATATAAAACAAAATCCTCCGACTTGCTACAAGTTGAGCAATCACCCAAGTAGTAGTTAGATGTTGCTTAATTGCATGTAACAGCAGCTATGTATTGGTGGTAATCTGTTAAATGATATTGTACAGTGTATCAAGATGAGCCCCCACAATTATCAGTTTTCATATTTTGATGTATTGTATACAAACAACACCACCTGCTTAAATACATTCTTTTTGGTTTGCTAAGCAAATTTTGAAAAAACTAATTCTGTTTGAATTTTTTCATTCAAATAATTGGTATGTCTCTTTCAGGTTACAGAGTACAAGATACTTATTTTTCCTGAACTTTTCTACCATTCTTTAAGACTATCTTATAGTCATTTTTTCCAATCCTCACTCAGTTGATTTTACTTTTATAAAACAGCATAATTTCATCAATTGTCTTTGTGAAAATCTACATTTTCATGTATTTGGTGGAGTTAATATTTCTTGTTCATTTACAAGATTTTTGGCTTGTCTTACCAAGTTTGTTAAATTTCATTTGAATTCTTTGGATACTCCAACTTTTTAGAATTATTATCAAAATTTGTACTTTTTGGGACCTCTTTTCATAAGCTTAAAACATTTCTTTTAATTTTATAATAATTTCACTTTCAACAGATCTTTTGTGCTCTTATTCGCCCTGCTGGCAGGGCTTCAGAATATGCCGACTGCATCTCTACAGGGGGGTAAAAGTCCACCAAGGAGGCCACCTGTTGGCCATGGTTGGCGACCTGTAATGTCTAAGGATGGGATCCTGGTGGTTGAGCAGGTTGCAACCCAGGTGAAAAGTGGTTATGATCTGCAACACACCACTTTGACTCTTACCTGGGCTAGATGGGTGGTTAGATTGGGCCCTATCCAATCAATTGGCTGTTCCTGACATGCCCTAGCTCCTATATATTTCTTTTTGTCCCAACTGTATTATCCAATCTACTTTTGCAGAACACTTCCCAACCCTTCATCTTATATGTGCTAGAAGGCGGGGGCTGAGGGTCAATTATGTTAGGAGAAAAAGACTGATGACTCCTGTTATATTATTGAGTAATAAAACCCAGAATTTGGCAGAGGTTCAGAATTTTATTCTTGGCACAAGTATATTGGTATTGTATCCCCATCTCAGCCAAGGTGAATGGGTTTCCCCCTTGGTTCATTCCCAACCCTAGTTGGACTCCATAGTGGGTGGTGCAGCATTGGACCAACGAAAATCAAAACCCAATTATGGCTTCTTCCTTTTGTTACGAGGATGCATTTATATACAAAAATAATGATGATGATGTTTAAAAAGTTGTAGTAAAGGACTCTTTTGAGTCCTATTTGTTGTTACAAAAAGTTTTAATTCAGAAAGTAGTCGTAAAAATAAGGAAATTAAAAATAGAACGTTTGGAAGATTGCAGAATGTTTCAGATAATTCTAAAGGTTCTAGAAATATGCAAATTAGGTGTTAGCCTATAAAAATAGGTTTTTGGCACGGAGCCGTGAGTTGATAGCAGGATGGGTTGACCCCTTCGACTCCGGTAGATTCAGGATGTTTATCCAGCCATAAGAATCCCTAAGTTAACGACAAAAATGTAAAAACTCGAAACAGTTGAGAAAAGGACGTGCTGACCTCAACAGCACCAGTTTTGATTCAGGAATTATATTCCAGCCAAAAGAATCTATCTAGTCGACAACAAACAAAAACTTGAAAGAGTTGTTAATGATTTTGCTGTTATATCAACCCCGATAAAAATTCTAAGATTGAGATCCAGCCAAAAGAATTTCACTGACAGTCAGAACAACTAAAACCTTGAAAGAGAACCCCATGGAACTATCTGGGTAAATACATATCTTTACCATTTTCATTGACCAAGCCAATAATTAGTCTTTATATACACATTTAAGGATTTCCAAAAAGTACAGCGCTTAACTTCCCTGCTAACTTAACTGGGTTAAGGTACTTGACTACTTTCCCTCCCCTTCTCTTCTAGCAACACTTTGCCTTACCTTTTTTTTCTCTCCTCGTAACACTTCGCAGGACCGTAGTAAAATCTATGTCTCTTGATTTGAATGCCAAAACTAGTGTATATTTGTAAATATTTTTATCTAATGTTTTGTGAATTAAATATTTTTCTGTATTTTAACTCTTGAGTTTTGCTCAATCTTTCTATTTTCCTTGTTACTCTAAACGTAACTTAAATGGGGGCTCATGCAGGATATAAAACACAACACTTTAAAAAGTCTAAAAGGTGTTTATTCGACTAGGATTCTGAAACTGACGGAGACTTTTCAAGATTCATTAAAATTGAATGACTGGATGAAATTAAATTAGACCAATTGTCTCCTTTTTTAATTGAAAAAGTTATATCAAGTAAGTCAAATCTGAAAAATGTTTAAAAAAAACTTAGAAATGGTAACCTGCTAGTGGAAGTACAAATGAAGACACACGCAGATAATTTGCTCAAAATGGATACATTTCACAACATCAGATGCAGCGCGTATCCACACACTAGATTAAATACTTCAAATGGCGTTATAAGAAGCAGAGAGCTTTCATTAGCAACACCAGAGGAAATCGAAACAGCATTAAAAAACAGGGTGTAAAGAAACATAAGAGAATTACCATCAGACAAAACAATGAAATTATACACACACACACACACACACACACACACATCTATACTCTCTTTCGATAAACCATCCATACCAAAAGATATCAGAATTGGCTATGCAATAGAAAGGGTAGAGCAATTTATACCAGCCCCCCCCCCCCCCCCCCATGTTTCAAATGTCAAAAATTTGGTCATCACAAAGACATTTGCAGAGGACGCCAAGTGTGTGGGAAGTGTGGTGAATGTGACCCAAACCACACAGAGAGTAAGTGCAAAAATATAAAATGTGCAAACTGCCATGAAGGGACAGCCTGCCTTTTCAAGGACCTGTGATGTCTACAAGAAAGAAAAGGAAATAATGTATGTAAAACACACCAAAAATTTACCTTTCCCAGAAGCTAGAAAAATTGTTGAAAGCTATATGGGAACAAAAACATATGCCAATGTTGTACAAAAATCCAAATCAAAAACCTTAGGACACCACTTCAATAGATAACTACAAAAATCTTATTGAAAAGTTAGTAAATTTGAATACAAGAGAATGGCCAACATTCCAAGAAAACCTAACGAAAATGTATTCAGCAGAAACAAAACCAACCGAGTCTAGTACGAAAACAAAAGTAAATATTGATAACCATGTAGAACTGCCCAAAAAGAGTTCCAGGACGGCTGAATGTACAAGTGAAAGACGCCAAAGATCACCAAGCCGACATTCAGATTCTAACATGATTGAAAATAAAACAAAAGATAATACTATTAAAAAGAAAACCTCAACTAAAAGATAACACAATCCGCTCTGATAACTACATCAAACAAATCTGAAAAACCTGAAGAAATGAAGATTGAAAATAAAACTCCACAAATAAGCAAAACTCAAAACAAAAAAACGCATAAATCTCAAAATTAAATCTAAATGGAAAATAATTTAATCCAATGGAATATCAGAGGATTAAGGGCCAATTATTCAGAATTGTTATTGCTCATCACTAAATACTGCCCAACAATCATATGCCTTCAAGAGACTCACCTCAAAAGCAGCTATACCATTAAAATTAAAAACTATCATTCATACAATTATATCAAACATCATATTGATAAACCTTCTGGTGGGTCATCAGTGATCATAAACAATAATATCCCACACAGGGAAATACAAGTCTACAAGCCACTATATCAGCAACCATCCATAAAACAATAACTGTGTTCATTGTATATTTCTCCAAGCCAAGAACTAAAAGAATCGGAGTTAGATAATTTAATAAAACAATTACCAAGACCCTTCATTTTAATGGGTGACTTCAATAACCACAACGAGATTGGGGAAGTAAGAAAACATAAAAAGGGCAAAATAATAGAATCAATATTAAATAAGCATCAGTTGTGCATATATAATAACACAAATACATATTTTCACCTAGCAACAGGCACATACTCTACAATTGATTTAACAATATGTGGCCCTAACCTGTTTTTAGATTACAACTGGAAAGTGCATGATGATACATATGGAAGTGACCACATTCCAATTCTATTAGAAAACAAGATTAATAAATTAAATAAAAGATCTCTGAACTAGAATCTGAAAAAGCAAATTGGGATGGTTTTAAAATATCATGCCTTGCTGAATTAACCCCAGAGGCAAATAAAAACAAAGAGGAAGACATTTTATATTTTACAAACACACTACTAAATATAGCTGAAAGATATATACCAAGAAGCTCCACCTGATTAAAATACCATAAGCCATGGTTCAACAAAGAATGCCAAAAAGCTGTAAGACTACGCAGAGCAACATTAAAGAAATTCAAAATAAATCCAACAAAAGAAAACTTAAACTCATTCAAAAATAGCAGAGCCAAAGCCCAAAAGATCATTAAAGACTCCAAACAAAATTCATGGAAAAATTACGTGGCCAAAATAAACAATAACACGAAACCGAAAGAAGTATGGCAGATGATCCGAAAAATAGCAGGCAAAAATAATACTTTCACAAAACACCTCATTCATAATAATCTGAAAATAACTGACGAGAAAGATATAGCAAATCATCTTGCCGAAACTTTCTCGCAAAACTCATCCACTAAAAACCGAAGTAAAAAAACTTCCAAACCATCAAAACCAGAGCAGAAAAAGTAAAAATAATATTTCAAAACAAAAATACAGAAACCTATAACCAGCTTTTTTATTTTATATAATAGAACTAAAAGAATCTCTTAACAAGACTCACAATACTGCAGTTGGACCAGATAAGATTCATTATCAATTTCTAAAAGAATTACCAGAAACCTCACAAAAATATCTCCTACAAATATACAATAACATATGGAACAGCGGGAACATCCCTAAAATATGGACCAAGCACAGTTATACCGATACAAAAACCATTCAAAGACGTAACAAATGCAAAAAATTACAGGCCCATTGCTCTTAGCAGTTGTGTGTGCAAAACACTAGAGCAGATGATCAATGCCAGGTTGACATGGTATCTAGAAAAGAACAAATTAATAACCGAATATCAATTAGGTTTTAGAAGCCGAAGAAGCCCAATAGATCATCTGATCAGATTAGAAACATTTATCAGAGAGGCTTCTATTAAAAAAGAACATCTAGTGGCTGTCTTCTTTGTTCTAGAAAAGGCATATGATACAACCTGGATATACGTAAGAGACCTCAAAAACCTTGGGCTAGAGGGTAGAATGCCGATATTTATTAAAAACTTCCTAGAAGATAGAAAATTTAAAGTCCGAATAGGAAATATCTTCTCTGAAGAAAAGGAACAAGAAATGGGTGTACCTCAAGGTAGTATATTGTCTGTTATGTTATTTAATATAAAAATAAACAATATTGTAAAAAAACCTTAACAGAGGAACAAACTGTGCTTTATATGTGGATGATTTCCTGATATGTTATAAAGCAAAAAACATGAACCACATTGAAAGACAACTTCAGATCTATCTCGATAAGCTAAACAAATGGACCACAGAGAATGGACTAACATTTTCAAAAGAAAAAAATGAAATGTGTCCACTTCTGCAACCTACATAAACTCCACCTTGACCCAGTACTGAAAATCGATAATACCGAAATGCCAGTAGTAGATCATTACAAATACCTGGGAGTCATTTTTGACCGCAAACTCTCCTTCATTCCCCATATTAAATACTTGAGAATGAAATGCAATAAAACTATACAATTACTCAGAACTATAGCACATACTGATTGGGGAGGAAGCAAAGAAACATTAATAAAATTGTATTGCTCTTTAATCAGATCAAAACTTGATTATGGCTGCTTCATTTATGGAGCAGCCAAAAAAACATACTTGAAAAAACTAAATATGATACATCACCAGGGAATTAGATTAGCTCTTGGAGCATATAGCACCTTTCCTGTTGAGAGCTTGTACACAGAAGCAAATGAACCACCTCTTAACTTGAGACGGGAAAAACCCACTCTGCAATATTACTTTAAATTTTCATCATGCCCTCTAAATCCAGCTTTCGTTATTTTTTTCCAACCACAATACACAGCTTTTTCAGCAAAAAGAAACGGCTATCAAACCTTTCAGCTTACGGATTAAAGAAATCATACAAGAGAACCAAATAGATACAACACAAGTTCACGAATCAACTATATCTTCTACACTATACTGGATAATAAATCAACCAGAAGTTATTCTTGATCTGACAAAATACCCAAAATACAAAACTAACCCAATTACATACCAATCAGAAATACTCGACATAAAAAATAACCATCCAGACTACCTTTATATATATACAGATGGTGTAAAAAATGAAAAAGTAGGATCTGCTGCCATACTTAAAGATCAGAAGAAACATAAAAGATTACTAAATACAGCTTCCATATATAGTGCTGAAATAATTGCTATTAATTTGGCGCTTGATATAATAACTACAACTCATCGCAACAAATTCATAATCTTTACAGACTTGTTATCTGTGCTTACTGCTTTAAAAAACAAAAACCTTTCAGATCCTTTAATCACACAAGTATTAAACAGATTGTATAATTTAACTAAAAGCAAAGAAATAATCTTTTGTTGGATCCCAAGCCATTTAGGTATTCAGGGAAAAGACAGGGCAAACTCGGAAGCAAAGAAAGCCATGAAAGATAAAATAGCAAAAATCAAAATTCCTTATACTGATTTTAAAGCTGTAGTGAAGAGAATAATTTTTTAAAGGTGGCAAAATTATTGGAATAGATACACTAACGACAAACTCCAAAACATAAAACCCACTATTGGAGAATGGAACATTCAATACAGAAATAGAAGAGAACAGGTTTTACTGACCCACCTTTACATAGGCCATACCTACATCACGCACCATCATTTACTGGAGGGCATAGAATCCCCAATATGTATCAGCTGTCAAAAAATATTAAGTGTCAAACATATACTTTTAGAGTGCACAAACTTAAATAGCGCGAAAAAAGTATTACCAAACAAGTAGTTTGAAAAAACTATTTATGGAAACGAGACCAAGCAGGATACTCAGATTCTTAAAAGAAATCGGAATGTACTCAAAAATGTGACTGGTTGAATACTATCTCACACACACATAGATATATGTATTTCTACCAATTTACTATATATTCCATAATTTGGTTCTACTGAATGTGCATTTGCAAATCTTGTATATGTAATACATATAATGTATGTAGGCTGGATTTGTCTTCAGTGGTGGTTGGTATGCCATGAAATTTAAACAGCCAAATTAAATATATACATTTTTATAAAATTATTTTATTAATTTAAAATGTGTTAAATATATAAATTTGTTAAATGTATGAATTTGTCTAAATATATAAGTCTATTATATATGTTAATTTGTTAAATATACAAACTCCTTAAAATTGTTCTTAACTTTTTGTTTGATTTTTTTTTTAATAATTCGATTCAGCATTATATGATCCAAGATGGGTTGATACGCCGTAAAACAAAACAAAGCAAAACATTTTTGTGCTCTTCTACACTAGTAGATTCTCGATGAGAAATTTTAATCAAAATCAGGTTACTTTTCCTTGATAGTATATTCTAACAACAAAAGTTTACATGTTTATTTATACAGGTAATATGAATTAAAGCAAAAATTATAAAACATCTCAAAAGATATCTCATTGTTTTGTAGTTAATAACTTTTACCCACTGAGGATTTATCAGTAATCATTACACCTGCATGATTTTAGAATACTTAATATGAAATTAAAAATTACTTACTACAACTCTTTTGTTTTTCCTGTATTACTGAAGAATCCAACCACTATGAAAAGCCACTTAGGTGCTAATTTTAAGTCATGTTGAGGTCTTTCTTTTTTTTTTTTTCTTTTTTTTCCTTTTTTTTTCCTTTTTTTTTCTTTTTTTTTCTTTTTTTTTTACTGACCTAATATTTTTTATTACTTTTCTAACCAGCAGATATTTTGACTTATCTAAAAGTTAAAAGGAAATAAAGTAATCATAGTTTAGAAATATTAGACAGAATCATGCAGTTGTAGAAAAAGTGAGTGTACTTGTAACTGTTAATCATAATTATCTAAATGGAACTTTGTGTGTGTCCATTACCTATAGACTCTGAAACGGCTGAACCAATTTTCTTGAAAATTTACGCAGTTGTACTATAAGCATCTGCGAATGTTCTTAGGTTTTGTGTCGAGGTACCCCCGATAAATATCAAATCAATAATCGAAAAAATCAGGTTATAGAAGTAGTGGTCCGATTTTAATCAAATTTGATACACTCATATACAAAGACATAAGAAACAATATTCAGAAGTTTCATGGTTGCAGTTCTTACAATAGTGCTGAAAATCGATAATATATAGCAGCTCTGATCAAATCGGTTTTTCAGCCCTTTTATTTTAGTTTTTACTTTGGGTTTGGCTCTAAGTAGGTATAATTGTAGTTCTCAGTCTCAGCCATGATACCATTTACTCAGAGGACTTATTTAACCTTCAAAATTCAGTTTACGACAAAACAAAATTATTTGATATCAATACCAGGAAATCAAAATTTGACTTACATCGATTCATTTTTCTTTCAGTCTACGGTTTCGCTTTAACTGGAAGCAACTATTGCTTTTTAGTCTTTCGTGCCAGCATCCAGGACCATGGATTAGTTTTAAAGCTTTCATTACACCCGAGCAATGCCAGGTTATACTGCTAGTGTGTATATATATATATATATATATATATATAAACAAAAACTGAAAAAACAAAAATACATACATATATAAAACAAAACTCAAAAATTGATTTTGCATATTTAATGTACCAAGTCAAATGTCAAAAATTTGTTAATGATTAACATCTTTATTTGCATATTTTCATATTAATGTTATCTTAACATTAAGTCATGACACTTTTTAAATAATTATTTTAATATCACTTTTTCATCTAAAACTATTTGTTGTATATACAAACAAAACCAAAAATAAGGGTGTTAATTTTCCACAGAATTGGTAAACATTTAACCACAAATAACACAAATTCTTTTGATTTTCTGATTATAGTTCTTATGTATATATTAGTTAGCATTCAAAGAGCTTTCTAAAGATATACAATATGACCATATTGGGAGGTATGAAAATGTTAGCATATAGTGGCAAAATAGCAACATCTGCCGTTTTGAATTTGGCCCAACTCAGAAAACCCTTGTAACTTAGACCACAAAAAGGCACCCACAAAATTTTATGCATATCTTGCTATAAGGTAAACAAATTTCTTGTCAATTTTTTTTCAAATTTAAGATACACTTCAAAAAATTAAAAGTCAAATGTTAAGGTCATGATCAAATTATCTTATTTGATTTCTAAACAAAAAAAAATAAATAAATAGATCACCTTTTAGATTTATCCAAGTACTTAGTTTAGCTTTGTGGATGAAAAAACAATTCCGATATTAATGTTTTAAATTTTGTGACTATTTTTCAAAATTCACTTTTTTGACAAAAATCAAAGGGACATATCTCTGGAACCCTTTGACTTAGAGATGTAAAATAGGTACTGTTTCATTTCTATCATGAAGCTTTATAAGTAGTACCAAATTTAAAAAAAAAACATTTATTTCGGTGATGGTCAAATCCTTGTGGATTTGACACAATGACTCGGATCTATAAGTGCTCTGTCTACTATATTGAGCACTCTTCTATAAATATAACAAATTTTAAATAATCAGTTATTGAAACCTGATGAACCAACTGAACAATTACTACTGAGTTCAGGTGCTGAATATAATATCAATTAGGCAAGTGAAACATTTTATATTTGTATGAATCATATATATATATATATATACACACACACACACACACATGGGTAAGGTAAAATTAAGAGGACAATGAGATCTGTATAATAAACACACACACACATACATGTATATATATATATATATATATATATATATATATACATTTTATAAATATTACATGTATTTTGGGAATCTATTAAATCTTTTCAGGACATGACTTCTTGTCCTTTGTAGCTTTTAGTATGTTTTTCAGTATCTTCCTTTAGAACCACATTTCTGTTAACTCTAGTCTCTTCATCTGTAATTAGATTGTCCAGCATTCATTGACATTTAGGAGGACTATACATAATATCTTAGTAGTATTTTGTTTTTTGTTTTTTGTTTTTCTAATTCATTTTTACTGTTTCTTAATACTCTGTTTAACTTTTAGAAGCTAATTTTTGCTATTCTATTGGTTTTTGGTATCATATTTCTCTTCTCGCTTAAAACAAAAAGGAATAATTGCAAGAAAACGATACTCTAGGATGTCACATTAAGAAATAATAGATGCATCAAGACAATGTTTAATGTTTACAACTGCATTGTTTCTGTTGACAGGCCACATTGAAAACCTGATTAGATTTCCATACATGGATATTTCAACCTTGCATCTATCACTTAAGTTTCATTTAAAGAATAACCATCAAAAGCTCAGCCTTATCTTATGTGGTACATTCAAATACTAAAAGACCAGAAGAATTCAAACAGATCAAAATGTTACATTGGTTTAATTTGGTTATTTTTACTTTTTTTTTTTTTTTTTTTTTTTTTATAATCACATCACCCCAAGCAAAGCATTTTACTTACGCTGTTGTGCAGGGGGTTACATAGGAGGAAAGTTATGAGAAAGAGTGACAGGTTATAGGAGGTGTCAGGAAGTGGGTAAGAGAAGGATGAGAATACTGATGAGAGTGGAGTAGATGGAGAAAGGAGCATGAGAGAGGGGATGCAGGTTAGTTAGATAGGAGATGACTAATGACTTTACATTTAAATTCTTGGAGATTATTGCTGTCAGGGAAGCAAGTAAACAGAAGGGAATTCCACAGGCAGGAAGTGTGAGAAAAGAAGCTGATGGAGTAGAATTTGCATTTTATTGGTTTCACAGTAAAAGGGTAGGACCTAGTTGCTAATCTTATGACTCTAGTAAATTCATATATGGGGACACCAGTGAGCTAAGTTTATCGGAGCAGAAGCCATGAAAGTATTTGTAGAAGAGACACAGGGAAGCCACATTGTGCCGGTGAGAAAGTGACTGTATCTGAGCTGCCAAGTCAGGGTTGATCACATTAGATTCTCCGTTGGATTTTGTCAAGGACCCCTAGGTGGATAGCAGGAGCACCCGACCAGATATGGCAGCAGTAGTCAATGCACGGGTGGATGGTAGATTTATATATGTGCAGGCTTGTTTCAGACGGGAAAAACTTCCTGGCCCTACACAGAGAACCGGCCTTCTTAGCAGCACATTTAGCTATTGATTCTATATGGTTATTCCGCTTGAGGTCTGTTGTGAGAGTTAACCCAAGGAGGTGCAGTGTTTTTCATTCAGGGAGACTAGTCTGATCCATGCTAATGGGTGGGTATGAGCGATTGTCTGTGATAGTTAATAGATAGCAGCTTCGTTTTGGAAGCATTAAAATTCACAAGCCATTTCTTACCCAGTCCGCCACAGATTGAAGGCCCTTTTCAAGCTCGGCAATGAGGTTTGCTTTGTCAGTCTCAGCAGATTTTTGATTGAGGCGAGAATAAACCATAGTATCGTCAGCATGTGTGCCTACTTGGGATCTTATTACATCAGAGAGATCATTAATGTAGATAAGGACCTAGAATAGAGCCTTGAGGGACACCTGCATTCATATGATAGTATTGAGAGGCATGTCCGTTCAATACTACCTTTATTGTGCAATTTGAAAGGAATGACTGGATAAGGTCAAACAATTGTCCAGTTATACCATAGCCCCGCAGCTTGCATAGAAGGCTAACATGCCAGACTCTGTCAAACACTTTGGAGATATCTCTGGCAACAGTTTGGGCTTCACCGTTCTTGTGGAGAGCCTGGTGTATATACTCAGTGATGGTTGTGAGCATGTCAGCAGTAGACCTGGTGAAGCAGAAACCATACTGTTTGTCAGAGAAGATTCTGTGGACTGTGACATGTTGAACTACCTAGCTGTTGATGATGGCTTCGAACACTTTGCTAAAAATTGATAGGAGGCTGATAGGGCAATAATTAGAGGTCAGAGTTTTTATATATTGGAACCACGGAGGAGGACCCCCAGCAAGAAGCAGAGTTAAAGACTTGATAAAGACCTATCAGAGAAAGGTGGTCAAGAATACACATTTAACTGGAAGAGAAAACTGAAAGAATATTATCACATTCATGGTTGGCACTACCATCAAACCTGAACTCAGAAAACAAAATCTCATTAAATATAGCAAGGTGTATTTGGTAAGCAATTTTTCTTCCATGCAGTTTTGAAGACCAACAAAAGTTGTTTTATTTTGATTTTCTAGTTTGGACTGTTTGACTGGTTTCCAGAGATAATTTATACATAAATTGTGCAATGTCTTCTGCGAAATTGTAGTTTGTTATATTTTTGTTTTTTTTTTACAGTTTATGCTGTTATTGATAAAGAATTTCGTCTTAGACCTCCATGACATCAGATTTTCTCTCCGGTGGGCCTAGCCAAAAGCAATCATTTCTCAACTAGCATTCTAAAATGCTTTCGCATGATTGCAAGAATTGTAACAATATTTGTGACTACTCAAATGAGATCCCTTTATTCAACTATATGTAGGAATTCTGACTGCTTCAGATTTTCATGATATATCTTTTTTTATTATTGATATTTAATTGGTGGTGATCAGGGCTTTAGAATTTTGTAGCTATTGATAAGTTTAATTGGTTTGTTTTTATCAGTAGGTTATTTTATTTTTATTTAAAATTTTAAAATTTTATCTACATTTATTATTTAACTTTTTACGTTTTATGATTTATGCCTCTTTGATTTCTTCTCCCTTCATTTTATTTTTTATTTTAAATTTAAAATTTGAATTTTTATCTACATGTAACTTTAGAATATTTAAATTATCAATCTTCTTACTAAAAAAAAAAAAAAAACAGTAACTTAACTTTATAAAATTTAATTCCCATGAAAATCGAGTGAACTGGAAAAAAAATTCAAATCTATTAAACTGTCAGTTTGAAATTTGCACCTGATGATTGCATAACACATGAAATTCTGAGTTATGTCATAGATGTGGGATGACATGTATATTAATATATGTATAATACAGCTCTGTTCATACATTGAGCAGTTTTATTAACACCTGAATAGTAATACTATACATATGTGCACCCTCATATGTATATTTATTAATTTACAACATATCATTCATATATATATATATATATATATATATATATATATTTTTTTAATCATGTCACCCCAAGCAAGGCATTCCACTGCCACTATAACGCAGGGGTTTACATAGAGCGATTGGGTATAGGAAATGTCAAAAGGAGGGTGATAGACAAGTTAGGATGTACATAGGGAGAGAGTTGGAGAGAATGAGTGTGAGTTAGTGTGTTAGAAGGTGTCTATTGACCCTACATTTAAACTCCTGGAGGTTGTAGCTGTCAGGGAAGCAAGCATGCGGTAGGGATGCTGAAAAGTCATTGTGCTCAACCAAGAAAAGATTCTAAAATTTCTTAATTGCTAGGTATTTGTGTTTCTCCCACTTGTATATGACAAGTAGTTGTTTGCAACATCTCACATATGACACTATTACTTATTTAAAAAATTAAACTAAAGCTAGATAAGATAATCTTGAATATATTTAGCAACTGATTGACATTCCTCCTAGGAATGAATTTCATTTGTATATTGACTTAAACATGATTTCATTTCAACACATGGCATAATGCTGAAATTTAAATTTTGAATTTTAAACATCATCTATAGTATTAAGATCTTATATCATAGAAATATATATTTTAAAGATGGTTAGCCAATATTTATAGGGAAATTTCATGATAGGTCTGTATACTATCTACTGAACTATATTTACTTATAAGGAAACCAGAACTATTAACATAAAAAAATCCTTGCCTGCAGCTTTTTATCTCTCTCTTTCCCTCTCACTCACTCACATTTTTGTAGGTATCTCTTCTAATTCATTCAAAAAAGAGTATACCATTGATGAATAAATGCCGCAAACCTGATAAAAACAGTTTTAGCATCAAAATCTTTGCTATTATTAGGAAGAAAGAACAAAGTATTTTTTTATTATTATTATTTTAAATTTTTTTTTTATCTTTTTTAGCACATTCAAAATTTTAGGTAAAAATTTTTTCTTGCATCAGCAAGGTAACCAAAGATTTAGTATGGGAAATTTTATCTGTCTTTGTGATAAAAAAAAACATGGATTTGAAAATTCTTGCAAAAAATCAAATAATTATAAGATTTTAATGAAACTTTCAGGACTTATTCACAAATGAATAAAATTATTTTAGAATTTTTTTTTTCTGTAAAAAATTTTGATAAATACATATATATATATATATATATATATATATAGTTTTTTTTTTTTTTTTTTACATATGTTACCTCCCCACACACACACACCCACTTTAAATTTATGAAATTGAGAAATTCAATTTTCATCTCCTTATTATTTATATAAGTTAAAAGCAGAACTCTTTGGAGAATTTAAATCAATTTTTTTTGTAAAACAAATGCCATTTACCAAAAATCTGCTAAAAATTATAAAATAAAAAAAATGTAATAAAACTAAAACATTATTTAATTAGAAATGCTTTTGATTGCTTTTATAATTTTTTTTTATAAATAATTAATTTTTACAAGAATTTTCAATTTTTAAAAATTTTAATTGAAATAGTTTAAGTTTTAATCAAAAAGTTTAGTATAATTCCTCAAATACCAATATTTTTAAAAGAATTTTCAATTTTTTTTGTATCTGTATAAACCTGCTGATTTTTGGAGACATGGGTTCCCATACATGATATTATCAGAAAATAAGAGTGATAACTATAGTAAATTTAAAACTAAAGTATCAAATTCAATAAAATATTATGAAAGGTTACTGGGTACTTTAAAATCATATAAAGAAGGTGCTCATGTTATATTCTTCAATTTTTTTTTTCTACAGATAAAGCTCTTCCCTATCAAAAATCATTAGCCAAACATCCATCTGTCAACAAGCTATCAACATCTTAAACAGCTATTGATGTGTTAAAAAATAATGCATTTCTGTGATATTTTAAACTTAAATAATATTAGCTTTAAATCAGTTAACATTCCTCAAAGTTTCAGAAAAGTATATATTTTATTTTTGGAAGATTATTTTTTTTTATAAAAAAATGAATTACATTGTGATGAAAGACAGCTAAAAATGAGGATGAAATCATATTTAAACAAAACAAAAAAACCTTCTAGTCATTTTAAATTAGTCTTGAAGTAGAGGAAAGTATTTTCCTTATTGGAATATTAAATCTAATCTATTAAGTTGAGATTAAAACTAAAATAAAAGCTTGAAGAAAGATTTTACATTTTTTAAATTTATTTTAAACCTCAGGTATCACAAATTTGTTGATGTATCTAAATTTATCTAACAAGGTATAATGAATTTACTTGCAAACTAAATTTATATTTTTCAGCATTGACATGTTTTGATGTTATGATCATAAATATAACAGACAAAAAAAGTAATACTTTTTACTTTACTTTCAAATTCCATATTGAGGAATTATTTTAATAGTGTTTTTGATTAAATAGGAACACTATCCAAATATGCAGAGGAAAAAATATATTGACTATGGTGTTAATTTGCAATTACATATCCTGTGTATACAGTGAAAACTGATAGTAGTTTAAGCATAAGAAGTTTCTAACAGGAAATATTTAAGGAGGGATAGGGTGAGCAAACATTATTCTACTCTCTTTATCTTCAAAATACCCAAATACATCAAGTTTCAATCTAGTACTGACAAAGTTCTATGCCAAACAATACATTCAAATGAAGAAATAAACCTCATATAAATTCAAAAGAGCAAAATTAAGTTAAAAATGTTAATACACTTCATTTTGAGTAAAGGTTATGAAGAGTATGTGAAGTCCCAACATAGCATAATATTAAAACTTCTGCAAGTAAATGTTGCTAAACAAGATTTGAAGAATCTTTATTATTTTGTCTTTTCAGAATAATTGCTCCCTTTCTCTAAATGTTTTATATTAAACAGTTTAATAAAAGTAGAAGTTTTACAAAATGGCATTCTGAAACTTAATTGCATTTTGTGGTATGTGTTTATGTTTTCAATTTGTTTACATAAATATGGCTTGTGTTAATAACTGACAAAGTTTTGGTGTGTGTTTCATGTTAGTTTTCAGTTAAGTTGCGTACTCTGTTTCAGACTCTGATTTCTTCTTTTAGTAAAGATTGGTTGTCCTATTCTCGTAAAAATTCACTTGTTTACAAGTTCAAATGTCGATGCGATGCGGTATACATAGGGTGTACCAATTGAGATTGGAATCATAGGTAGCACTGCACATCCCCACAAATGTATGTTCAGGTAGTCCAAGACGACCCTTAAGAACCACTCAAGCTGTTCATGACTTGGCCATCAGACATCTACTCGACAGTCATGACTGTGCCTCTTTGTATAAGGACACATGGTTCTTTGTTCTGCACAGCGCTCATTTGGCCTATCATGTATTTTGGAGGCTTTGTACCTAAAAATTCACCAGCCCAGTCTGTGCAAACAAAAGGAGCACTTTATTTGCTCCTTACAGTTGTTGGAGGGTTTGTGAGTCCCTTTTTTTCCATTTTATTGCTCTTGTGGAACTTTACGTTTACACTCCCTTACATTTTAATTAATTTTGATTAAAATTTTGTTTTTAAACGAGTTCCAACTTCCCTTCTACAAGTAATATTTATGTGTCCTGTTTATCATTAACAATTCTGCCAAGCACCTTTGATATGTTGGCTGAAAGGGTTATATGGTCTTATGTACATTATGATGTCAATTCTATTTAAATCCATTTTTTTTCTGCGGGTACAAATCTCTTTTTGTGTGTGTAGTTCTGTGCAAAAGTATTAGGACAAGAACTATTTTATCTTTTTTGAGGCATCAAAATAAAACTTAAAATCATCCCTGTCCTAACACTTTTGCACACTACCAGTAGTGTGCAAAAGTGTTAGGACAGGGATGATTTTCCTAAAAACCTCACTGAAATTCAAATACAGGGTGAAAAGCCGAACCTTTGTAAGAATTATTTAACTAAAAGGGAAGAGTAAGGAAGGCTTCAGAATTTGAATTGGCCCCCACAAAGCCCTTATCTCAATCCTATTGAATATCTATGGGATATTTTGAATAAAAAAATTAATAAATCTAATGTTACTTTGCAAGACACACTTTTTGGGAACAAATACAAGCTGCTTGGCAGGAGATACCATTAGATACATTGAAGAAACTTGTGATGTCAGTGCCTTATAGAATGAAGGCAGTGGTCAAAGCAAAAGGCTATTATATTAAATTTATTTTGTAACAAGTATTTTTTTCTTGTTAAAGCATTTGTTAAGTAAATCAAATAAAATTACTTTAATTAAATTGTTTATTTTCTGTCAATATGCCTCATAAAAGATAAAATAGTTCTTGTCCTAATATTTTTACATAATACTATATATATATATATATATATATATATATGGTTAGGACTACAGTGGAATTTGCCACTGTTTACTCAGATCTGTTGGATGACTAATATAACATTATTATAAAGACAGAAAATATCAGTTCTCATTCATAATAAAGAACAGTGGATAAAAAATAACCCAAGGGCAAACTTTGATATTAGAATGGAATAACTGGACTCTGCCGAGTCTTCCAATATTGTTGGATTATTTATTCTATATATTCTTATGGTTCATAATGATATAAATACAGAAGATATTGGATTATACAGGGACAATGGCCTTATGGCTGTGAGAAATTGTACACATTTTAAAACTGATAATAATGGATATAAATGCTATAATATTAAATATGTAAAAAAGAATACCTGCCCCCAAAGAAGAAATAGAAATATTATTTGGTACACATCCACTTTCAACCAAATGGTTAGCAGTAAAATAGGCCAAAATTTTCTCACTTTCGATTGGGAAAGATTTTCTGAACAATAATCCTTTAAGCAAAATTTGCAATAAAAATACACTAAAATTAAGTTGTACTGATAATTTAGAAAAAAAAATTATTAAAAAAAACATAACATTCTAAATAAAAATTGAAAATAAGAATAATTCTAAAACTGAAATCAATAATCTAGACAATGAAATATATAACTGCAGAAACCCTATAGAGTGTCTAATGGAAAATAAATGCCTTACCAAATCTAGTGTTTATCAATGTACTATTTCTTCTACTGAAAACTGTGGTAATAAAAAAAATTTAAGTGGGGGTGGAAAAAAAAGATAAAAGCTTTAAATCTTGAAACAGAAATTTCCATATCACAATGTAAATTAAATTAATTTAAAAAAAAAAAGAAAATCTAATTATATTATGCTCTATGACCTACATTTTAAACAGTAAATGCCAAAGAACCCTGAATTCTAAATCTGTTGGCTCTCTTCATCTGGAGATATATAACGTAAAATATATGGTATTTAAGTCAGGTAAATTCCGATAGAGACAAACTCAATGTTAAAATTATTTAATTTAACAGAGTAATATAATCTAAAAAATTTTAGATATTCTACAATTTCATGGGTAATACATATTTCGTAGCCAAACCTGCTGCTCGTCAGACCCAAATGATACAACAGTTAAATTCAAAATCATCCAGAAAAGAATCACACACGCACTCACATGCTCATATCAAGAATAGATATTTGTAACAGTAATCTACAAAAAACATTTCCTCCCTCATTCAAAAAAAAAAAAGAAAGAAAAATAAAAATATAGGAAAGTCATAAACAGAAAAAAGAAAAGGAAAGGAGATTGAACAGTATAAGGAGAAAGAAAGTTAAAGTTAATGTCTTACATCGACACCAGCGTCTATTGCAATTCATCCGCTTTCTTAATGGGATGTATCTACAGTATAAAAATAAATGGTAAATCATACTTTTTAATACAAATTAAAATATAACTGCCAGTAATATTATATTATAAATATAGCTATAATAATTTAAACAAAAAATAAATTAAAATATATATTATAAGAAAATGATAAATAAAATATTAAAAACAATCTTAAAAAATGATCTTAAATAATATAATAATAATAAATATAATATATATATAAAAAATATATAAACAATAATTACACTAATAATAATATTAAAAAAAAAATCCTAGTGAAGAAGCTAACATACACCAAAAATAAATATACCATATAACACTGAAAAAAAAAACAATAAAATTAATATATACATATATATATATATACCCACATGTGTGTGTGTGTATATATATATATATATATATATATATACACACACACACACACACACACACACACACACACACACACATCATCACAAATCCAAATGCAAATATATACATATTCCATATATTTTTATTAACATATACAGACCCGCATATTCATACACACATATAGATACAATATTATAATCTAAAATATTATAAAACCATTACAGTAATATAACTATAAAAAATTTTGGAAGGGCAAAAATGTTTCCAACAGTAAATTCCAGATGTTTCTCCAAAAGAAACCAAATGTTTAAGTAAAATTAATTTAAATTATAATTTTGATCTAGCTAACTTATTCTATACTTCTTATGCCTGCATTTAAATATCAATTTGTTTCATTGATTAAGGAGTTCCTTTGGATTATTATATTTGATGATGATCGATTTCTCCTCCAGGCATAAATTACATCTGTCCTTGAAGTTGTTGGGAGTGTTAGCATATTTTATGATCCTCCATTTGACGAATTGGGTAAATCCTCCATCCTTTATATCCCAGCAGTATTTAGACAGGGGTAAATAGATTGGGGATTGATTACTTTTTTGGTATGGTTTAAAGGTATTATTGGACACGTTAAAGCTAATGTCTAAAAAATTAACAATTTAGAGATTGGATGAAATTACGATTTTAAAAACTTAAAATTTTAAATGCTCTAATTTTTTTGGAATTCTAGATGTAAGAGGGCCATTACTGCTAGAGATATACATAAGGCCATCATTTTGGTAAATACCTACTTGATTAGGATCAACAGTTCTACCGAGAGTATATAATATATATATCCCTATTAAATCCGCGATTTTTGCTGAATCATAAGCTTTCATTGTGACATCAAAGTTATTGTTAGTACTTTTAGTCCAGGTAAAATCATTGTATACTAGCAAAGAATCTCTAGTGGTTAAAATTATATCCATTTCATTATTAGAAATATTAGTAAAATTTAGCATAGTTTAAATTATTAACTAATAAATCATACAAAATAAGGAGTAAAAATCTACAATATCTAATTGTAAAAAGGAAGCTTTATTCTTATCTGGAATATTTTGGAACCATGTAATGGTATTAGACAAGTTTTTCCATAAATTTATATGGAGACTCTCCTGTATTGATAGAATTATCTTCAGTATATTACTAGAAATTAAACCTAATTCTGTTTTGAAGGGATTGATTAATCTAGATTGAAGGTTATTTTCAAAGTTAGGTTTATGGTCTTTAAAAAGTAAATACATGTTTTCAGTTTGGGTCTTTCCCATTCTATCTGCAATATCAAGTTTATTGGCCAATGCAACAGTTTTTTTCATTAACTGTGGACATCATGTTATTTTTATAATCTTTTTTATATGTACTGGAGATTTTTTGAAGATGAGTTTCTGATAATGCGAGGGTTCAATTTTTTATGTTTTTAGATTTATCTGCATTAATCTACATCTTATTGGAGTTCCTGATCATTTTAATATCCTTTTTGAGAACAAGCTGGAACCGGTTAGATTGCTTCTTAAATTTTTTTTTTTTTTTTTTTTATTAAACTAAATATGTCAGTTTCAAAAGGTTCGATAAGTTTATTACCTGGTGGTTTTTTTTGAGATTTCATATTATATTTCTCCATGTTTTCATTTAAAGTGTTCCATGGATTAAAATGAAAATAAGTTTTCCATCGTAATCATTTAATGACTTCAATTATTTTTTCAGTGAAATCCAGAGTGAAGGAATGTAATGAGGGATAGGGAATGTTCTTCAGTGAGTATTCTGGATTAAATTTATCCATACTGCTGTACACAGTATTTGAAATGTAATAATATCAGGGAAAGGAATTTTCCAAAAAGAGCTTGACTATAAATAAATAAGGAGCAACATGCAAAACATAATTAATTCTCATAATAATAAAGTACTTAAAAACTTCCATGACAAACCTCTGGAAAATAAACTTTCCTGCAATTGCATCAATAAAACTTACTGCTCCGTTGATGGCAGGTGTAATTCTGATAAAGCAGTTTATGTGAGCCACTATTTTTCCAGAAGAGGACCCTGGCCAAAAAAAGTTTTTTATGGGGATATCTGCAGGTAGTTGGAAACAGACTTTACAATTACAAGCACTCGTTTTCCAACACCTTTTTGAAACATCAAACAGCCCAGTCGAAAGACTACTGGGATATAAAGGATGGAGGATTTACCCCACTGGTCAAATGGAAGATAATAAAATATGCTAACACTCCCAACAAATTCAGGACAGATGTAATTTATGCCTGGAGGAGAAATTGATCCAAAAGAACTCCTTAAACAATGAAACAAATTGATATTTTAAATGCAGGTATAAGAACAAGTATAAAATAATTTAGCTAGATCAAAATTATAATTTAAATTAATTTAACTTAAAAATTTGGTTTCTTTTGGAGAAAAATCTGGAATTTACTGTTGGAAATGTCCCTCCCCCAATTTTTATAGTTACATTATTGTAATGGTTTTTATAATATTTTAGATTGTAATATTGTATGAATGTGTGTGTGTGTGTGTGTGTGTGTGTGTGTGTGTGTGTGTGTGTGTGTATTAATGAAAAAATATATATGGGACGTATATATTTGTATTTGGATGTCTGATGATGTATGTGTGTATATGAATATATATGTGTGTGTGTATGTATATATATATATATATATATATATATATATATATATATATATAAACATGTATATGTAGGTATGTATGTATATATTTTTTAATTTTATTGGTTCTTTTTTCAGTGTTACATGATGTATTTATTTTTGGTGTATGTTAGCTTCTTTACTAGGGTTTTTTTTTTAATAATATTATTATTAGTGTTATTATTTTTTTTAATTTTTATATTTTACATTTTTTATTATATTATTTAAGATCATTTTTTAAGATAGTTTTTTAATATTTTGTTTATCATTTTCTTATACATATTTTAATTTTTTAATTTATTTTTTTAATTATCGTAACTATATTTATAATATAATACGACTAGTAGTTATATTTTAATTTGTATTAAAAAGTATGATTTAACATTTATTTTTATACCGTTGATACATCCCATTATCTTTAAAATTAAATTTAATGTTAAATTTTTATGTTATGTTTTTCTAAGAAAGCAGATGAATTGCAATAGACGCTGGTGTCAATGTAAGACATTAATTTTAACTTTCTTTCTCCTTATACTATTTAATCTCTTTTCCTTTTCTTTTTCTTTCTCTTTTTTCCGTTTATGACTTTTCTATATTTTTCTTTTTCTTTCTTTCTTTGAATGAGGGGGGAAATGTTTTTTGTAGATTACTGTTACAAATATCTATTCTTGATATGGGCACATGAGTGTCTGTATGTGATTCTTTTCTGGATGATTTTGAATATTAACTGTTGTATCATTTGAGTCTGACGAGCAGCAAGTTTGGCTGCAAAATATGTATTCCATAAAATTGTAGAATATCTAAAAAAAAATTTCTAGATTTTATTTATTTATATATATATATATATATATATATATGTGTGTGTGTATGTTTTTTTTTTTTTTTTGTCATATAGCTAGGAGAGAAAAGAATTCTGATATTTTTCAGTGGCTGAGTAGTTTGATTAAGCAGTACAAATAATAGAATATCTTTTTCCTAATTTATTTGTTTGTAAGTATTTAGATCCACAATCCTAATTTGAAAGTAACAAATGAATGATGAAATACTTATTAGTAATTTTTATTTTTTTTAATTCTAATAAAAAAAATATGGCCAGAACTAACTGAAAACAGTTTTGGATAGGTATCCCAAACTAAAATTTTATTTTCAATATATTTAAAAACCTTTAATGCAAGCATAGAGATCTTAACAAACTATTTAAAAAACAATGGTATGAAATTTATCTTGATTGCTCAATTAGCAAAGATATAACCATTTAATGTTCATAAAAAATTTTTTTTTGTTTCATGTGCTATTGACAAAGTCTATTTTAACAGTATATAACTGAAAATGCAAACTTCAAAGAAGTTAAAATCATTATAAATATGTTATTTAGATAGGCTTGAAGTAAAAGAAAGATAATACTAATGAAATCAATAATTATTAGATCAGACTATTCTAAACTTTGAGAAAATTTCATTCTCAAAAACAAAATCGTAAAAATGATACAGAAGGGTAAATTTGGCCAATCATGAAAGTTTCATTTAAACAGTTAATGCCTTGGAACTGTGTTTCTATACTTCATAGCACAACAGAAAAGCTAATTTTTTTTCTTTTTTTTACCTAAATAATAAAAAAACAATCAGAATTGTGATTTGGCAGTAGGGCAAAAAGTACTGAATTTGCCCTAACAATGTATCAATTAAAGAATACCAGAAACTTAACTGAGGAATTCAACAACACCGCTCTTTTCACTGTAATATCATACCTTTTGTAATATATGTATTTTATTTTGGAAAATTTTGTGAAATTATGTAAATTTTCAACTCATCAAAAACAGGATAGTAGTGACTACAAAACTTTAATTTTTTTTTACCAAAAAAATTAAATACTTTATAATAATGCTTTAAACTTATTCAGTTTTAAACTGACAGAAAAGACTTTCTGAACATTGTGAATGTTTCTCCTGCACTTTCTCTCCTCATGGGGAATTGCAGAGAAAATTTCCTTACAAGCCTCTGATATGGCTAATATTTCTGGAACACTCCATATCTAGCCATCACTTGAAATTGGCATTACATCAAAGTCTCATCTGAAGGCAAATGTTGATTCCACTGACAAAAGCTTTTGAAAATAATAATTTCTGCACTTTGTTGGAGTAGAAACCTTCATCACAATACTGAATGGAGATACAATATCGATAACTTGGCTAATGTGAAAGTTTATAACATACTACAACCCATTAGCCTTGTCAATTGTAACTGAAGTTTACTTGAAGTGGTTCTTCATAAGTTGTGTAGATACTCAGAATCACTGTGTCTTTCCTTTTTTTTCTTTGTGTTAGAGGTTCAGATGAATCAACTGATTTTCCTGTCTTGCAAAGAGCAGCTTCCAGCTGGGACTTAGTTCCACTGGTGTTGATCTTGATACCTGAGAGAACTTTCAGATATCCAAGTTGATCTTTCAGTGCTTCCAAACCACTGCTTGTTTACATCTTTAATGGACTTCACAAGACCACCATGCTTGATGACTGAGTTAAGAATATCTCAGCAGTAGCTTGACATTCTTTTTCTTTCAATTACGCTTCTCATTTTTAGCAATCCTTTCTTGTACATGAAGTTTCAAAAGTTCTTGTTGTCTGTCTCTTTGTCCCAGAAGTGCCAAGAACTGATTACCATTCATTTGCTGGTTTTGCTTCCAGCTCAGCTGTAGTGTGGTTGGTTGTGCTTGAGCATGTTTGAGGTTGATGGATGTTGAAGTCATGTGTGTTGTCTTTTTTGTCAGTTCCAACCCAACTTTCAAAACTTGTTAACACATTTAAATTTTGAAATTCTGAAGGTGATTGAGAAAATCATTTACATAAAAGAAAAACCCCTGAAGATAATAGTTAATTCAGTAAAAAGAAAAAAATATTCAATTGTGAATATGCTGAAAATTTGTCATGACTCTTAACAAAAAATAACTAAATAAAACTCAAAATGCACTTTTGCTGAAATGTACTTGCATAATCTAAAATATTTTCTTTCACATTTAAAACAAAAAGAAAATTTATATTGAATGAATATCTAGTTTGTTTTTTGTCTTTTTAATTTACTTGTAATTTTTCATTGGAATTCTGAAATTCCTTTAATGTGATTTTTCTATTAAACGAAGATGAGTTTTAAGAATTGAAAAATGTAAAGTTTAATGCCATTTTTGAGTGTTAACATTAGAAGGCTACTGTGGTTACCATGCATAAACATTTTCATTATATTATAAGCAAAAAATAAGTATTGTTTTTACAAAATCCAGTAAGTTATTCATTAATTTAATTAATTTACTTTGAAACAAAAGACAAATACTGAGTTTTAAAATTTATTTTCGTTTTCTATCAAGAATGGAAATTCAGTGTTTTAAAAATGTTTTTTAAATTTAAAACCTTAAATTTAAGCAATAATATCCATCAATGAAACAAGCTGGATTTAAGATAGAATAAGTATATACATACAGTATACCTCCTTTTCAATCTGTGTACGCCTCAAGTTGTATAGACTCAGAAATATGTATCTTATAAATTTGCCTAATTTAGCGGTACTTGCTTAATGGAAATAACTCATTTGCATATTCAACTTTTTACAGTTGAACATAATTTTTAATTAATTTTTAAAAAATAACCAGATTGCTTATTCAATTCCAGTTTGGTTTCTTGTGGTCTTTGACATTGATCGGGATGTCTAAATAGAATTATGTCTGTGAGATGTTTTCAAAACAGATACCTAGTAGCTTTAAGAGAATAAGATAAATAAATGAAAACTTTTGAGTTCAAGTGACAAACTCTACATGTTGAAGATTTCCAGTTAGAGGTATACATTAACAGTCTCATTTAGGATTGAGAGGAGTTCTGGACCACTTATTAGAATTGCCAGCCACACAGCATTCATGCTGAGATGGGTAGAGAGTTGACATGAAAACTCATCTGCTAGAAGTTGTCCCCAAGTGTCAGCTATTTACCCCTGGAATAAAATCCATGAAATAAACAATATATTTCTCACCATAGCATTTATTTTCACTTTTCATTCCCTAACAAACCTACAACTGGCCTTTTACAGAACAAGTATAGAGATGCAGTGTGGGGTTTCATTGTCTGGTTAGTGAAAAGTTGGGCAAAGTCACTATTACATGTTTACATCTTTATAAATATACAATTCTTTTGTTGCTGTCTTTTATAAATAAAATGATTAGTTTCTCAAAACCATTTTCAGCACAAAGTGGTAACCACATTAACATTTAGATGTTAGTTTCAGAGTAAAGTGGAAGTAAGCAATATTGACTTTTTTTTTTTATCAAAAAATATAATTTTTGACACTTTTTTAAATAATTATTTTCAATATGTCACATTTTCATATAAATATTTATTTGTTGTATAATAAAAATGTAGACAAAACCGAAAATAAGGTTTATTTTCCACTGATTTTGATTTTCTGATTATAGTTATGTGAATATTAATCAGCATTCAAAGAGCTTTCTAAAGATATACAACTTAACATTATTTGGATGATATGAAAATGTTAGCATATAGTGGCAAATAGCAAAATCTACTATTTTGAATTTGGCCTAACTCTGTAAAACCCTTGTAACTCTGGCCACAGTCAAATGTCCACCACAAAATTTTGTACATGTCTTGCTGTAAAGCAGACAAATTTGTTGTCAAAGTTAAAATAATTAAAGATAAAGAAATTATGGCTAAATGTTAAGGTCTACATCAAATTCTTATTTGACCTTTAAACAAAAATATAAATAGATCACCTTTTAGATTTATTCAAGAACTATAAGCTTTGTAGGTGAAAAACAATTGATATGTTGATATTTAAACTTTGTGACTATTTTCCAAAATTCACTGTTTTGTCAAAGGGTCATATCTCTGGAACTCTTTGACCTAGAGATATAAAATAGGTACCATTTAATTCTTAAACTAAAGCTCTATAAGTGTACCAAATAAACTGTGTTAGTCATGGTCAGACAACAGTATAACTGGCTTTTTTATGGACACCATGTGGCTTTATACTGGAACTATTTTGACATGAATTTGCAAATTAGCACCATTATTCTATTTCTTATGAACTGAATATTTTATGGCTCTGTCATCAAATACAGATGCAACAGTATGTTTTTAAACCTCTGAAAAATGAATAAAATCCATTCAAAATTCTAATTACTCTTATTTATTTAAAGCTGGCATCTATTTTCTGTATATAAAAAGAATTACTTTATTTGATGTCATTAGCTGCTCATAGCATTCACTAGGGAGTTGCCAAGTGGCATTTTGTAATCAAATATTGTCAGCCAAATCAAAGTTACTATTTTCTTTGTGAATGCCAGTTTATTATGTAAGCTGAACAATAAAACCAGTTTTTTAATTGTTTGGAATCCTCTAACTTTTACTGTGTATCTGACTGCCCCTGCATTTATTTTAGAAAAATATTTAGATATATTACTGGCTCCTAATTCTTTTTCTAAACTGAACTTTTCACAGAACCTTTAGTTTTCACTAAAGGTCATATATGCTTGCTATATATATGCATGTTTCATTTTGGTGAACATTGATGTGTCAGTGCCAGTTTTCTTTACTTGTTAACTTATACCAAACCAGGATTTTGATTTCATCAATGTAATAAAAGAACACACCAAAATAAATTTAACTTAAATATTAAAAAGTTGCGATATGTACAAGCATACTTAAGAATTTCAATTTTTATCAGAGCAGATAAAACTTCATCAAATCAAAAGGAATTATTCTACAAGAATGGGATAAAAAGTTCTTAGAATGAACCACTTCTCCTCAAGATTTAATCAGATAACCAAACAATTTCAAGTAAATTAAGCTTCTAAAAAATTAGAGAAACCTAGGATTTTCAGTCTGAGCACTTTTAGCACTCCTGTGTATGCATTAATTTGATAAAGCCAGTTAGCTAAATTAATTCTGTAAATCTGGTTTTTGGATGAATGTGTGTATAGATTTTCTACATGAATTTTCTTGTACTAGAATATTTTCTTCTGAACTGCTTGTTAATCAAATATTCTAAAACATTTCATTATACTTGTACTTAGTTTTTCTATTTTTATGGTTTTCTTAAGATATTAAAATATTTCAGTAAGCAGTTCATGATTAATTGCTATAAATGTGTGTAATTTGTTTAGAAAATATACATTTTTTGATTTTATTCAAAGTTTGTTTGTTTTTTTTTCTTCCTCAGGCTTGCATAGATGACAATCTTGATATGGTGGAATTCTTGGTTCAACATAATGCTGATGTTGATGTCTGTGATAATGAAGGCTGGACTCCCCTTCATGCAACAGCATCGTGTGGATTCATAGACATTGCTCAGTGAGTAAACTATATTACTTGACAATAACACCTTTTAGAATAAAGGAAAGTTTTATGTGGTCAATTTTCAAATAACCATTATTTTAGATATTTAAAAAAAATGAATACTTCACTTTTTTCTAAATACAGTGGAAAAGCATTTTTAAACTAACAGAACCTTATATGCTAGCAGAGGTTAAAGATCACAAACAGGAATAGGTGTTATGATACTACACAGGTTGTGTATCCTACTGCTGTCTGTTTAAACTAATGATTTTTTGCTATATACTGTGACCAGTTCAGGTTATCTTGATTGCAGTTGGAAACATCAGTGAAATTTTCATTTTCCCAAACTATATATATATATACACACACATCTTATGATTCTTGAAGCAATATACACACAGCCAAAGTAACCATCAATAAATGAAAACAATTATGCCTATCCTTAAATGTATATAAAATAAAATGCAACATACCTTGCTTATGCCATGACACTCATTGGTTTTAGACTTTAGATTCCATGTGGTCTATACACTTAAATCAAGTCATAACTTTTTTTTTTGTGACACCATTTTTAAGATGTTATTAAGCTCACAAACTTGTCTCTACCTACTCTGATAATAAATTGGTCAAAGCTCGGATTGTATTAAATATACATTTTCTGAAATGAACTTTGGACAATTCTTGATGAAAAATATGCCTGTCTTAATGTATATTAGTAATTTTGATCACTTTTCTGAATTTTTGTTTTCTTTCACTGATATGCATTTACTTTATTTCCTGAGATTTTTTTTTCTTTATTTTAAATTTTCTCTTCCTATTTGTCAAAGTGTGTGTGTGTGTGTGTGTATATATATATATATATATATATATATATATAAATACAGGTTTCATTGAATAATATAGACAAGTTCTGTCTATTTATTTTGTCTAAGATCCGTTTGTATGATCTGATTAGCTTGATAGTGTTGTCATGGAAAGACGACAAGAAATCGCAATAATTGTTGATTTTTTTATATCAACACACACTTCTTAGGAAAACACTTGTTGAAAATATGCATATACTTAGACAAGAAAATAATAAACAAAAACTTAAAATTCTAGAAGCTATCTACATCAAACAGTTTAAACCTAGCCTAAATAAAATAAATTTCGACACCTCTACTAACATACTTCAATGCCTGTAATCGAAGGGAGAGGTCATAGTTATTATACTTACCCCCACACCATAGTAGCAGCAGTTCCCAGACCAATCCCTCATGCCACTATACACTCAATTGAACAAAAAACCTACTACCACCATTCCTTCTCGGCCTACAGCCATGTGCGACACAAAAAATGGACCTGTCTAATTTTCTCTGTATAACTCCACTCTGTTAATAATAATTTAAATGTTCTATGTTCACTGAACATCAAATGTTCATCCTTTGATAATGGCTTATGTAAGCCGAAAGCTCAGACCTGATAAAAAATCAACAATTATTGCGATTTCTTGTCGTCTTTCCATGACAACACTATCAAGCTAATCAGATCATACGAACGGATCTTACACAAAATAAATAGACAGAACTTGTCTATATTATTCAATGAAACCTGTATTAATGAAAAAATGCTGCCAAAATACACGCAATATATATATATATATATATAATGTGCATGCTAATATGCCTGCATAATTTACCTGCACATTAATTTATTTTTAATTCTCAAGGCCCTTACATTTAATTGAGGTTTTTCTAGCATGGCAAACTGAGTGATGGAGTCTGTACACAATAAGTTAGATATTGAGACTTATACAAAATTAAATCTTTATAGTTGTTTCACACTATTTGCCCACAATCCTCTCTCTGATCCATAATGCTTTTTCCTTTGTAAGCTAGAATTTTCTTTCTTTTTTTTTCTTTTTTTTTCCTGAATAAATAACTTGCCTATTGCATGCCCCCCCCCCCATCCTTGTAACCATCTACTCTACTAATTCAAATGTGGGTATGCACATGTGCATTGTGGTGCAGTGGATATCAACTCAAAATGAGAAATCAGAGAACTGAGTTTGAATCCCAGTTGAATTCATTGCACTCACTTACATACAAATATCTTTGGGAAAGATATTAATCTATCTCTTCTCTCTCCAGCTATGGGTTAAATAGCAGGACAGTTTGGGTTTTTTTTTGCCTTGGTTGGCAACCAGTCTAGTGCAGAAAGTAATGCCAACCAACTGCAGGAAAATCTTTTGCTGAATCAGTCATGTCTCTTTTGAGACAGGATCATCCAAGCGTGTATCACATATGACATTTAACTGACTGACTGTATGCACATGCATTCCCAAACAACTGTCATTACTCTTCCTTCTCTCAATAGATCTTTTAGTTCTCACATATATGAACAAGCTTGTCTTGGTGTCTTTAGGTCTTGGACCAGTACAATGTTTCTGACCCAAGGAGGAGTTCTGTTGCCTTGACTTTTGGGTAGATGCAACATGTCCACTCAGAGCATCAGGCATATCACATGTGCCTTCTTTCCTGGGTCAATTGTCTTTCATTGAGAGTGATTGAGGTAGATGCTTTCTGGGTTTTGGTGTTATCTGCCTGATAGGGATCTGAACATTCAAATAACTCTGAAGGGGCTGTCCTATGAGCAGTTGTATAATATTAGGACTAATATACTACCATTGTATGAATGTTTCCTGGACCACTAAATGCATTCTCAATAATATTACCATTACAGCATGAGAATCTTTAGACTTGTCCTTAAGAATATTACCCCAGAGTTATCTCCAATCCCAGCAAAGTTATTCAACTGCCGGTTAAAGGAGAAATCTTTCCCGAGCCTGTGGAAGGTGTCAAGTGTATAGTGCCAGTTTTTAAGAATATGGGCATGTGATCTTCCTCTCTCAGTACAGACCCATCAGTTTCCTCAGTAATCATTTTGAGGTCATAATCCATAAGAACATTAAGCACCTAGAAAAGAACCTCTTCAGCAATGAGCAGTATGACTTTTGATTGGACCGATCTACTACTAACATCCTAACTACTATCACTCACAGAATCATTGAGGCTCTTGACAACAAACACACCTCGAGGACCATAGCATTAGATTTCTGAAAGGTTTTCAACAAGGTGTAGTACAAAGATTTACTACACAAGATCTCCAATTATGAAATCACTGGGAATCATAAAATCCTTCCTAACAATTCCTTGAAGATAGTTATTAATGGCCAGTCCTTCAGAGTCCTGGTGGTCAACACAGGCATCCTCCAAGGATCACTTCTTGTACCAACCCACTTTTTGATTTACATCAATGATCTACCTAAGAATATACTCAGATCATTTGTAAATACCAATGCCGATGATACATCTATACATGGGCACACCTCTAAAACTCTTGATTGTCAGAGATTGGTGACTGATCTCTCTTCTGATCTTGTGAAAACTACACAATAGGGTAAAAACTGACTGATTAAATTCAATGCCTCAAAGACCAAGCTAGATACATTCCATCATCATCATCAATCTGACACTAATCTGGATGAATGGATGTCTTCTCAGGAAGGTACTGTGCCTGGAAAGACTATTGGACCTCAAACTTACACCCAACCTCAAGTGAACAAATGATCCATTGCTAAGGATGCAAGTAAAATGGTTGGCTCCTTGTGCCTCTCCAGTAAGTACCTGACTCCTCCTGCTATCCTCTGTCTTTACAAGAGTCATATCAGATGAACATTACTGTAAAAAAATTAGCTCCTTGTTGGAGAAGGATTATCCATAATTTGGAAAAGAAAGTCTTTGAAATTAATTGGTCTAATGAAAAAAATGTCATTTTCAATAGTATATTCCATAAAGAACAATGACTAAATACATAGAACCCCTCCACACACATACACCCAAACATATACATGTTGTAACCCTAAAAAGATTACTGTGTGAGTAATCATCAAAACAGATTGGGAATAATAGTATGTCAACAAGTACAAGACTCACACGCTGCATGAAGTAGATACACTACTTGTCAGTATAATCACTCTCCCTACCCCAATAGTGTCCACGTATTTAAAAGGATAGGAGCATACCATTCCTGTCTAAAGGTATATATATATATATATATATATGGTGAATGCAACATCTTACTCAGATACAAGCTGAGCTGCCTCCTCACATCATTTGTAACAGCTTTCATTTTGATGACTCTTGAGATCAGCATTTGATTTCATAATATCAAGCATATATGGCATAAACTCTGTATTCTTGATTGGATTGGCATGCCCTATGATTCTGTGAACTGCCATATGCTTCTCAATCTAGATGATTTTGCAAACCTTTTTTTCAAACAACACAGATATTTTCAGCAAGACAATGAGTCAGGTTGGCATATTTGCTTCTGGTTGCTATGATGACTTTTCAGATGGTTTACACAAACTACACTCACACACACTACATTTTTCAAGACTGCATATTAGTTGATAAATCAGAGCAAGTGCATCTTCATAGACCGCACTTGATCTGAGCATGCCTGAGGCATTCATCTTCAAAAGGTTTATAAAGTCCCTCCACTCTATATGATTTAACATATCACTCAATAAATCCAGGGTCTGACATATAGATGGCGGCACTAATAAAAAATCCATATGATTTTTATGAAGCATTAACCTTCAAATATTTGAGCGCAATCAAATGTAAGTTTACAAATTACAGTTATTGAAGTGAAGCTACTGTTGCAAATTTTCAAAACAACAGAAAAATCTGAATTTCATGTGTTGATAAAGCATTGCTTTCTGATAGAGGGAGAAAAATAGTGTTCAAGCTAAGCGATGGCTTGATAAGTGTTATTCAGACTCTGCTCCATCATAAACAATGGTTTAGAGGTAGTATGCTAACTTTAAACATGGTCATACAGACAAAAGTGGTCCTAAACATTCAGGTCACTCAAAATCGGCAGTTGTCCCGGAAAACACCAAAAAATCAACAAACTCGTTTTAACTGATTGTAAATTGAAGTTGCATGAGATAGCAGAGGAGTTGAACATATCAGAAGGCAGTGTATTCATCATTTTGCATGAAAATTTGTCAATGAGAAAGCTGTGTTCAAAGTGGGTGCTGCGTTTGCTCACAGTTGAACAAAGAAATGCATCAACAATTCAAAGCATTGTTTGCAACTGTTTCAATGCAACAAGGAATTTTTGTGTAAATATGTGACAATGGATAAAACATGGATCCACCACTTCACTCTGGAATTCAATTGGGAGTCAGCTGAGTGGACACCAGTTGGTGAATGTCATCCAAAGCAACCAAAGACGCAAACATCAGCAGGCAAGGTTTTGGCCTCTGTATTTTGGGATGCTCAAGGTATTTCATTCATCAATTACCTTAAGGAAGGAAGAATCATCAATAGCAAATATTATATAGCATTATTGGTGCGTTTGAAGGAAGAAATTGCCAAAAAACAGCCACAAATGAAGAAAGAAAAAGTGATCCTTCACCAAGATGACACACCATGTCACAAGTAGATTGCAATAATGGCAAAACTACATGAATTGCACTTGGAATTGCTTCCGCATCCACCCTATTCTCCAGATATGGTCCCCAGTTACTACTGGCTGTTTGCAGACCTTAAAAGAACACTCCAGGAAAAGAGATTTGGCTCTAATAAAGAAGTGATACTGGAAACTGAGGCATATTTTCAAGCCAAAGACAAATTGTTCTACAAAATAGGCATCGAATTGTTAGAGAAGCATTAGAATACATGTATCACCATAGAAGAAGACTATGTTGATGAATAATGTTAAATTTTACCTAAAAGTTATTGTTTTATAGTTAGGCCCAGGATTTATTGAGTGATGTGTTAAATTTAGTTCTTTTCAATGCTGCACATCGATATGCAAAGCATTCAGATTATCCTTCAAATTATCTTGAAACCTCTTCCTAGACTAATGTTGTAGAAACTTTCCTGTCTTCAGTTCTCCATAGAAAAGTTGTTTGGAATCTTGTTATCCTCCATTCTCACAATTACATCTGATTGAGGATTATCATTGTTTCAATGCTGTTGCATTCAGATCTTTGGCAGACAACAGTATCTGCAATCAAAAACTTCAGTTTGGTGTCAGGTATTTTTATGCACATACACACTATTTTTTACAAGTTTCTTGTGTAGCTATTATCAAAAAGGCGCTTTTCTGTTTAATTCTCTTGTATTTTTTCCTGATTCAAAGGCTGGTGACATCAGCCATGATCCTCAAATAGCTTTCATTTTAGAAAAAACAAAATGGAAACAATCTGAGGAAATACTGGGTATATTTTGTAAGCATACAGTAACTGCAATTACCTACAAAACTAATAAAAGCTATCATTTACTTGACATTATTTCAGGGAAAAGGAAGGCTTTCATGACCTCATGGTTAAGTCGACAAACACAATCAATTTGACAGAAGCCATTGTGATAATGCTACAATTGCAGAGATCATTGCATTATTGGCCTATTATTTTCTATCTGCAACACAAATTACCAGCAATGAAAAGCTAGTTTCCTGATAATGTGGATTTTACAATGCTAACACTTGATGCTATATTACTGCTTGTGGTTGAAGATAAAGGAAGTATTTATAGTGTAACGGTTGTGTAGGTTGTGTAAAACACATCTTACTACTTGAAAGTGTATTGGAAATGGCTTATGCAAAACACATAAATTTATAAATTAAGGATTGTAAAGAATTCTTTATAGTAAATTTTTGTAAATATATACAAAGTTTTGTGAAGGAATTGATTAATCTATAATTTCAACAAAAAGTATTTATAAATTGATTTTAATTTCATTAAAAAAAAAAAAACTTTCTGCCACTTTATTTGCTAAGAGTTCTACTGGAACTATGTAACCCAGTACTACATATTTTATGACTAGGTCATCTGCAAATAAACTGGTTTCCTACTGTATCTCTTCCCCTTGGAATCAGCACCCACATGTTCATAATCATAGCAAGCCTTCAAGTTATAGGACATTGGCTATGGTTTATCCTGGAAAAGGATGAGCTCAGCCAAGTTTACTTGCCCAATATATGCTGTGCATAAATGAATGCTTCTCCAGCTTCAACCCAGATATATAGAGGAAAGTAGTTGGGTGCTCAGCTGTGCAGTGACCCTATCGCTACCAGTTATAATAATGATGAAAGATATCACAAGGACATGACAAATAAATTATAAGTTTTCAATTTTTATTTTAAGTTGTCTGTAAAATATGTACAGTTTAATCAGTATTGATGTCACTTGTATATGCTCAATCAAGTCCTGTATACTCTCTGAGAAATATGAGGTCACAACTCACTTGGCAGTACTGCTGTAGTTTCCATATCAAGTAGTAAGTTTTTACAGGATGTCTCTAAATCCATGCTCAACTGGTTTTGAATTCAGAGTTGTCTTTCTCTTAGACCAACCATGTCTAAAGAAACCAGTTTTTCTTACTATTTAACCCATAACTCGGGGAGAAGAGATGTATTGGTACCCTATCCAAGGGTATTTGTGCATAAGTGAATGTGAGTTGCTATCCATTATGAAAAGGTGATTGATCACATCCATCCCTATCACAACAGTTCCTTCAATGTAATCAATCACAATTACTTGAAGCTTTAGTCCCATACCTTGTATGATCAGTTTTATTATACTGTCTCCATCTAATATCCATTTTCATTGACCACCTTTATTTGGCTTGTCTTACTCCACCTATCCACTAACTTAAGAGTCACCAATATTGTTGTACAACGCATATTAATGAGGGTCCTTGCTTCCCTTCCACCTATCAACATATTAGCTGCTACCAATGTATGTAAGTGTACCTTTATTGGGTCAAAGATACAGCCATCAGTTCAGTAGTCACCTTCTTACTGTAGTAGCTTATGTGACCCGCCTGTTAACTCTGTTTCTTTACAATTCTTAACTATATGCAGCCTCTGACATCTTAAACACTTAAACTGCTTTCAATTTTCCCCAATATGTAGCATATTGCTTCTGCTTTCCCTGTCTTATAATCTACTGCTGTAAAATTTGGGGCCTGACTGCCATTAGCACTCTAGATATAATTTTAGGCAAGTGTTGCAGCCATACTAATTAGGAATATCATTTACAAGCAAATATTTAACTATCCAATCCCTTTCCTGTAAATTCAGTTAACCTGTCACATAAATATTCTGCTTCGTAGTGCACCTTACACTTTTCAGCTCATTGCATCCCACATGCTGTCCATTTGTGAACACTTCCTTTACCCAGACTTTTTCCCATGTCTAATTGGTCACCTTTGCTCATTTCTATGTAAAGTTCCAACACATTCTCTTCCAAATGTAATGGCATGAAACTGACATCAGGCATTTTCTCCAGCTTTGCCACCAATCAATTTTTGTGGGTACACATCTTCCTTGTCATTAAACAGCCTTATAATTTCCCTGCTTATTATAATCTTCCTCAACATCTCTCGTCTTTTTACCAAAAGAAGTAAAGTTTGAATATAGAGTTGTTTATTCTAGTTATTAACTCTTTCGAATATGTCCAGATATGACATACAAAGAAAGCCAATGTCTGCAATACATGCATACACATTGATTTAGACGATTTTTGGCACTCCCCACCAAACCTCACACTTTTTCCCCCCTATTATGTCATTATTTCTCCCTTTTATGCTGCTCTTGATTATACTTTCAGCTTTCACTCTGCTCTTCTACCTCTCCCACTCACTAGCACCCTTCTATCTCTCCCACACACTCTGCTTTTGTAATCCTCACTCTACCTCAAATTTCTTTCTTCATGCTTTTTATTTTCACATTCATTTTACCTTTTCATCTTTTGCTTTGCTCTTGTACTTTTCACTCTCCTGCCCACTCAATAACACTCTCAACCACTTTGAACCTGGTCAGCTACGACAAAATATACTACTCCTATATTGGTCCTAGTCAGCTGTAACTAATAATATAGCCCTATGAACCATGTTTGTCTTCAAGTTCCTTCAGGACACCAAGGTTATCCTCTAGCTGACTCCTCATTTGTTAACGCATTGCTCATTTTGCCACTGATTTGTTTGTGTTTGTGGCACAGTTTCACTCAACTTAGCTGGCATTTGTTTATTCATGACCATCCATCCCCACCTTTGCCACATTTTGATCTCAGAGGTTGACAACTGTTTGGTTTTCTTGTTCAGCATCATATGCTTCCTCCTATTTGACATCTTCTAGTATATGTTTAATGGTCTGTTTCTTATCAGCGGGAAGTAAGGAAGGGTGGTGGTCTTGGTTTTGCTCAATCTTAATTAATTCTCTCTAGTTAATTCTAGGTTTGATTCTTCTTGGAATTATTTAAAAACATAATTTTTCAACACATTTCATTTTCTAATTTTCATAACTTTTCAATCCACCTTCTTGCAATTTTAACAATTATTATCTAGTTAATAGATTCTTTCCTCTTCCTCCTTTCTTTTTGTTTTCTTTTTTTTAGTTTGATCACCCCCTGGTAATCCTCAGTGTCACACTCTGCACTGGTGCCTCTTTTTGTCAACCCTGCCTCAGTGTACTGATTAGTATATTTTTTATCTTAGATTTGGATTTTTTTAAAAAACACAGACATATAAGTTCCTTTTTATTGTCTGTCTTGGCAAAAACCATTATTTACATTTGTATCTGCCTTTCTACTACAAAGATGTCTTCAGATTTTGAAATAAAGTAATGAGAATATTTTTGAAAATATTTAAGAATTTATAATAGCATTTGATGTTCTACACTATTTACATTATTTGGACTATTGTCCTCATCTTTGTTGTCATTTGTATGATGTTTCGCTGTTGTATGCTCTGGCCTTCTTTAGGTGCTAGGAATTTTGAACCGAACAATTTATTACAATCACTGGGGTATATCATTCTCATTCCTTGTGCAAAGCCTCTTTTGGTAGTCATGAGTTATCTCTCTCTAACCGGATTCTCCAAGTTACTTGTTCACCACTGCTGTAGCCTGGTATTGAACTCACAACTCTTTGGGTCAAGTCACTGGAACTAACCAACGTCTATATGAGAATGATATACCCTAGTTTTTGTAATAAAGTGTTCGGTTTGAAATTCTTAGCACCTGAAGAAGGCCTGAGCATACACCAGCTGAAATGTCATACAAATGGCACCAAAGATAGGACAATAGTCCAAATAATATAAATAGTGTAAATACTATCTCATCCCAGAAATATAGACAAATACTGAAGCATTTAATGTTTTATCAAATTATGAATGGTACCACAAATTTCATTCAATTTTAAATATTCATGTTCATTTGATTAATATCTTAATATTTTGTGCTTCTAATTCACTCTTTTGTAAATATGTTCATAATTTCTGTTGAATAATACATTTTTTTCTTTTGCTTGTTACCATTTATTCACTATTTTGTCATTACTGGTGATATTGCCAATTAAGTCCTGTATGAAATTTACAACACTTATTAACCTGGTTAGTTTCTCTTATATAATAGATTTACTTCTTCAAAATAAACTTGTTAATTATTTGAATTTTTATAATTAAATTTTTGCAACACTATTCAAGATGCCAAGAGAAAAGGCAAAAGCTATTTAATCTAAGTTCTCTTTGTAAACCTACAAAAAGTACAAAAACTGGCTATTCTTGTTTCAGTAACAATTATTTCTTTGAATATTATTAAAATGGTACTTATTAAAGCTGCTGGCAAATGTAGTGCTGCCCCACATTTAATAGATTACAGATGGTACACAGGAGCATATAAATTTACCAGAGTGACACCTTCACTTTTACTACTTGCTATTCTTACTTGGTCTGGCTTCTATCTTTTTTTTTTCAACAGAGTGCAGGAGAAATACCTTCCACATATAACTCCCAGAAATACATCCTTCATAATGGTAAGACATTAGTAGCAACGGTGTTTTCATATATCTCATGTCTTACCTTTATGTTGGCAATCTTTCTATTGCATACTATATACTCTTAGATACACTTAACAATATATTGTGAATTGTTGTAAGATTGTAACAAAATTTGGGAGATTTTCAAAAACTTGAGTAGCTATAACCTCTTTGCTTATTATGATTGTTACAATTGTCTCTTTTATATTGAGTTTCTTATCTAGTTTTAAATTAAAAATCTCTTATGTCCTTATCTCTTTAATCACAATTTTTTAACAGTTGTTTATATGACCTAAGAAAGTGATTGAAGATATTGAAACATTTATCAATTAATGTCAATTTTTTCATAAAAGTGAATTATTATTTTCACTTGGTTCCCTAATACCTGAAAACTTGGATACACAGCCATAAATATATTTTATTAATCTAATAAAAAGAATTTGATAACATTTACATAAAATCTGACATGTCTCTTAAGAGTTTATAAAATTTCATTTCTCCATGTTTACCCAGTATCTAATACATTTGTTAGTTTTACTGAAGTTTTACTTATGGTATTCTTTATTCATGAATCTTATTTGAATGACTTTCATGCATAAATGCTAAGTGTCTATTAATCTGGAACAATATACTGAAGCACACAAAACATTTGAAATGTACATTACAGAAAAATAATTCATATGCATATTATGTTTTATAAAAGTATGGCTGAAGTTGGAATTTCTTTAGCTTTGCACCAGTTTTTCATAAATCTTTCCCAGTAAATGTTTAGTGGGGAGGTGAAATATTTTTGGTTATTATGTTCAATTTCACTCAAGGAATGTTTATCTAACCTTTCAGTAGGTTCCTTGTGTTCTGTAACCTGCAATAAACTTGTGAAATCCCAAATCTGATGGAGAGCTTTTTCTTCTCTTATATAACAATGACAATTAAAATTCAAAGTTCAGTATACATTGATTTACTAGGTCATATTTCTGAAATAATTGCATCGAATAACATTAATTACAAAGTTTTTCTTTCCTTCTTTCTGAAACTTAGGGCTAACTTTGATCATTTATCAGTAACACAAACTGCCAGCTGTAAGTTTTCTTGGAAAATAAAGTAGAACTGTGTTGTGCCTTTTAAAAAGTTTAAAACCTTATTTTAATATAATTTACTCATGTATTGTATTTAACGTAATTCATGTATTTTCCTCACCAAACACATGATAGTAACTCTAGAATAATTTTTATTTACAACTGAACTCTTCTCTCTATACTTCTGATTCTCCTCATAATAGGAATTTCAATGCACAGCAATGTCACAATGAACTCTGTACACTTTGTAAAATGTCTCTACAATAGTTATAATTAAACATGCTATATTTATAGTTTGTATATGTTTACTATCTATAGCCTTGACCTGTTCCTCTTAGATCAAAGCTGATTTCTGTTATGACCCAAAGGTGAGTTTATCTTAAATTCATCCAGTAGTAGCAAAATATGGTACATTGTGTTTTCAGTGCAAATTAACTTTGTTCATGCAGCAAGCAGTCTAGCTTATGGTGTAAAGATTTGTTTTATCTATCCAATATTGTTGTAAAATTGTAATGAACATTATTATTAGTTGTAGTAGTGTCTAGTTAAATTTGGGAGTGATGTATTATTAATAAATTTTAACTAATATTCTCTTGTTTTATTATCAATGTTAATGTTTTGCTATAAAAAAAAATTCAACCACTTGGAGGGATTGTTTTTGGTGTAAGCACACTGAAAATTTCAATTGCATTTCTCAAATTAACATCTATACTAATCTTGGTGCATTCACAAGATACCAAGAATACAAATTGTTTTTTTTTTTTTGTTTTCTTTTCATACCATGCTTAAAATATTAAACTCTATTCTGTCCTAACTTACATGCTTATGTAAGCAGCGTTCTTTTTTCCATGCACTCTCTAGTTCTGTTCTTTATCTAATATTTGGATTAAAGTTAATTTGGGAGCGGGGTTAAATTCTAGTCTTTGGTATCTTCTCTACTTTTTTAAACATCTGATTTACACTATCAAAATCAAATCAATTTTTTATATCACAACTGAAATATTTTTTATATCATTGTTTTTTTCTATTGTTCAGTGGTAAAAAGATAACTGCTTCTTAGTGAATGCAGTATTTGGAAAAAAAAATTTTTTTTAATGTTTTCATAGAAATGAACTTAAAATATATATATATATATATATATATATATATATATATATATATATATAATTTGCTATCTTCCTTGGTCTTATCAGAACTAGAGAAATGAGGTATAAATACCTGCTCTTTATGGACATAGACTTAAATCCTTCTTTGTTCTTTAATTCGGAATGTCTTTGTTTACAAAATTATCATGTGATAAAATAATTTCAATAAGTCATGTTAAATTTGTTGTTTTCAAAATGAACTTCAAATATTGGCTATATGAGTGACTCAATACATCTTCTTGGTCTAACATTCTCAGCTGACACAGTGGAAAGATTATATTGAATTCATTGCTACTTCTGCTAAGAAAGTTGGTTCATTGTGTTATGCGAGACAAAATATTTTTTTAGAATTTATTTTGAATATTATTTATAAGTCTACCATTTGTCATATGTTTTAAATATTGCATCACATTTGGTCCAGTGCTTCTGCTATATATTTAGAGATCTTTGATAAAATCCAAAGAATTAGCAATATTATTAGTCCTGATATATCAGCTTCAGTCACTTTCTCAAAGTGTAATGTAGCTTCCCTGTATTTATTTATAAATACTTTTATGGTAGTTATTTGGATGAACTTTGCTATGGAATATAGATTTTATGAATTTAAGAACAGTATTGGTGGCAAGGTCTCATCAATTTACAGTTGAATTAGCTAGATCTAATTGACTAAAGTTCTATGCTAACAGTTTCTTTTCTCACACTTCTTATTTGTGGAAATCTCTTCCAGCTTTATGCTTCCTAACCAACTTTGATTTTCAAAGACTTAAGTGCAATGTCAGCTGCTATTCATTATCTTGATTACTCTTCTATTCTTTTCAGTCACTAATGTTTCTCTTTTTTTCTTGTTCTTCCATATTCAGTAACTCTTTGTCTTAGTGGTTTTACTGTCTTGCAATATGATTTTAAAAAAAACACATCCAAAGATTTTGTGATTGTTTAAAATCATGAAATTTTCCCCCACAAAAAAAAAAAAACTTCATTTAAAGTATTTCAGCTATGTAAAAAATAATTATAAAATATTTTTTTTATTTATTTATTTTTTTCACTGTTATAACTACTTTTATCATGATCAAGAATTTCCAGTACTAAGTTCAGCATGTTTTTTATGCTAAATGTAAATCCAGTCCCTCTTTTTGCAATAGTTTTGGGTCTATGCATTTGTATATTTTTATTTATGCAAGTAAGAATTGGTTTTCTTTGAAATCTTCATCACTGTGATTTTTTTTAAAAAGTATTTCTACTTTGGAGCTGAATGCACAAATCAAGTCAACACTTTAAAAATAAAATTACTTTAAGATAATGAAATCTAAACTAGCTCTCATATGACTTCACTATCTTGTTGCCTACTTTTTAGGCACCTAATAGATGACAGAAGACATTTATTTATTATGAAAGATTTACTGCATACACCCCCAGAACATATTAAGACAATTTTGTCTATTGATTTTTTTCACTTTTGACTTTTTAAATGATTTTCTAAGCATTCCCTTTTATTAAGACACTTCCCATTTATTGCATATTGAGTAAATTTTTGACCCTCCACCAATTATTAAGACTCCCCATTGCATTAGGTACCTAAGATTGGATTTCCTGACTACCTAAGAACTGGATTTCCTGAGCTTCAAAAGTACACTAACTGGTTGTTCTCTTTTAAAACAAGGGTTTGCCAAATTCATTATAATCTATTCTAATCAAATAGATTTTTTAACCAGATATCTTTTGAAATTTTAATTTTAGTTCTTGTTTTGAATTTGGATATTTTCATTTGGCTACAGGTTAATGAAACTTGTTTTATCAAAATAGAGAAGAGTGCATAGTTGTTGTAAGGAAATTTGTTTTTAGAGGCTGATTATATTTTAATGGATAAGTTTCTAGTATGTAATTTGGTTATGTCAAAAAAAAAAAAAATAGTACTATCAAATAAATTCATCTTGTTCTGATTGCTCCACCAATTGAGTTTTTCCAGACCTTACTACTTGAAATTCTTTTGCTATTCAGGAAATATTTGCGCTACCTAACCTTGTCTCTTTTCCTCTTTTTTTCATTTCAGAATACATCTCTAGTTTGTAATTTGCTTTGCTTTTCTTCAAACATAATCAGTAAAAACTTTACATTAAAACATTTCAGCTTAATGTTCATTTTGAATTTTTTATTTTTCTCTAAATCAACATGTGATGAACCCCCAAATATTTGCTAATGGACACTCGCCTTAAACGTAGCTTTAAAAAGCTCATAATAATTGGCTCCTGCAAATGATTTTCATTTTACTGTTAATCATTTACTTATTGCAGAGATTTTTGTTTTAATATCTTGAAATGATTTTGTAATTTGTTTAGTGGAATGGATAATTACTACTGTTTACAACCTGTCACAAATTTTATTTGCCTAGGCCATTTTCACTTCATGATGTTTCTTAAGACTCTGTGATCACCTACTTAATTAAATTTAAATAAATCTGGACCTTTACATTGGTTTATTATTACATTGTTTTGCTTTTATCTATGTTGTGGTAGCTACCAATTATAGCTGAAAGTCCCTTCTTCTTCCAACAGACTCTAGAAGGGAATTCTGATTAATTCGCTTTCCCTTCTAGTTATTTAGACTTTGTACTCTTTCCTGACAAAAGAAAACAACCGGCAATACACAGAAATACTGATGAGCCAGAAATACTAAAAACTGAAGTAGAAGCTGCACTGGCCAAATTGAAAAGAAAGTAGTGGCAGCACCAAATGGAATTATAATAGAGATGCTGATAGCCTTAGACAATTTCAGCAAAGACAAGATTACAGAAATAATGAAATCTACCAAAGTAGTGATATATCAGAAGACCTAAGCAAATCTATTTTCATAGTACAGCCTAAGAAACCAGGTTCAAACAAATATAAACTATGCCAAACAATTAGTTTAATGAGCCACATAACAAAACTCATCATTCAAATTCTGATGAATAGCTCAGCCCTGCAGAATCAGGCCAGAGATTGGACAAGAATGGTGCAGGTTCATCAAAGACACTTGAACAAAGAATGTAATATTTATGCTCAGAATATTATCAGAAAGAACAATACAAATGCAGAATAACATATATTTGTGTTTTCTAGACTATTCAAAAGCGTTCAACAAAGTATGCCACAAAGATCTGTTAGAGCTGCTCAGCATCCTTGACATAATCAGGAAAGATGTTAGAATAATCGAGAACAAACCGCCTGCATGCGAACAGGAAATGAGTTCATCAGATATACAAAAATAGAAAGTGGTGTAAGACGAGGATATCTTCTCACCGAATTTATTGAACCTATACAGCAAGGCAATTCTGAGAGAACTAGAAATCCTGCCAGGATTCATCATTAGAAGCTACCACAATCATAACAATATAAGTTATGCAGATGACACAGTGCTGATAGCAGATGTGGAAAGAAAACTACAAGACCCTCCTACAGAATGTAGCAAAGGAAAGTAAGAAGAAAATACTAAACATAAACTACAAGAAAATTGAATGCATGGTCATCAGTAAAAAGAGTAACCCAAAATGCTAATTACAGCTCAGGGATACTTTAGTCAAGTAGATACAGAAATTTAAATACCTCTGAAATATTCTAACAAAGGACAGAAAGTACAACACTCAGAACAGAAAGCATATTGGGATGGCCAAAAATGAATGTGAGCAACAACAAGGTTTTGGAATGAAGAGAAACAGAAAAAACTTATACTTCACATCAGGAAGAGGCAGTTGAAATTTTTTGGACATGTAATTAGGAAGGAAGGCTTGGAGAATCTGATACTCACAGGGCAGAAAGATGGATGGGGGGGAACTGCACATGACCTACTTAATAGGCTTGAGCAAATGGATGGCATAACAGAGCTTGGGAGAAATAATGAGACAAAACTTATCAAGAGCTACAAGGGACAGGAAGATGCATAGGGCCATGATCATCTACATCTTGAGGGACACAACATATAAAAGAATTCAATGAAATGAACCCTAACTACAAATATAGAGAACTTCCCAATGTAACAGTGATTAGAAAATTTGTCTGTATAGTCCCTTATTACTGTAGCAAGTTCAATTTTTGCTGTATGCCCCACACTTAAAGCACTGTGCCAACTTATTATACTAAGCTAAGTAAATAATACTCTTTTATCAGGCTATAATCTTTGTTGTATTTTAATTCTGAAGTGCATTTGAACTTGGTATTTGGACTTACTGCTGTTATTGATCACTGTACCAATCATTTTCAGATTTTAGCACTAACTACATTTAATGTTTAAATATAAAAATAAATTACAAACAATGAAAAATTGTAATATTTTGCTATATGAAAATGAATAGTCAAATACAAACAAGACATAGGATATAAAATCATGTAGTAACATTAAAATGTTACATTAAAGCTGTAATTATTCAAAAATTGTTTGAGTGGGTGCTGTAAAATTCTTGGTGTGACCCACTTTCCAGAATCTGGTCTGAACTTAGTTGGACTGCTTGCTAGGTTGTAAACCACCTACCATGTACACAGCTTTATCAAAACCTATGAATTCTCATGGCAAGAGATATAATACAGATATATACATGGCTAATTTTAATAGCATACTTATCTAATATCATGCACACAAATAAAACAAGGATGTAAATCTCAGTGTATAATGTTTTAGATTATTATTAGAATTGCAATCATGTGTGAGTGAGTTTCAGATCAATTTTGGACCTTGGATAACATTTTACAAAAACTAAAATTTTAAAAATGAAACAGTAATAGAGATCTATGTTCAAATCATCTGTTTATTGCAATCTGACATTTACTTTTATCACTATATATTTCTTTTAAAAAAAAGAAGAAAGAAGCAGCTAAATTTTATAAACGAAAAACTCTTTACTGATATCAGTATTTTTACCTGTATTTGAAAACAAGTTTTGGTTTCTCCAGGAGCAATCATATTGAGAAAATCACAAGTTAAATAAATGTATATATCCATGAGAATGTACGTGAACTTATGAACAGAGAATGAAATGCAAAGAAAAGAAAGTAGACTGTTAAGAAAAGCATTGCCTTATAACATTTGGTACTGAAATATAAGTCATAGTGTTAAAATTGATGTAAAGCTAAAATCTTGTCTTTACATATGAGTTTATTAGGATTATCAGGTCTACTAATAAGCAAGAAGTCAACTTGATCTGATACTCTTAATATATTTTTTTTTAATTAGCATTAGGATTAAATGTTTGACTTCTTGCTTATCAACCATATAGTTATCCCTTGGTAGGATTTTACTGTATTGAAAGCAATGCAAGATTTCTTGCACTAGAGGCAAACAAATGCCAATTCCAGCAAACAATCAGGTTAATGAAGCATATAACAAAAACTTATCTACATTCTGATAAATAGTGCATGCAGAAGAATTAGACTAGAAATAGGAAAAGAACAGTGCAGCTTCATGAAAGACACTGGAACAAAGAATGCGATATTTATGCTCAGACTGATATAAAGATCAATACATACGTGAAGGGATGTATACCTATATTTTATAGATTATACAAAAGTGTTTGACAAGGTACATCAAAAAGAACTGTTTGAACTGCTAGGTAAGCTTGATTTATTTGGGAAGAATATTAGATAATCCAGAACTTATACTGGCAGCAAACCACCTGCACACAGATAATGAATTCCGTAAATATGCAAAAATAGGAAGGGATGTAAGACAAGCATGTCTTCTCCTCGAAATTATTCAACATTAACAGTGAAGCAGTTTTGAAAGAATTAGAACTTCTACCAGGATTCATTATTACCCAAGCTTAACATTAGATATCCAGATGACACTGTTGATAGCAGGAAGGAATCTGCAGGAACTCCTATAGAAGGTAGCAAAGGAAAGCAAGAAGAAAGGTCTAAACACCAAACGAGATAGAATGTATGGTTATCAGCAAAAGAAACAGCCCAACATGCAAATTAGAGATACTAAAAATTAAACCAGTGCAAAAATTTAAATATCTAAGAAGTGTTTTAACAAAAGATGAAAAATGCAACACTGAAAACCAAAGGCACATTGGGGTAGCAAAATATTCCTTCTAAATGTTTAGGAAGGTATTAAGAAACAGGACAATTTCATTGGAAACAAAGAAAAGAGTACTTAACTGTTATATAATATCAGTACTCCTATATGGCAGTAGATGCTGGACATCCCATATAGAGGGAGAAGAGACTTGAAGAAATATGGTTCTACAAAATAATATGGGCTGAATACATGAGCAATGACAAGGTTCTAGAGAAAATGGAAATGAAAAAAAAACACTTATACATAACATTAGAAAAAAACAATTAAAATTTCTAGGGCACTTAATGAGAAAAGAGAGCATGGTAAATTTGATACTCACAGGATATATTGAAGGCAAGAGAGACAAAGGAAAGCTGTGCATAACCTAGCTAACAAATGTGTGTAAATTGTTGGCAGGACAGAGTATAGGAGAGATAGCAAAAAAAGATTAACCTTACTAAGGTCTACAAAGAACAGGAAGTTGTGGTGAACCATGATCATCCACATCCTAGACACTGCACATAAAAGTAGTAGTAGTTCTGGGAATATTTAAAAAAAGTGTTAAGATTGCCATGTGGGCTACAATACAATCACATTCAAGCATGATCAGATGATGTATTTAAAATTGGTACCTAAATGTTTTTTCTTGAAATTTATTTTAATTTCACTTAGTGCCTGTCTTTTACACTTTTTTAACCAGTTCTTTTTCATAGGAGAAATTGTTATTAGATATTGATGTGCAAAATATTAAAAATAATTTCCCATGAGAGATTACTAGTTACTTGTTATAAAAGAAATTTCTAGAAAACTTCTTGGTTTTATCAACTTTGAGAGTTCATGTTCATTGATACCATGATAGTAAATATCCAATTGTTTGGAAATCATCTGTAGATGCCATGAAATTTTCATTACCTCTTTCAGTTAGTTTTGTTATATTCCAACTTATAACTCAAATTCTTAGTTTAACAATTTTTTCTGTGTATTCTCTCAAAATGAGGCAAAAATTGTATGCTTATCTCTCTTCTGCCCATCCCCCTTGAAACAAATTGCACAAAGAAAACCACTACATTACATCTATAAACAATTCTGTAATAAAGTAGCTTTTTTTTTCTTTTCTGCTGGCTGATCTAATGTTTGCCCTTATGTTACCAACACACACTGAATCAATGAAGACTGTTGAGATACTGAGTCAGTGTCAGATACTTTAACAGTTTTAACCAAGAGAAAACTGGGCCTGTCTTTTGTAACTGATGTAATCTTAGTGCTTTCAGAAAAGCTGTCTATTTTCTGTGGCACTAGCTTAAAAAAAGCTCTTGTTATTGTTGTTATTGTAAGAGTAGTGAAAATTCTGAACAATATTGACAACTAACGAAAATCCATATTTTCTTTTTTTTTTTAACTAGTTTTCTAACTGATTTTTTTTTTTATAAAGTCTCAAGTAAGAATATAGATTTGTATAAAATTTGTAGTTACTTTTTATGCCCTTGTTTGGAAAACACTGGAGCTCTTCTAAATGAAAGTGAATAAGACTAGCAGCTGAAAACTTGTGATACTCAACTCTGAATACACTGGGTGTTTTGTGTTTAGAGCCATAAAATGAAATTTTTCTCTAACAAATTAGGCATCTGTGTATTTCTTTTTTGATTTTAGTGGATTCTAATAAATTTTAACAGAATGAAGTTTCAGAAAATGATATAAATTCATATGAGATAGAATTTACAAGTATCAGATATTTGCAGTGTTGTATAAATTTTTTTTTAAATAATTAGATTAGCTGAAATATAGTACCATATATACTCAACTATAATGTGAGTTTTTATAATCATTTGTTGCACAAAAAATAGGGGGTAGCACTATACACAAGTAATTTTTTTGAAGAGGTTAAAAAATATCATGCATTTTCAGCGACTAGTTGCACTATACATAGATAATTTTTTTCTCTGGAGGAGTTAAATTCATGCAAAACAAAAATCAGGGGTTACACTATACATGAAGTCAACTTATACACAAGTATATACAGTATATTTACTCAATTTGCACACACATTTTATAGTACTTTTTAGATTTTTTTTTTTTTGTCATTTTTCATCTACATTCTTTATCTACATAGATTTACTATATTTCCTCTATGTTAAGACCTTATATGAGTTTCATTTGTCCACTTCTTTTGAATGCAACTTTTCTCCCAAAACTCAAACAAACTTATTTTTAAGGTTATAGTTTAAATTGGCATCATATATTCTGTAACAGAAAACATTGCACTCATTAAAATTTCAATCTTAAGATTATTGAAAGGAAAGTCATATACTCTATTTTAAGGCAGTATTTTTTTTTTTTGTATTGCGTAAATATCACTTGATATGCGTTGTGATGCAGTGGATATCGACTCAGAATAACAAATCGGGGAGCCAAGTTCAAATTCCAGTTGTATTCCTTGCATTCACTTGTGCACAAATACTTTTGGGAAGATATTAATCCATCTCTTCCTTCCAGTTATGGGTTAAATAATAGGACAGATTGGGTTTTATAGCCTTGGTCAGCAACCAGTCTACCACAGAAAGCAATGGCAACCTACTGTGGGATAATCTTCTGCTCAATCAGTCATGTCTCTTTCGAGACATGATCGCCCAAAGCGTGTATCACATATGGTACTTAACTGACTGACTGGGAATGTAAAGCTAGCAAAATGCAAGATGTTCATAAAGACATTTCTGGCTAAGCTTCTTTCTGTTTGGTTTTTTTTTTTTTTTTTTTTTTTTTTTTTTTTACTTTTTTTTACTTTTGTCATCCCTAATATTAAAGGGCTTTCAAAATATGAGCTTGTAGGATGTGACTTCAGTTTTTAATGCTAGTTCTATTGGGTTTCTAAGTAATTTAAAAAAGTAAGAAAATGCAGTATATATTAAAATTTGGTGAGTGTTCCAAATGTGTTCTTTTAATTAAAACTTCATAGTTGATTTTTAATTGATGTGTACAAGTAATAATATGAATAAGTTGTATAGCAAAAGAACAAATTTGCTTTATTTCAGATATTTGGATGGTATATTCTCAAAATACAGTAGAAGCATTATGTTCAGAAAGTAATGTTGCATTTTTGAAGAGTGACTAAAAACTCTATCAAATGTAACAAGAGTTAAACTTATCCAGAGTATAATAAATGGTCAGTGTAATTATTCCTTTTTATTCTTATTGAATACTAAATTCATCTCTTTTTTGCTCCTTACTATTAAGAAAGTTTTCCAATGATATGATTAAATGAGAATCTTAAGATGCTAAGCTAGTTAAGTCAAGAGGATGTGGTAAAATATAACTGAATAATTTGAAATTTCACAGAAAGTGGGCCTACATTGCATTTTTGAGGATCAATCTGATCATTTACTGTAATATTTTACTTTTTATTAAAGATGCTATAATCATTTTATTTTAATATGTTCTACAGAGAATCTCAGATATTTTCAATAAGAAATAAGTTTTGCATGAGGCTTTTTCTTTTAAATAATGTTTATATTCTTGTTAATCCTGGGGTGAGGACATTATTATTACAACCAAACTAATGTCCTCATTTTCATTGTTATTATCACAACATTTTACTCATTATGTCTTCCAGCTTTCAAGTGTCTGTTGATCTGGTTAACTTTTAGGGAATTTCAAGCTGAACACTTTATTCAATTTACAGAAGTAGATTGTTCTCATTCCACTGTCCATGCCTAGGGATATTTCATCTTGGGTAATTGTCAAATTATTCTTAATTCTATTTTTACTGAGTCTGATTATATCCATACTATCTAGCCCATTGAATTAAACCTTTAATTAATGAATTGGTAGTAATAGTAATTGTGAGTTCAATAAAATGCAAACACTTAAAGAAAGCTGGAGGGCACAACAGCCAAAATATTGGGGTTATAAAAACAAAGACAAGGATATCAGTCCAAACTGTAAATAATATAAATAGATATATTTAACTGTTATATTTGAACAGATTTTCTTTTTTTTTTTTTTTTTTTTTTTTTTTCAAAAATAAAATCTCACTTTCTGAACAACCTAATATTCCTGATTACCAAGTTAACATCTTAAAATTTACTTATTTCTTTACACAATAAAACTTGTGTATTTGTGGATAAGTGGTGTCTTTTCAAAATAGTGTTTGATATGATCAAAACTGTTAAACAACACAAGAGATACATAAGTATTAGATACCAATCCCACTAAAAATAAATTCCACATCAAATAAAAGAAACAGGCAACTATATTACAATCTTTAATATTCAAATACTCTTATCCTAAAAATGCCAAGGTTAGCCAAAGGAAATAGCTTAATTTTCCTAATCTTATATATACACTCACATGGAACAAAAGATAAACCTCTACTCCTGTTCAAAAAACCCAAAGAGGAATGTTTAATTACATCATTTTTCATATAGAAAATTGGAAATTCGTTATGGATGAATCACTAGTTCACTAGATTTTGTTAACTTTACATTCTTTGATTATAATTTTATTTAACAATGTTTCAGAATGGTCAAAGCAAAATAAGAATTTAAGCATTAGAAGTTTTTAAAAAAAAAATTTCTTTTTAGATTCTGCACATATTTTATACAACTCGGTTAAAATTCCTCATAAAATTTTAACTGATTTAATTTATTGACTTACACAAATGTAAATATTTTTGTTCTAAAATTATTTGAGATCACATAAAAGAAGTTTGCTTTAAAAATTATTTTCTCAAACCTTAGAAAATAACCTGTTCATGAATGAATAAATGATGAAAATTCTAAAATTTGCAAACAAATTTGTAAATCTGATTATCTTTGCATTCATTTTTTCTCATGTAAATTATGTCACACTATTTCAAACATTTTAAATACAAATATCTTTGGTTCTATATAGTAGACCCAATTTTGTATTAGAATTTCCTATAATCTTATTAATGCAACAAATTTTGTAATAAAACTGAATGTTGTACAAGTGCTCCACTTCTATATATCACTGTTATGCCTCCCAGTATACATCCATATTTCATGCATATGTACCTCAAACAGCCAGATAAACGCCTTCTGGCAATCAAAACTCTGAAGACAGTCCTGTTTATCAGCAGGTTTATGGAAAGCTGTTATGTCTTTGTGTTATCTCCATTCAAGGCCACAATCATGAAATATACCGCCACTTAGAGTTGATGTAGTCTTGCTGAATTCTGTAGTTAGGATATAAAGCTCACTCTCATGAACTCTATTTCAGTCTCTACTTCTCGGCATCTGTATTTAGGCTACTTGAACAAGTCCAAGTGGTATTCTGTAGAAGTATATTCAGCTCCACAGTACTACACTTTTTAGATATGCATTTTCTTTAGTTGATACTTTCCCGATATGATCCACTTTCAACATTTCAGTTGGATTACGCTTTTGCTTATCTTGATGTCTTGCTGAATTCTGTAGTCAGGATATAAAACTTGCTTTTGACTTGATCTCACTTTCTTCTCTACTAAAACTGGAGAGGTGTGTTCATCTCCACAACAAAAGCCAAAAGTTAAAAACTAAATAAAAGTTATAAATACAAACTTAAAACTAATTTAGTCTAAATAAAAAAAAATCTAATGGTAAAATGAAATGAAAAGGAGAAATATAACAAAAGCAGCTGAAGACTGGTCATAGCAACAAAACCATGGATCTGAATGAGTAAAGAATGTAACAAGTAACTTGCTACAGAAAAATATTACATTTTTGCAGTGTAAGTTCTCAGAAAGGAAGAAAGTTACTTACATACAGTATGAGAATAGTGTGTAAAAGGATCAAGACCTGGTGAAAGGATTCTACGTGGAGAAATACAATAGCAGAATAAATGTATACAATGTTGCTACATTAAACAAAGACTCAAATAATAACATGAAAAAAGACCAGAGAGAATAAGGTTAGAAGTTATGTACAGGCAATGCTATCATTAGGGTAAGTTTCAGGAGGATAAGAAATAGGAACCACATGCTCTGGGTTTATGGTTTATTGTACTGGTTCCAATGATAACTAAGGGCTAACAGGAAGTGGTCAAAATAGTGACAGTCTAAAAATGTACCTAAATTATAAAGGTAAGACAAAACAACAGAGGTTTGTACTGTCATAACAGAACAACTGTTTTTATCAGAAGTGCATAGAGGTACCTATAAGATTGTGCTAATAGATATTTGGTTAATGGTAATTAATAATAAACAGATATTTGAATCTGAAATTTCCAAGAAAGTAATGTCACACTGTTGTTGCTGCTTTGAGTAACAAATATTTTATTCAATCTACAAGTGTATATTGTTCTCATTCTGCTGACCATACCACAGGATACTTTATTGCTCATTTATTGCTCACTCCATTTTCACCAAGTCTAAAAACACCACCTAATCCAGGGATTGAACTCAAAATTACTATGTCACCAAAATCATGAGCCAATACATTAATCTACTAGAACAGACTCTCCTGAATAGAGAGCTTTAAACCTAACCTACCTGTTGATGATGTTGCACTACTTGTCAAATTTGACTGCATTCACCAAGTTTTCTCTTTTCAGCTGCTACTGTTGAATCCTTGCTGTTATTTCTTTATTAAAGTCCCTGAAAGCTACCCAGATCAACAAGCACTTCATTAGGGCTAGAGAACATAATGGTTAAAATTTTAGGATAATAACAAGGATGAGAAAAATAGATTTCTTTAGATTTATACTGTAAACATTTTGATAATTTCGAAGATAAATTTGAAATAAATACACCAGCTAAATTATTCATTCTGCCTAATTAATTTAGTTTTCAGCATTTTAGAAAAACTGTAATTCAGTTCTTTAGTTTATTTCAGCCTCCAAAACTGACAAAAAACATAATAAAAATAATATATATAATAAAAAATAATACACAATAACCAGTTGTTAGTTATTGTGTATTATTGTGGGCTTGTTTTGTCGTTTGTTTTCTACTGAGTATGATATCTGTAATAAAAAAAAAATAAAAGAAAATGTTGAGATTCCATGAAGGTGTTATTACTTTTGTTTTTTTCCTAAATGAATATGGATCTCATTGCAATCTAAATGCCACCATATGTTTGGTTTTTCTTTGTCTTGTTACTAAGCTATTCAAGTAAGTGTTCCCAGTACATTCTTTAGCAGAATCATTCATAAGGCTTCATACTAAAGAATTCTGTTCAAAGGTTGTAGAATGAATTTCATAAGCCTCATTTCCTCTTGATATTCCAATTGGTCAAAGGTTAAGACTACATCCTTTCATTGCTGAAAGAGGTTACTGAACTTTTCTACTACATCATTTGATGATGTGGTGGGTTGTAAAGTAAATTAACAACCAAAGTAAAATATGACTTTGACTCTTTCCATTACTCATGTTAGTATTGAGTTACTGTTTTTATCTTGATACATCCATTTTATGGTTATTTACTAATTTTGGCTTAGTTTAGCGTAAGGTCACAATAATATAACACTGATAGAGATTAATGAATTGATCTGTGAGATGAGCTTGCTAACAAAAATATTTTTAGAATACAGCACGTCTGAAATAGTATTTTGTGTGTATGGATTTTTTGTGTGTATGTGTGTGTGTCAGTAGCATTTATAATATATACGTTTTTTTACACTGATTCTAAATAACTGAAGAGGTTATCAATTTAAAGTACAAACTTTCAAGTATCAGTTAGTTATTGCATTATTCCATTTCCAACAATTTAACTTGATTTTTGATGGATAGTTTTGTAGTAGAAGTATCTTAAAACAAATTACTATACAATTTTGTATGAGTATATAAAAGTAGATATTTCTTTTCAAAATTTGTGTGATATATTGCTGCAAAAAATACTATTATCAAACTAGATTTATATTATGATTTCACCAAGCTTTAAAAGGATTATCTATGACTTTTACAGCTTTCTTACATTAGTTGCAAGAGACACATGAAATAAACTTTAGGCTTGTGCTATTAAAGTTTTAAAATGGAGTGTGGTGTGAATATTACTAAACCTACTTGTTAATACAAAGCCCAGTAGTGGGATGATAGGAATGAAGTCCCAAAGTTATAAGTTTTCAGCATAACTATTTGTCTAGTGTATATGAAGAAAAGGATAGTATAAGTACTTCAGATTTTGATCCATGTTTATATAAGTGTTTCATTTTGATGAATTCCTGATATTTACAAAAAAAAAATACTTTTATTCACCTGCCATTTTATTAGCTATCAACTGAATTTTCTTTAACAAATTGTTCTTTCATGCATGTTTCCTATGTTCCTCCTTAAATGATGTTCCTATGTTGATTTTCTGTTAATATCTTTATATGTAGCTTTTTTTTTCCCTATTTCTAAATTACAAGTCATGATAGAAATCCTGAAGTAAAGACTCATTTAGCATAACTTCAGCCTACTAGATTGAGTTCATTAATTAAAAGTTTATATATGAAAATATGCCAGCCTCTGATTGGGGGAGGGAAGACGGAAAGCAACAAACTTAACTATATATTATTAGTGTTTTATTTTTCATTTTGTTTCTGTTTTTTTTTTTGGGGGGGGTTGTTTTTTTTTTTCAATATAAATATCACTAAAGCTTATCTAAGTAATAAAAAAAAGCCTGTTTCAATGTTTCCAAACTCCAATACCAAGAAATAGTAAGCACTTTTTTTAAGACATATCTATTCAGCTACCAAAATTTTTATACTTTTTTTTTTTTTACCTAAAAAGTACTTTAAAATACATGACTAAACTTTCAATATGATCCATTCTTATTGATTTCATGCTGTATTCATAAAATGCATTTTTTCATTTTTATACCCAAATCCTTACTTTGAACTTTACCTCATTAGAGATGAATTATTTGCCAACTACTTGGCAATTTCCCAGTAAGAAAGTATAAAATTAACTTAAAAAGAAAGGATGTTAATTTACTTTCCTTTTGAACTGTAAGCTATTTTGTAATGTAATGAACCAGATTTGCCAGTGTCTACCTTATCTCAATGAAAAGCAATCTGAAGCAACATTTAAAATATTACAAGTACTGAATAGTGGGAAAGACTTCTTTTAAATAAAGTTCAAAGTTAAAACATTAATGTTTTTAATATGTAAAATATACTTGAAACCAAGTGGTCCATAATGGTACCATATTTTCTCATGCTTAATACAAGAAATTTTGAACATAACAGCAATATTTGTTCTCTGGAAAAAAAGTATAATTGTCTTTTGGTTCAAAGACAGGAAATTTGCTGAAATTGATTAAAAAATTAAAAAGAATACACAAGATCTTTTGTTTTGTACTTTTTTTTTTTTTTTTCATAATTAATGTACATAAATATAAGTCATATCAAACAGAAAAGTATGATAGATCAATTAACATCTTAAAATGTATTAACAGGTAAGTCTAGTTAGCAACTTTTCCCAAAAATTTGAAAATAAATTTGGAAATGGACATTAAAAGAAACACAATGATAAACATCTGGTTCATTTCTATCTTTAATATTGTGAAATATTAAGTATTTTAAGGACATATATGTAAACATTGAGATATTAATAGATAATATTGTACAATTTGAAAAAATAATTTACATTGGGATGACTGTACTACAGGGTCATATTATACTCAAGAATGTAATTTATTCCTTGTTCTTAGCTTCAAAAACATGGGTCATATTATACTCAAGTCATTATACACAAGAAAAAATAATCAAAAAGATAAGGGAACTAAGTGCAAAACTATAAAACCTGTTAACTGCACAAATTAGTCTCTTTATGCTTTGCTCTACAAGTTTTTTTTCTTTTTGGCTAAGTTACTTGTGAAAGTAGGAGTATAATAAATTAAAGTAAAAAGTCTCTTGATATTAAAATTGTACCAAATTTATAATTGAATGGCATATGAGTTGTAAAATTAAAAAAAAAAAACAACTATTTTTTTACAACTGAACAGCAAATGTCTGACTTAGAAATAAACAAATATTTCAAACAATTCAAAAGGTAAATAAAATATATATATTTTGGACAGTCATGGCTGTATGGTTGAATAAAAATTAAATTAGACTGAAAATGATAATTCTTATAGAAATATTTCTTTATTAAAAGTTACCAACTAGTTAATGGGAGAAACTAAATACCATATTAGTTATGAAATAGTACAATAATTAATTATTAAAATCTAAAAATGACATTTTGTTGGGGAAAATATTTAAATCTAACTTTCATTCTACACAACTATTTAGATATTTTCTGATATAGGCACTTTCAAATTTCTTCAAAATGAAAGATTCATTTTTTTTTTTAATCCATTATAATATTGAACATTGGATAAACTGCCATTAATCTAGGTACCCAGAAATTTTTTTTGTTTTTTAAAATGATCCATCGCCTCACTCAATAAGTCCCTGACCTAACTAAAAAAACAACAATTTTTAGGAAAATTCGACTTTATTCATCAACATAGTCTCCTTCTAGGCTGATACACTGAATCAAATGCTTCTCTACAATTCGATGCCTTTTTTGTAAAATGTTTTGTCTTTGGCCTCAAAATACACCTCAATTTCTGATATCACTTTTACATTAGAGCCAAATCTCTTTCCCTGGAGTGTTCTTTTGAGGTCTGTAAACAGCCAGTAGTCGCTGGAGACCAGATCTTGAGAAAAGGGTGGATGCGGAAGCAATTCAAAGTGCAATTCATGTAGTCTTGCCATCATTGTAATCGACTTGTGACACAGTGCGTTGACTTGGTGAAAGATCACTTTTTCCTTCTTCATTTATGACTGTTTTTTGGCAATTTCTTCCTTCAATAATGCTATATAATATTTGCTCTTGATGTTTCTTTCTTTCTCAAGGTAATCAATGAACAAAATATCTTGCGCATCCCAAAATATAGAACCCAAATTCTTGCCTGCTGATGTTTGCATCTTTGGTCGCTTTGGATAGCTTTCACCTGCTGCTGTCCACTCAGCTGACTCCCGATTTGACTCCAGAGTGAACTTATGGATCCATGTTTTATCCATTGTCTCATAATTATGCAAAAATTCCTTGTTGCCTTGAAACAGTTGCCAACAATACTCTGAATCATCAACACGTTTTTATTTGACTGTAAGCAAACACAGCATCCACTTTGAACACAGCTTTCTCATTAACAAAAGTTCATGCAAAATGGTGAAAACAATGTTTTCTGACATATTCAATTCCTCTGCTATCTCACGGAACTTCAATTTACAATTGGCCAAAACAAGTTTGTGGATTTTTTTTTTTTTTTTTTTGTGTGTGTGTTTTCTGGGACATTTGCCTGTTTTGGGCTACCTGCGCTTTCAGCATCATTTGCATCTGTACAATTGCGTTTAAAGTCAGCATACCACCTCTTAACCATTGTTTCCAACGGAGCAGTCTGAATAACACTTATCAAGCCATGGCTTTGCTTGGACAGTATTTTTCCCCCTCCATCAGAAAGCAATGCTTTATCAACACATGAAATTCAGATTTTTCCATTGTTTTAAAAATTTGCAACAGTAGCTTCACTTAAATAACTGTAATTTGTAAACTAATCATCCAATTGAGCCCAAATTTTGTCATGTGCCATTTGAAGGTTAATGCTTCATAAAAATCATATGGATTTTTTATTAGTGGCACCATCTATATGTCAGGCCTGGGACTTATTGAATGATGTGTTAATTCATGTATACAATTGGTGATATGATTTTATGTTTTTATATAATGCTCTCATTTTTCATCAAAACTAACTTAATCTACTTTTATACATTTTCTAAATGAAGCAATATGTTCTTTTTCGCATCAATTCTTGTTATTATATCAGGTTTCTGACCTGTTTTAATAGTACCATATATAATGATATTTCTGTGTGTATTACATAAAAGCCATGTATTTTATTGTGGCATTATCTTAAATATAATAGTACCAGGTATGTTTACATTTAAGAACCATATCTTTTTTTTTTTTTTTTTTAATCATCTCACCCCAAGCAAGGCATTCCACTGCCACTATTGCGCATGGGGTTACATAGGGGAAGGTAAGGAGAAGGAGTGGTTAGACATAGGGAATGTCAGGAAGAAGGTGACAGATGAGTAAGGATAGCAAGGATGAGGGTTGGGCAGATGGGAAGAGTGTTTGATTGAATGGGAGCAGGTTAGTGTGTTAGGAGGTGTCTATTGACCTTACATTTAAACTCCTGGATATTGTAGCCGTCGGGGAAGCAATCATGTGGAAGAGAATTCCACAGTCGGGAAGTGCGAGGAAAGAAACTGTTGGAGTAGAAGTTACGGTTGCATTTTATCGGTTTCGCTGTAAAAGGGTGGGATCTAGTTGCTAATCTAGTATCTCGTTCAAATTCGTATTTAGGGGGCACCAGTGATCTAAGTTCATCGGAGCAGAAGCCATGAAAGTATTTATAGAAGAGATACAGGGAAGCCACGTCGCACCGGTGGGAGAGAGACTGCAGGCAGTCTGCCAAGTCGGTATCTATCACATTACAGACCCTCCTCTGAACCTTATCGAGAAGCCTGAGGAGAATAGCAGGGGCACCCGACCAGATATGGCAGCAGTATTCAATGCACGGGCGGATGGTAGATTTATATATGTGCAGGATAGATTTACACGGAAAAAACTTCCAGGCCCTACACAGAGAACCAACTTTCATAGCAGCGGATTTAGCAATGGATTCAATATAGTCATTCCATTTGAGGTCCGCTGAAAGTGTGAGACCAAGGAGGCATAGTGTTTTACTCTCTGGGAGGCAAGCCTGGTCCATGCTAATGGGAGGTAGGTGAGATTGTCGATGATGGTTAATTGAGAGTAGCTTCGTTTTAGAAGCATTAAAATTTACTAGCCATTTCTTACCCCAGTCCAATATGGATTGGAGATCTTTTTCAATCTCGGCTGTGAGGTTAGCTTTGATGCCTACACCAGATTTTTGTAGGAGGCGAGAATAAACTGTGGTGTCATCGGCATACAAACCTATTTGGGCTCTTATGGAATCAGGGAGATCATGAATGTATATCAGGAAGAGTGTAGGACCTAAGATGGAGCCTTGGGGATACCTGCATTTGTATGGTAGTTCTGAGAGGCATGTCCGTTTAATACCACCTTCATTGTGCGGTTAGAGAGGAATGACTGGATTAGTTCAAACAAATGTCCAGTTATACCATAGCTCCGCAGTTTACATAGAAGGCCAGCATGCCAAACTCTGTCGAACGCCTTAGATATATCCAATGCAACGGTTCAGGCTTCGCCATTCCTGTCGAGTGCCTGGTATATGTACTCAGTGATGGTCGTTAGCATATCAGCAGTAGACCTGGTGAAGCGGAAACCATATTGCTTGTCCGAGAGGAGCCTGTGTGCTGTGAGATGCTGAACCACCTCGGCGTTGATAATGGCTTCGAACACTTTGCCAAAGATCGGAAGAAGGCTGATAGGGTCAGAGGGTTCTCCAGTGTTTTTAAATATAGGAACTACAGAGGAAGATTTCCAACAGGCAGGAAAGCAGGAAGCAGATAGGCAGAGGTTGTAGAGCTTAGAAAGGACAGAGGAGAGTTCAGGGGCACATTTCTTTAAGACTATGGTTGGGATTCCGTCACCTCCGCTCACTTTGTTAGGGTCAAGTTTTAAGATTATCTTAGAGACAAGCGAAGGTGTAATGTGGACATCATTCAGTTGTGCCTCGGTTCTAGGTGAGAAGTCGGGTGTAAAAACTCCAGATGAGTCCAGACTCGAATTGTTCGAGAATCTGCGGGCAAAGCATTCAGCCTTATCTACTGGGGAGGTGAGGACCTCAAATTTGTTGATTAGCGGGGGTATTGTGGACTTGCTCTTGTTAAGTACTCTTTTACAGAGTAGCCAGTAGTCTTTAGCGCCGAATTTAGAGCATGCTATGTGTTGCTTCATTCTGGCAGCAAACAACATCTTAGCTTCGTTAAGTATCCTTTTACACTTATTACGAGCTGAAGTGAAAAGGTGCCTGTTTTGGTCCGACACGTAGTTACGATAGAGTCGGAAGAAATGATTCCGGTGGGCAATGGCAGCCGAGCAAGCGGGTGAGAACCATGGAGACAAATGAGATTTAAGCTGGAATTTCCTAGCAGGGATGAAGGCATCGATGCCAGGAGGAGACATCAGATGCACATTCTTCAATGGGAAGACTAAAAACGTTGTTCCAAGGGATGTCACAGAGGAAGTCTCAGAATGAATCCCAGTCTGCTCTTTGATAGCAGTAGGATATTCTACTTGTCTGGGTTTCATGGGTCGGGCGGGAGTGGAGTGAAATATTGACGGACACTACAGTGTGGTCAGAGTTTCCGAGTGGGCAGAGTTGTCTGGTAGTGCAAGAGTTTGGGATGGAAGTGAAGCAGAGGTCTAGAAGTGAGTCCCTTCCGTTAGGGTTGTCGGAGAAATGCGTGGGGAAGTCCACTACTTGCGTAAGGGATTGAGTGATTGAAAAGTTCATGGTGTGGACACCAGCAGGGTCAGTGACAGCGTTCTTCAGCCACTTGATGTGGTGGGTGTTAAAGTCACCAAACACAAATACATGGGCAGAGGGATGGGAAGAAATGGCTTTGTCGATATTGTCAGAAATGATGTCAAGTAACGAACAGTCAGGGGAGGAAGGAGAGTGGTGGAGAAAGAAGAGATAGCTAATCGAGCTGAGAAGTGAGAGGCGGAAGCACATGAAAGAATGATCTGGGGATTCAAAAGATGACACCCTAGCTAAGGGAAGGTGTTCGCTGACATAGACACCAAGCCCATGCATATGAACATTGGGGTCCTTCCTGAAGAGGGGAAGGTAGCCAGGAACGTAGAACTCAGATGAGGGGATAGAAGGGTTAAGATTAGTTTCACATAGGGCTAATATATCAGGTGAGTTATTATGGAGGAATGAATCTACGCTGAGGAAGTTGGTGCGGATGCCACGTATGTTAGTGAAAGAGATGCAGACAGGTTTGGGCGTTTTCAAATGAGCTGGTTTAGTTTTGCTATTATGTTTGATTTTTTCCATAGTGATTCAGTTAAGGAGAGGTCTTAGAATAGAATCAGTCGGTCAATCATTTGCAACTTGTGAAGGATGGAGACTGGCGCAGCCTACAACATAATGTGGCCTCGGGGTTGCTCACCGAACGTTCATGCAGGGATGCCCGTCCATGCGCGATATGGCACTACAAGAACCCCGGTATTATTCAACTGTTGATCAGAGCAGCCTCTCAAGACGCTATGCAAGAGTTCAGGCTCCTAACTACCAGTCGGAAGAAGCAACCAGGAAAATACCAAATGTAATATTATGTAAATTGGTTACTTTTATGTCTATAGCCAAACTACAACCTTTAAATAAGTATCATAAACAAACTGTAAAGTTGGGTGAAGAATTATGTGAAAACTGATTCTTGAACAGTATTTTTTTACTGATGAATGTAGCATTGCATTGGATGAACTTTGGTGGCTGTGTTAGTTTGGATCTGTCATTAAAATGGTCAAAGTTACAGAAGTGGAGTAGTGCATCAAGCAGTAAAATTATAGTTCCTTTCAAAATTGATGATTGTAGGATAATAACTGTATAAGCTATAATCTGGAAAATAATTTAAGAGAATGCTCTTTCACATTCTGCAAATATAACAATTGTCTACCTTACCAAAAGAAAATACCAAATGAATAAAATGACCCCCAGGTTGTCAAAATAAAAAAAAATATCTAAGAGACATATGAAAATTGCATATAATATTCTATTCAAGCTAGAAGTTATTTTTTTTTTAACAATGATTAACCTATATAAAAAAAATTTCTTAAAGGCTTTTGCTTGAAATAAGTTATTACTAAGACATTTAATCATAGATATTATAAGCTAAAACTTTTATGAGTATTAGTTGGTTAATACCTATTGTGAAAAAACATTAGTTGACATTACAAAATCTGACAACTGTTGTGTATTTTTAAACATTATTAAATCACCACTCATGAATTAATTTGTTTAAATATCTTACTAAAAATGTTATCACTTTTGATGTTTCATTTTTATAGTTTAAAAGCAACGTTATAATTTTTTAATATGAGCAAGTGTCTAACTTATAGAGTTTATATGGAATGTGTTTGCTAGTGTTATTCCATATGAAATTGCCAAATGTATGTTCCTATGTGAAATTGATAGGAACATCCTAGTTTGTATCTGTAATAGTTAAAATTCTTTGAAATTTTTCTTAAGCAATTTTGTTGACTGGTATTCATAACTCCTTTAATATTGCAGGTACAGCATTAAAAGTTTGTGATTAGAGTTGACATTTTCTGTAGATTTCAAAACTGTATTTAGATCAGGTGTATCATCCATTTTTCTTCTAACAATGCTTTGAAAATAGCTGAAAAGCAAAAAGAAGGAAAGAAAAATAGTGTCCCTTTTGAGGGCATCTTACACAAATAGTAGGTTAGATGAAATATGCATTTTTTTTTTTTTTTTTTTTTTTTTTTTTTTTTTTTTTTACTTCTCATACTTTTAAAGAGTGTGTAAAATATTGAGCTTTTTCTCTAATTACTTTGTGTTATCAACAGAAAGTGTTTAATATTTTTAAATTCTGTGTTTCATTGTTTGACTCAATGCAATACACCAAATGAAAATAATCCGGTAACATTTTTATTTTAGTTTCTGTGGTTAACTAAAAAATTAGCAGATGCTTCTAAAAAGTCATTTTTGGTGTTGAAAAACCTATAACTTCCTGGCCACTCAAAATAAAGGTAAAAGAAAACCATAAACTGCTAGCTTGGATGAAAAAGTACAGATACCAAATTTCAGCTTGATGCTTTCTGAAAAATTAAAGTTGGCAATATTATACTTGCATCATGAGCACATTTAAAAAAAAAACTTAAAACTCATACAACACTAAATCTTTTGTCATATTGTCTTCAGACATGGTAAAAATATAAACATTTTAACTGTCGTGTGCGTTAGATGTCATCCATCTAGGACTGGCGCACCATCACCAGCTTCTGTGGTTCGCTGCTGCTGCTGCTGCACATTGTCCGCCGTTTTGCTGTTGTCATTGCCACTGCCAATGCGAGCTGACAACGCCTACGATACGACAACACAACCACCGATGCTGCAGCGAAGCAGTCGAAAACGAAACAACGAGGATGTGCGTTGTGGTACAATGGATATCAACTCGGAACGAGAACTCGGGGAGCTGAGTTAAAATCCAGTTGAATTTCCTGCATTCACTTACGCGCAAATACCCTTGGGAAAGGTATTAATCCGTCTCTTCCCTCCAGTTATGGGTTAACTAACAGGACAGATTGGGTTCTATAGCCCTGGCTGGCAACCAGTCTACCGCAGAAAGCAATGGGAACTTACTGCGGGATAATCTTCTGCCCAGTCAATCATGTCTCGCGAGAGACATGATCGCCCAAATGTGTTTCATGTATGGCACTAAACTGACTGATTGTAAAATGAGGACAAGAATAGGCAATTATTAGAACTTTTAAAATAATTGTTTTGACACTCCTGTAACAGTCAAGAGAAAACTCTTAATTTTTTATTTAAACTGTTTGAATGAGATAGTCTCAAATGGAGCATCATCTTTTTATGATTTGTCTATTTTCAAAGCACTGTCTGAGAAGATACACCTGATCTAATTGTCAACCCCCATCACAAAGTTCCGAAGTTGTACTAGCAATATCTAAGAAGCTTTGAATATCATGTTGGGAGAAGGGTTCATTTGGCAAAATGCATAATAGTAAAATTTTTAATTCAGAACTATTCGAGGAACAAATTTAATATTTGGAATTTTCCCAGCACATGGTTGTTTTGTTTTTTCCCTCCATAAGAATCTGAGAGGGTGATTTAAGGTCATTGAGTGATTTGATATGGAATGGCCCTATAATTATGTATCCCAAACTACCAGAGTTTACAGTGCAAAAATGTGGCAAAATAGGAAAATATCCTTCAATTTCAGCTGCTTGTATCATTTTTTAGGCTATTTTTTATAAAATTAGTATGCAAACAAAATTTAATCTTTTCACTTTATAAGCGACAATTTTTTTTCATATAATGATTAGTTTTTATTCCACGTTTCTTTGAATTATGTCACTATTTTAGTGATGGCTGACACCTTTTTTGCATTTTCGGTTGACAATTTCATAATGGTGTTTTTTAAAATTTGTTTGCACTTCAACTTGTCTCCTTACACTTATCAAAATAGTCCCTCATCTTAAAAAGAAAGGAAACTCATCAATTTACTTAGGTAGAAGATAAGTTTTGAAGTTGTCTTTCACAAAAAAAAAAAATTCTAAGTTGAAAACTTGAGTGGTTAAAATATAATAGAAATTCAGTTCTTAAAAAAAGTTCAAAAATGCATCTTCTTGTAGAGCAATGTCTTGTCTTTAATAATCAGCAGTTGTTTCATATTCCTGCACCCATACACCTCAAGGTGCACAAAAATCAAAAAGAGGGTATACTGTACTCATTTCATGCAAAACTAATGGGCTCACTGCATCAAAATTGGAATTGTTAACCAAGTAAATGAAGATCACCAGTTGAACGCCATTTTAAATGACTTGTTTTCATCAATGAATATTACAGTTTAAATCTTGTATGTTTTCTTTAACGATGCATTTTAAAACTGTATAAAGTATTTAGTCATTGTACTTTTTCCAAACTGTCACACTCAAAACTCAGTTTTTTTCCAAACTGTCTCAATTTCACTTGACTGTTGTTTTTATTCATTTTCTTTAAAAAAAATAAATAAATAAAAATCAAACAGAATTCATATTATAGAATTCAATATATATATATATATAAAGCTAGATATATTCTTGGTTCTTTAAATCTTGTACTCCAGTTTGTCCATAAAAAGTTAAAATAACATTTTTAAGAAAGTGTCCTGTTTTTCTTTTGATGATTATTTTTACATTCATGGTTGGCAGTATTTTCTGTTTCTCAACATTTGAGAATTAAATTGAAAAGCTATTTACATTTTCTTTACACAAATTGAAACTGGGTTCATTTTATAAAAAATAAAATAAAAAAAGAACTAGATATGTTTAAGTTTAACTTTAGGGCGTGGGTCCATAAAAAACATTCAAATGCAATTTTTAAAATGTAATTTTTTTTTTTGTTAAATGGTTATTTATTTACTAATTTTATGATTTCCTATTGTTACATTTTCTTAAAAATTAAAAAAAAAAAAACCTATTTAGAGTTCAACTTTTGAATACATGCATGGTCTTTTTGTGATTTGTGTTTTTGTTTTTTTTTCTTTATGCTGTTATCATAATGTCACTATGGAAGATAAGCATAACATTTTTTTTTAACATTAGTGCTTTTCATATCAGATCTCTAACTCTGGATGACTAATAAAATTTACATTTAATGTTCTGTTCAGTGAATGATGAACTTCATGCCCTGTCAAGTAGTTTTCTTTTAAGTGGGAGAAGCAGGCTGAAGAAGACTCCAAATTCCTTGCATTGTATGCTGATAAAGTTAACTATGTCATGAAGGGTATAGACAATGCTTTTGGAGGGACTTCATATCCACCTGTAAAGAAACAAAGGAAGAAAGAAAAGAAAGATCACTCAATAAATCTGAATATTCAAATGACATTCAGTTACTAACCCCAAAGCCAATAGGTTGCTGTAAACTATTATTCCAGCGTTTTCATTGACCAAATCATTGATATCACATGTCCATTCAATGCTGTTATCAAAATTTTAGTTCCAACCAAAGACAAATAATTATTTTTCATGACCTTTGTTGGATAATATTGCACAAGTGACATCAAAGTTAGTTTTTCGATTGAACTTTTATATCACACCACTTTCAAAAAGTAATAGCAGAGGCTTATAAACAAATTCAAACTGCAAATCACCATTAGATGCAGAAATGCCAAATGACCATTCTAACTATTGAGAAAGTCTATTTCATCAGTTCCAATAAATGTATTTTTATTCATTTCAGTTTTTGTTTTTTTTTAGTTTAGTTTAAAGCTTTTCAATAAGCAATTGTTTGATAGTGACCAATGATTCATTTCATGAAACACATTTCTAAGTTTTTGTAGTCATTACTGTTCGTTTTGAAGTTAAAAATTGCATAATTTCACAAAATTTTCAAAAATTAGATACATCTATACAAAAAGGTGTTAATAGAAAACTTGGTGAATCTCTGAAACCAGTAGATAAGTTTGATTACTTGGAATCCACCATAAAATCAACCCCATCTATGGATGAGGTATTAACAAGCAGAATAGGAAAGGCCGCAGTTGCATTCAAGAAACTTATGTAAAGAACATGGGAAAGTGATGAATTTAGTTTTTTTTGTTTTTTAAACTCTAATTTATCAAACATGCATCCTCTCAACACTCCTTTACAGGAGTGAAATGTGGACCTTGCATGCAGATCAGGAGTGGAGGTTAAATAGTTTTCACATGAGATGGTTAAGAGACAGTTTAATAATTAAATGGTAAGATAGGGTCTCAGATCCGGAATGCTCAAAAGAGCAGCCATTCAGTCACTGTATCCCATTCTGCGGCCTTGGTGGCTTGAACACATTGCTTACATGGATAACTCAAGAATTCTCAAATGGATACTTTATGGGGAACTGTTTGAGGGCATGCATATCATTGGATGACCCAAGCTTTGCTTCAAGGACCTGTATAAAATGTCCCTAGCTATGTTGCAAACTGGGATGCAGTTGCCCAGGATTGAGTAGGGTGGTGAGCTGCTGCTTTCATTGTGAGCTGCTGCTTTCATTGAAAAGAATAGTCAGTGTGCCATAGAAGCTTGACAAAGATGCAAATGCCCAATGGGGTTGACTCCACTATTGTGGTCATCGTCAAAAACTGTACTAATCCCACATTGGTTGTTTTAGCCATGAGCAGCATTGTGTTTTAAGATAACTTATTTTCTGCTGCCAACAGTTGCTATCAACAAAATAGGCCATATATTCAACTTAAAAAAAATTTTTAACGCCTATGCTTCAAGATTTAAATGTTAGATTTTATGTTTATCAGCTCTGACAGTTATGATGAGCACAGTTGTAAATGTTATATTTTATTTAATTATATAATTAAAAAATTTTTTAAAAAAATAATTGCCATTTGTTTTATTATATCTTTGGTAAGCATATTTAGATTTTTATATACCATTAAAATGAAATTGAACATTTACTTTTGCCTTCAAATTACTTGGCAATCTATTATATTTAGTTCATTTATCTGATTTGATTCATATTGGTTTATGCATGTAAATTTAACTCTTATACACGTATAATAAAGTAAGCAGAATAAGCTGTTATGTAAATTATTGTTTTTGACAGGTACTTGATTGACACTGGTGCAAATATAGCTGCTGTGAACAATGATGGGGACTTACCCATTGATATATGTGAAGAAAAAAAAATGGAAAGATTGCTTCAGGAAGAAATGAATACACAAGGTCAGTTATTTAACCACTTACTGTAGGCAGAATAATTCTTTGTGTGTCTTCAGTTTTCTTACAAAATATACATAATTGCTATATGCTCTATGAACAGTTTCCCTATTTACTTTATTATATAATAAAAATTCTATATTTCCTATGACCTCAGTACTGTCCATTATAGAATAGCAAGCAAATGCCAATGTAACTTATATTTTCATAACAGATTAGATTGTCTGATATATAAATTTATCAGTAAAAACTCATAATTGGAAAACTTTTCAGTAAATTTTTATTGTAGAAATATTTGCTTTAGTTGTTTTAAATCAAATTTGTAATTAATAGAATCATAATAGAACTTGGAACAATTTTAGAGACAAAACTGAAGTGAATATACTGTCATCCCTTTCCTGAAAAGAACAATTAAATCCTACAATAAGCTGAAAAATAATTTTCTACATTAATGTTGGCTTAAGCGGTTCTTTCTATTCTTTTATTGTATTTTATTTTTATTGCTAATTAACTATATTGTTAACTGTTGACCCAATTTAAATTGATAAGCGATCACTGATAATATTTAGAACTTAACTTTTTATTTTTGAAATGTCATGTCTTTTTTTTTTTTTATCTGTGAATTGCTGTGGTTTCTTATTGCTTTTCCATGATTTTGAATTCAAAGTTGTCTTTTACCTAGACTAGATGACACCCAATGCTAGAAAGCCCAATCTACATAACTATTTAACCTATAACTGGGGAATGAGAAAATACATAGTTATACCTTTTCCAAGGATATTAATATGAAAGTAAGTTTAACAGACTAGGCTGGAACCTTGTTTACCAATTCCTTTTATCACACTTATAATTTACACTACCCGTACTACATTATAATGCATGGTAATTTTTTCTGTTTGTTTGTATATTTCAGCTGTAAAATTCTCAGCAATGTGGATATGTATATTTTAAAATTAATGCAGTAATTGTATTTGTTATGCACCCTTCCATACTGTAATGGCACTGTTATTCAGTACAGTATTCTGCCCTGCTAGCAGGGCTTCAGAATATGCCAACTGCACTTCTGCTGGAGTTAAACCCCCCCGCAAGAGGGTCACAACTTGTGATGCTTGAGGATGGGATCTTGGTATTTGTGGATTTTAGGAATTAGGCAATACATATACTCTAAACTCCAACACACCACTTTGGCCCCTACTTTAGCTAGACAGGTAGTTGGAGAGGATCGATCCAATCAACCAGTTAGTCACATCAAGCTCTAGATCAGTCTAACAAAACAAACAAAATGCACTTACATTTATTATATCAAACATTGAACTGATTTAGTAAGTGGTGGCTGTAGGGTCAATCAAACTGGGAACAAAGGAATCTGACATTAATTCAACTTCTAAGGAAAGTCCATACTTGGGTGGACAATCCCAGATATAACAGATGCTTGAAACCACCTCCACATTTGAGTATACTAGTCATGTAGCCTTGGAGGAATGACGAATTGGATTTCATCACCTCCCCTATATGGGGCTCTAAAGTAGATGGGCAGCATGGCTGATGAAGAATAATAAAATATGAACAAAAATAAGAGACTAAACATTGATATAGACTCAGGAAGCGAAACAGAAAATCAACGAAAACATTTTTGAAATTCATTGTAATAGAACCAATAGAAGACAAAATATAATAACAAAGATGTCACCTTTTGTAAGAGAAAAAATCTTAGCATCTGAAATAATTCTAAATACATTTTTTAAAAAAACTAGAAATTATATGTTGCTGGTAAAAGTCAATGGTAAACATGACACTGAGACTCTAAAGATTACCAAATTTCATGATATAAAGGTATAGATCTACCCACACCAATTTTTAAATTTCTCTAAAGTCATGGTGAGGAGCACTGAACTTGCACTGTGTACACTAGAGGAAATTAAGAACAATAATTCTATCTAAAAAAAATAAAACATTAGACACAAAATTGAATATCCATTGAAAAAAAAAAATGATAGAACTATAGATACCAACGCTACGCTTATATCATTACTTTTGGTGCACCAGAACCACCAGAGGAAATAAAAATTGGGTATACAGATTCTAAAGTAGAAACTTATATTCCAAACTCATTAAGATATAGACACAGAATAAATGTACAAGGAAGTTGGTGTGTGGGAAGAATGATCCTAACCAATTGTAATTGTAAACAAAATCGTAGGATAACTTCCAGGGACTGCAAAACTTAGAAAAAAGATATATTAAAAATTAAACACACCAAAAGAATTCTCTACTAAGAAGCAAGGAAAAGCATCAAAACAAACTTCAATACACCATCATATACAATAATTACCCAAGCATCACCAAAGCTGAAACACCAAGAGCTAACATTTTAATTGAAGAATTAAAAAACATATTGAAAACATTAAAATCAGTTGTAAACTTGGAAACAACCCATACCACTAAGCAAAAACTATCCACAAACAATATAAATCCAACACATAATTCACTGACCACAACCTCTCAATGACAAAACACTCAAAACTTTTCAAATGATTTCACAAACAGAAAACTGACAGAGCAAAAACTAACCAAACCTCAACACACTACAAAATCAAAATCTAAGAAACAGAATTAAAAGCAAATAAATAGGATGACAACTCATATAAAATAATAAATAAAAAGAACCTCAATAATCAATTACATACAAATACTCAGTGAAAAAACAAGGAAAACAAACAGTATAGAAAATATAGAATATATAGAAATAGATAACCAAAAACATAGTCATCCTTAAGATCCAATCACTAAAATAAAATAACACTCTAATGGATAAATGGAACACAAGCATCATACAATGGAATTATAGTGGTGTTAAACTAAACTATGAGGAAATCAAACAACTCCTTACAGATTACTATCCAAGTATAGTCTTCTTGCAACAGACCTTTCTCAAAGAAACTAACAACATCTCCTTTAAAGGATATGAAACTTATCACAAATGTATCAGCAATAGAGAATAGCCCAAGTGTGGGTAATTAAATATTGGTTAAAAAAAAAAAATCAATACTCCATAAAAAATTACGATTAAACACAAATCTGCAGACCTTGGCAATAAAAGTTTCAATTCATTGAACAATAACCATATATTCAATTTATATTCCTCCAAAGCACAAACTGAATAAGACTAATTGGCCAACTTCCCACTCCCTTTCCACTAATGGGAGATTTTAATGCCCACAGTAAATGGAATGTCAATTAAACTGGTAAAATTATAGAATCTCTATTGGAATCTTGTGATCTTTGTATTCTTAATAACCAAATGCACACATATCTACACCCAGGTAGATAATCAACATTAGCTGTCAATCTAACCATATTCTCCCCATAAATTTTTATGGATTTTCAATGGAAAGTTCATGATGACCAATGTGATATTGACTTTTCACCTATTTTCCTAAATATAAACAAGAGGATTCCAAAATAGTAACTACACAAATCTAGTTAAAATTCAATGAATTCTGATCGTCCCAAATCAGCATGGAAATTATCAGTGAACCAGAATCAATAATCTTCGTTACAAACACAAATAGCAAACAAACAATACCTAAATAATAAGAAAAATTAATGGAAAAACATCACAAACTGCAACAGTCCACTTAACCAAAACAAATAGAGATAAATTCACTGGAATAAAAGAAATAGCTAACCTAATAGCAACAGAATTTCAAAGAAACTCCTTAACAAATCATTATTGTTATATTGTGGGAGGAATGACAATACACAGATACATTTATTCTCAGTAGAGACAGTAGTACACGTCCATGTAGGGTGGCAGCAACTAGTGAGTTGAGTAAACAATGACCATGCTAGCCATCAGCTGCAGACTCCACTGTTGCTACTCGATATTAGTCCTTTATATATTGTGAACCATATGTCACGTGTTCCAACTACGTCACAAAATCTCCCCCACTGAAAGTTCTAATGTCCTCCGGATATTATATTTTTGCCTCTTCAGGTCTACTTCCATTGTTTTAGTTGGGATCCGTTTACATTTGCTCGAACGTATTTTAGGAATTTGAGAAGGTTTGGGTACATCGAACATGTCATACATAGCATCCATAGGTTGTTCACCTCTTTCATTTACTTCCAGTGTAAACCTTTTTGTTGATTTGGTTGTGTCTCCTGACCTTCCACTTTGATATTTTTTTCCTTGATTTTCTCTTCAGATGGGATTAGTTTGTCAGATACCAAGCGAATTTTCCTAGTGAACATTAGTTCCATTGGACTCATTCCTGCATTGGTATTTGGGTTTGTAGCAATCCTATAAATTGATAGGAATTTTTGAAGCTCTTCGCTTTCTGCTTCTATACCATCTGCCTTTTAATCACTCTCTTAAAGACATCAATAAATCTTTCCACCAATCCATTAGACCTAGGATGGTATGGTGCCAATCTTAGATGATTTATAGCAAGCAATTTACAAAAATTTTCAAATTCCTTAGAAGAGAATTGTGTGCCACTGTCCGAAACGATTGTTTCCGGCACCCCAAATATTGCAAATATCTCTTGTAAGATGTTAATTGTAAACTAAGTAGTAGGAATTTTGCATTTTACTACTTCAGTCCATTTAGTGAAACTGTCCACAATCACAAAATAGTATACTCCTCTTATTGGCCCAGCATAATCATTGTGCAGACGAGAATATGGTTTGTCCGTCTTAGGCCATGCATTGTATTTTATAGTAGGTGCTTTCGCTACTAAAGCACAATTCTTGCATAATTTCACTGTTTTTTCTATATCCTTATCCATACTTGGCCAGTACACAAAAATTCTTACAAGTGATTTCATCCTGCACATACCAGTATGAAATTCTGTAAGTATTCTTTTAGTTAACACAGCAGGTACTACCACCCGGTCTCTGTACATCAATATTCTGTTGCATATCGAAAATATGGTATGTACTTTATTTTTTGTGCACATTAATTCATTTTTAGTTTGTGTAATAAATTTGTTTTTCGCTTTAAATCTAATCTCCTCCAGCATGACTGGTAGTTCTTTTACCGTATTGTATAATACGTATTTTATGTCCATTTCCGACCTTAACGACACAATTGTTTCTTCTAGTTGGTTCATGGCTTTCGGTATTAATCTTGATAAGCCATCCGTGTATGCTATTTCCTTTGATGGTAAATATTTCATTTTAAATGAGTAGTTTAACAATATTGTCGCCTACTTTTGTAAATGATTCGCAGTTTGTGTAGGAATTCCTTTCTTAGACCCAAATATCGTTAATAATGGTCAGTGGTCCATTAGTAGAATAAACTGCTTTCTGTATATTTATTTATGGATTTCTTTTACTGCAAAAATAGTCGCTAAACTCTCTTTCTCAATTTGAGAATAGTTTGTTTAATTCTGCTGGAAGCAACGTTTTTGATACATGATGTACTGGTTTTAATTTACCGTCTTTGAGTAATAGCACAGCCCCAACGCCATAATTACTTATGTCGCTCGTAACATATATTTGTTTTTAGGGTTAAATGTGTCAGTGTTAAATCTGAGGTCAGCGCCGTTTTTAGTTTTGTGAACACTTTGACATTCCTCTGACCATTTAAATTTCACATCTTTTTTTTTTTTTAGAAGATGATTTAGTAGAGCTCTTAATATGAGCATGTTTGGAATGTAGCTATTATAATAATTTGCTAGACCCCAAAATGACTGTAAAGCAGCTACGTTTGTCAGAGCTGGCATATTTTTTATTGCATCTGCCCAATTAGGATCAGGTTTTCTACTGTTTTTGTCAATCACCTGGCCCAAGTATTTAATTTTCAGCAGAAAAAAATCACATTTTTCTAGGCTTAATTTCAAGCCATATTCCTTTATTTCTTAAATACTTCCAAAATATGCGAGTGCTCTTCTCTATTTTTACTTTTAATCAGAATATCTAAGGACGCTGCAGCAAAATCAAGGACCGCTAGCATATTATCCATGACTTGTTGAAAGATTGTCGGCACTACTTTTATATTGGAGCCTATTTATCTTGTAGAGACCTCTGTGCATATTAACCTCTGTGCATGTTAACCATTCTGCGCATTTTTCATTTACTGGTATCTGTAAGTAAGCTTCTGACAAGTCAAGTTTTGAAAATACCCATGCTCCATTTAAATTTGCAAAAATACTTTCCGCTGTTGGGTAGAGGTAACTTACATCTTTTAAGCTGTCGTTTAGACCTGTTGAACAATCGGCACAAATTCTGATTTTATTATTTTCTTAACATATACCGTTGGTGCAGTCCATGGACTATAGTCAATCTCTTTTAATTACGCCTTGTCTCCCTAGTCTTTCGAGTTCTTTGTCAATCAACTCCATTGACACATACGGAACTTGCCTTTTTGGATGAAAAACTGGGATAGCATTTTCTTTCAATTCAAATTTTGCTTTGACTTTTGTACACAAACAAAGACCCTCAGAAAAAAATTTTTGGGTATTTTTGTTTTAGTTCTTTTTTTTTACTTTGTCTGAACTTGTAGTACTACTATCAGTTTTATTGCAAACCAAATTTAATGGTACATTAAATAAATCAAACTCCTTCATCCAGTCTGTTCCAAATAGGTCTTGTGAGTTTTGCATAACTTGTGCTTTCAAATTTCTTTCTGTTCATTAAAATGAACATTTACAAAAGTTTCTCCCATAAATTTTAGTTTTTGTGTTGTAACCCCTCTTGCTATTTTTTTTGTATTACTAAGGGGTGGGCATTTAATTTTTATTCATGTATCGGCGTTAGTTATCATTAAGTCTGATCCTGTATCAATCTGTAGTCTAATTTTTTTTCTTATTTGCATAGACATTAATATATTTTCTTTGAACGTTAGCTGTTGCATTTTCATTGGTGTAATGTACCACATTTTTCTTTATTTTATTTTTTACTTTACCCCAGCAGTGCAAAGATTTATGCAAAACATTTTTTATGCTTGAATGTACAATATTTTTTTAAATGCAACTCTCTGCACCCATAACATAGATTTATCTTGATCTGAAAATCAGTTTTCTTACCTTCATTTTCCTTTTTAATTGCACAGATATTCGAAATATCTTGTGTTTTGATTTAAGCCATGTCCGCTCTTAGGTTTAATATACGCTGACACTCTTCTGCTAATTTTTGAAGCATAATTTTCTGGTCCTGTTCAAGTTTTGCTAGTAATCTTGTTCAAATTTCTTTGTCTGATGGTGCGGTTAATCCTTGAATAAAAATCAAGCATTTAAACATATCGGGGGTTATTTCGTTTAACCGAAAATCCTCACAGTATTTGTTAACCATGCTTGCAAAAGTCGTACAGTCTTCACCCTCTGATTTAATAAAATTTAAACATTCCCAATGCGTGTTAAACAACAAATTTTGAAATTTTTTTGTCCAAATATTTTAGTTAAAATTTGTATAGTATCCAGGAACAATACTTCACTAGGTTGCCTGGGCAAAATGTAGTTTGCATATTTTTCGTGTTTCGCGACCTCGAATTTTCCTAGCAGAAGTCGACCAGTTTTCACAATCTTTCTTAAAAATTTCTTCATACCTAGAAAAGTAAGCCTCAAACGTTACTTCTTATTCAGGTTTATAAATAAATTCACCTACTGAGTTAATTACTGAATCTTGAGAGAATGTATTACACTTGCCTGAGTTACTTTCTTTTTTAGTAACATGCTCCAACGGTTCTACGAATCTCTATTCCTGGCGTTCTAAATTATGTTGTAGCTTCTCAAACCTTTCTTATTTCCACTGACATAACTTTTCAAACTTTTCTTGTTCGTGTTGTTGTTGAATTTCTTGCTGTTTAAAAAATTGTAGCATACAACTTTTGAAGTCCTCCATTATATATTGTACATTATTTTCCAAAACGCCACCCTGTAGGTAGTTAGGTTTGAACTTACGACTCTTGAGTTATCAATCTATAGAGAGTTTTGACTCTTTGACTTATTTTGTCGACAATTTGTTGGTAATTTGGTGTAAGTTTGACTCTCAAATACTTTGTTGTCAAATCTGTTGTCAATTAATAGTAGTTCAAGACAAATCTTTCGTCGCTGGATCTGTTGCTGCACTATAATGAGTTTAGATCGAATCTCTCGTCAACAGATCTGTTGTATTGTGAAGGAATGACAATACACAGATATAAATAATGTTTATTCTCGGTAGATACAGTAGTACATGTCCGTGTAGGGTGGCAACAACTAGTGAGTAGACAACAACTGTGCGAGCTGTCAGCTGCCAACTCCACTGTTGCCACTCGATATTAGTCCTTTATATATTGTGAATCGTATGTCACATGTTTGGGCTACGTCACAACAGCTACACTTTCAAATTTCAAACAATAAAGAAAAATACAATATTTTCTTCACTATAACAGAACTAAAAGACTCCATAAACAAAAGTAAAAAATCTGCAACAAGTCCATATGAAATTCATTACCAATTTTTAAAACACCTGCCAGAAAAGTCTCTCTTAATACTTCTCCAGATTTTCAATGATAATGTTCAAACAAATTTCCAAAATTGTGGCTTGAGTCCATCATTGTTCCAATTCCTAAACCCAGAAAAAACCATTCCAACCTAACAAACTACCAATCCATTGCATTAATAAGTTGTATTTGCAAGACGATAGAGAGAATGTATGACCATTAGACAATAATAAGAAAGGAGAATATCGAGCCATTGGCTTGATCATAGACAAGACATAGTGCCCGGAACAATAAGAATTGGACACACTCGCCTCTCAGACACACACAAGGCAGAAACTACACATCAGTGCACCCACTGTAACCAATTTCTTGCCATAAAGCATATCTTGATAGAATGCAAGAAGCAAAAAAAAAAAAAAAGCATATAGCAACTATTACCAAGCACAAAATCTTAACATGCTCTTCAAAAATGAACATGCTGCCCAAATAGGACATCTGAAAAAATTTAATACTTGCAACTTACATTTTAAAACCTACCTGAATAAAAATTCAGTTTCAACATTAAATGACCCACAAGGGTTGGTATGCTGGTAAAACTAATAATCAGTCAATCAATCAGTCTATACAGAATTACTAGCATCATAACTGACAAGACTGTATATATACTTGGCTGCTGTTATGTGTATTGTCATCTCCTTTGTAAATAAAACCCTAAGAAATAATTGCAAATTCTACTACAATTTCTTCAACAAATATAATTGACAACTGGACTATGGGTAACTTCTTACTTACCCATAGTCCAGTTGCCTCTTATATTTATGCAACGAGAGATTTGAAACCAGCTCTAATTCAAGTTCTGCTGTTAAGGAGTAGATACATTGACATACTACATCCAACATTTTTTTAAACTATTGAGCAATACTCTCAAGATGAGCTGAATCTTCTCATTAACTACATTTCTTCTTTGGTGTATATATTTATAATGCTAAGCAATGATGAGGATACATGTACTTGTAGTAAAAGATCATCTGAAAACTAAATATTGGCTGCTCTCAATCTTAAGAAGAAAAAAAACTTTTTTCTATGGGAATTTTTCTTTGCTAGAACTGTCCAGTATAAGAAGCATAATTGTCAAAGATGTGGCAAAAATAGGTATTATCGGAAAGGTATTTCATGAAACATGTGTAACAACAGGTACCTATTGCTACTACCATGATTCAATTGAAGTGTCAGAGCACTTATGGCCATGGTAGTTTTGAGAGCTTTCTATGCAAGCCCTTTCTTCAAAATACTATGTATATATATATATATACATATACTATTGTACTTATGACATCTTCACTGATACTTTTGGATATTGTGAATGTTAATGCCAGAATGTGAAGCTGTTTGGTTTATACACTCATGTGCTCTTTAGACATGACTTTATGAAGCTACATTAGAGCATTTGTGTAAATATCAGTAGAGATGAACCTCCATAAAAACTGTATAAATTGGCTACTTTTCTGCTTATCATTATTTGTATTAATCCTATCAATGATTATAGTCCAGTAGCTACTAAATCAAGAAAATCTAGTACTCCAGATAAACACTTTATTGTAACTGAAGTGACGAGGCTATTTGCAGAAGAAATGATTTAGCCAGATACTATCCATTAGCAAGCTTATGTTGGAGTGACTATCAACAAAGAAAAGAATGGTAGTTGATTTTCTCTCAGACTGCATACTGTTTCATACTATTAGATCTTTACCCCAAACTAAAGATTGAACACTGTGATGCAGTATCTATTCTTTAGTACACCTAACTTAAACTTTGCCTGCTCCAAGACTTAATGAAAAGCTTTACACTGTTTTTTCTCTTTTGTTTAGGTATGTGGCCAGATATATCAATTCAACAGTTGTCAACTTTAAATCTAAATCAAAACTTATTTATAAATGGAACTTTGTGTGTGTGTGTCCGTTACCTATAGACTCCAAAACTGCTGAACTGATTTTGTTGAAAATTTACACAGTTGTACTATAAGCGTCTGCAAGTGTTCTTAGCTAGGTTTTGTGTTGAGGTACCCCCGATAAATTTCGAAAATCAATAATTGAAAATATCGGGTTATAGAAGGAGTGGTCCGATTTTAATCAAATTTGATACACTCATAGACAAAGACATAAGAAACGATATTCAGAAGTTTCAAGGTTGCAGTTCTTACAATAGTGCAGAAAATCAATAATATATACATATAAAAGGCAAGATGTTTGTGTGTCTTTAGTCTGAGCTCTAGGACCATGGATTTAAAGCTTTCATTACACCCGAGCAACGCTGGGCTATACTGCTAGTGCATTATAAACAAATTCATCAGTAACTCTATTAACTGTATTTGCTATGAGGTTATTAGCATCATGGCTGACAAGATTATATATATTTTTCTACTTTTGTAAAGTTGGGGGGATTTTGTTTCTTATTTAAAATTGACACAAATAGCTGTTACATATATTAACTTTTTTCTTTGTTGAATAAAACTAATGACATAAATTCAGATTCTACTACATGTTGCATTATTTACAGTCAGACTAATGTAAATAACAATAATTTCTTATCCCAGAAAAGTTATTTGTTAGCTATAATAGCAATTCAGTTTAAAATATTTTTTTAGATATTTGTTTTATATTTATATATTTGGTAAGTTTCCAAACTTTCATAATTAATCACTTAGATTGAATTAAAATAATTTCTATAAATTATGGTTTTGAAAGGGTAACAAAACATCACCTTTCATAAAATGCCTTGGAACCTTTACTACATGATTTTGGTCTTTTTTGTAAAATAGCATAAACATTTATTATAACTATAAATCCTATTTACTTTGTTTTCTAATCCTTTTTTTTATTTTCAGTAAAATATGTTAAAGTGGTTTGTACAGTTTGTACCTCTATAAGCCACTATTATTTTTCATCAGTTTTTTGTCTACCTTCTCTCATGGTTGACTGTATGATAACCAAAACTTCTTAATATACGTTTATGTAATGATAATTCCATTATTTATATTTCTTATACAGGATGCAACAGTAATATCCATGATGGTATTTCTGGGAGTATTTTTACTGCAGCCTGTATAAATGTATATATCTAAAAATTATTTTAGGATATTTAAACTATTGATAGGTTAAAACAGCCTGTAAAATGATAACCTAAAAACTCATTAAAAAATTTGAAGATGAAAAGTAGTTAGAAACTTATGTTCTTATCCATTTTCACTTTGAGAACTTTGTATATAGCTGCCAGAAAAATATGTTGTGTGAGAAAAGGTTAAAATTTCTCATAGAATCAAAACTATTCCAGCATGACTGGCTGACAATTTACTAAAGGTTCCATGTCAAATGATTAACATTTTTTATAATAAATGTCAAGTTTACTGTGATGCTATTACTGTCCTCCTCTGGTGAGAGAAGCCACTACATAAATGGCAATCTTTCAAAGGACAAAGCTGAATAGTTTTAAAATTCAACTTACATAGTATCCTTTAAAAAAAATGTTGCATATTATCATTTTTTTTCCACCATTGCTTTTGCAGAGAAAATCCAGAAACTATAAAGTTCACCTTAAGATACTGACTGAGTTTTAATCTTAAAAATATCAAGGTGAGGGAGGGAGAAGATATCTTTCTCAAATTTAGTTACTTTTTAACTAAGATATTGATTTACTCTAATGTTATACTAAAGTTTTTTTTTGTTTTTTTTTTTCTATTTATGAATATCCAAAACTCTTAAAGAGAAAATCTGCCATTTCTCTAAATGTTATTTTCAACTTGAAATGCAATATGTATTTTATAAAACAATTTTAGTTATGTTTTTATTGTTCCACACAAGAATAAACTGTTGCAAGAAAAATATATATCAGTTCTAGCATGTTTTTTTTTATGAATTTTTAACTTGTCTTTAAATGGCATAAGATGTTAAGAACATCAGAGTTAAGTCATGTTACATGGGTTAATGTTGGTTACTGTATAATTTAAAGCAGTATTACATTTTTTAATGCTAATGAATTCTATTGTCATTTAAGGATATCTTCAGTTTGGCTCAGCCTGTATGGCTGTGCCCATATTTTAAGCTACATTAGAAGTCACTACCTTTTATATAACAATGGTTCAGAAAAATGGAATATTCCATGTTTGTTTGTTTGGGGCTTTTTTGCAAATAACTTTCATATTTCTTTCTTTAATTTGTTTGAAATTAGATAGTTTACTTTTAATTGTATATCAATTCAATATATGTAAATAATCTGGCATTTTCTCTTTGTCAAATGATTTTTTTTTTTTTCATTTACATACAAAGTTGTTTCATGGGTATTCTGTGTCAAAGTAATAGTATAAAGAGTGGAATCTTTAGTTTTTTACATATTGTCACCCAGTATCATAAATGGCAAGAATTAAGGATATAGCAGAGAGACATTTATGCATTGTTAGAAGCTCAAAAGTATATAGCTGTAAGGTGGGATTTTCCCAGCTTCTATCTCATAGATAAGATAAACTTGTTCAAAATAGCCCAACTGCAGTCCCAAATACAACACAACAGCTAGATGTCAATGTCAGCTGAATAGGCTCATTTCCAATTGATTTACCAATTGAAATGAAATTTCCAAAGCTTAGAATGATACTGTATAGCTGTGTATCAACACACTGGAGATTCCATCAGCTCTGATATGACAGCAGGATACTAACTTTTAAGCAGAAACAGAAGCAATTAGTCTGTGTTAGGAACCATCAAATTTGGTATCAATCAAACAAGATCCTTTTCAATGATTAATCAAAATTCTGTATTTTCTTCAGTGATTGTAGCCTACACATCTGGAGAAAGTCACATAAGATTTTTTTTTAAATATTTCACTTCAAGCAAAGTAATAAAGCCACTAAGACACAAGGGATTACTAAGTGTGGAGGATATGAGAAAAACATTAAGGAGCGAAAATGATAAAAGAACAGGAATTAAGAAGACAAAAGATAATGACTGGCATTGAAACTAAATTTTTGAAGTTGACTGGAAAGCAAGAAGCCAGAACATAGTTCTAGAAGTGATAAGTATGAGAGTAAAAACTGTTAAGATAGAATTTATGGTTACATCTAGCGATTTCAACTGCAAAATGAGACCTAACCATCAATCTAGTACTGCACATAAAGTCTAGTTACCAAGGAGGAAAGTTCATCAGAACAGTTACAATGAAAGCATTTATAGGAATGGCACAGAAAAACTACATTACAGCAGTGGGAAAGTGACTGAAGCCAAAATACCCAGCCATAACTGATAACATTGCTGATTCTTCTTTGCATTTTATTAAGAATCTCTAAATACATAGTAGAAGCACCAGACCAGATATGGCAGCAATATTCAATGCATGGGTAAGTGGTAAATGTGCAAGAGAGATTCTGGCGAGAAAAATTGTCTAGCATGGTACACTGAATCAACTTTCTTAGCAGAAAACATAACAATTGATCCAATACAATCTTTCCACTTCATCTTATCAGAAAAAGTTAGCCCCAAGAAGGCATGATGAGTCGCTCTCCTGGAGGTTAGTGTCAGTCATACTAACTTCCAGGAGGCAAAAATGGTTCTCTAAGAGAACAGTTTCATTTTGGAGGTGTTAAAATTAACAAGCTATTCCTTGGCCAAGTTAACAACAGATTGTAAGTCATTTTTTTAAAATCAGCTGACAAGTTGACCTTATCAAACAGAGATTAGACTTACTATTATGAAGGGAGTAAATAGATGACATCAAAAATGTAATTGATGAAAATGAGGAACAATGCAAAAGGATAGACATTACTAGTTATAATAATCTCAAATTTTGAAAATTTCACATTTCAAAGAAAACCTGCTTTGTTGGTAAATACCACTAAATTATTTTCATATAGAAAATAGTTATACCTTTAAAAGTGAACTGTCTTTAAAGGGAATTTAACAAGAAATATAAAAGTTATTTGTAAATGATGGAATACTTCATCTTTCTGAATTGTTGTATACCATATTGATTATATCCAACCACAGGTTTACATCAGTAATTATTGATATTTAAAGATGACAAAACAAACTTCATAAAATCCAAACACTCAACTACCAACAGAATAAAGTTAACTGGAAAGGTCTATAGATATTTTAAAGCAATATTATAAATATTCCCAGCTAGTAGAGTGAACTGGGCTTTCTAGCCTTGGGAGGGTAAACATTCTAAAAGAAAGACAACCCTGAACTCAATACCATGTATACGGTAATCAAAAAACCACTCCACTACTTTTCCCAAGAATTGTTATGGAAGTCTGCAATTCAGATATTAAAAGAAAAATTAAATTTGAGGAGAGTCATTACATGGTTTTTATAGAATTGTAAACATACTATTTAAATGTCGTTGTAAATGTATAGATAACCATCTTACAATACTTACAACATATCATTTCCTAACTTAATACCACACATTTTTACTTAACTTTTAGTAGTCCTAAAGTTTAATAAAAATTGTCTATTTTTATTTTATATGATTTACATCATGCAAAATTTATGAGTTTTCTTACACTAGTTTTTATACAAAAGTAGTGCTTGATAGTACTTGATGTTTTACTTTGGATTTTTTAAAAAGATGCACTATTTCTATATGAGGTAACATTGTTGCTTTAAAAATTTATATATGAAGATATTTTTGTAGTCCTAAATGTTTAAATATGTTACATTGTCTGTTGTTTTTCTTTTAGGTGTGGATGCTGAAGCAGCTCGGCGCGAGGAAGAAGAGATGATGTTGTCTGATGCAAACCAATGGCTAAATGCAAAAGCTGGAGTGCAGGAGAATCCTCATCCCAAAACAGGTGCTACTGCTCTCCATGTAGCTGCTGCTAAAGGCTATATCAAGGTTATTCAGTAAGTACATAATTATCTGGTATTTGTGTAAGGACAGTTTGTTGTTTTTTTTTAGACATACATGCATCACCTTGATCTCTGATCCACTTCACTGGATCAAGTAAAATAGTGCAAAAGTTCTATATTCTGGTTTAATGGAGAAGATAAATTACAAGGTAGTTTACTGATCCAAGATATCTTCTAGCATGAATAGTGGAATGTGAACAAACTGCTTCCATGACTTGAATAAAAAGTTTAGTTAAAAATTCCTGCAACCGACATCTGAAGACAAATTGCGGTAACAACCAGGATGAAGGTACTGAACAAATTGGTGCAGAATACTAATTTCTCATCTCAAGAATCAAACAAAAATATCTCAGATAAGTCTTATCTTAATTTCAATCTTAATTCTTTGCTAAAATAAATTTTAAATTCTTGAAAGGTGTATGTTTGTTTTTCTTTTGCAATCATTTCACCAGAAATAAACCAGATGGCTAAAAATTTCTATAAGATTATTCGTAGTTGCAATCTAAATCAGCAATAACAATTGTTGGATGAAATAAATCTGTCAAGTCTGTATGTAATTAGAAAAGAAATTCACTATCAAATCAGGATTTAGTAACTTTGATATTATGATCATACTTAAAATATTTTATGATAAAGGAGATTTTTTGATACCAAACAATAAATTGAAAATAAATTTAACACATTACTATCACTATTCTTTTTTTGTATGCATGAATCAATTTTAATTAGGCATTTTCTCGTTTTAGTTTATTAATACAAGCCAAGGTGAATGTCAACATAAAAGACTTTGATGGCTGGACACCATTGCATGCAGCTGCACACTGGGGCCAGGAAAAAGCATGTAAAATTCTTGCTGAAAATTTCTGTGATATGGACATTAAAAATAATGCGGTAAGCAAGTTTTTAAAAATTTGCTCTTCTGTTATTTTCAGTAAAAAAAAAAAGAATCCATTACCCAATTTCAAATTCTGACTATGACATACGACAGTTTATGTTCACTTTTAACTTAATCTTCTTAGTTCATCTCTTCTATTCCCTAGTTATGGATAAAATAGTAGAGAAGCCAGAAATCTTTGCTCTTGATTAGAGAATGATAACTTTTTAATTTAATCCAGGAGTGAAACTCTTTGAGGTAGTCAATTTTGACCTCTTCCTGGCAGCTTCAATAACCATACTAATGCCAATATGTCTTAATTCCAAAATATACAAATAATAGGGCTTTGCTGATGCTTCAATAAGACTAACTAGTTACAAGTGAATTCAAGAAAATTGTCATGAGTAAAAACACAATTTCTACAAACATACCTTTATTTCTTCTGCTAAATGCTAGATACCTTCCAAAATGGCACAAAGATAGACTATAATCCTGTTCATGAAACTCATGTTACCAATATCCTTTGTTCAAGATTTCCAATAATTTGTTGAAAACAACAATTCTTTTAATGAAATAGTAAAGTAATATCAGTTTTGACTATAATCTACTAAATGTAATATAACATATACAGCAATCTTCTCTGTGTGCACATGCACTCTCTCTCTCTCAGTAGTAGTAAGACACTAGAGCAAAATGAGATAAGTGTTCTTTCACCACACCAGCTAATGACCTTACTGATTATCTTACAAACTAGATAATAATTCCACCCACAACAAACTTTCAAAAAGTAATCCCTTTCAATTTGTTGATTTTTCTTTTTTATTACAGTTTGAAACATCTTTGCTTTATAGGTTTCAAAATAAATGTATCTTAAAGTGTAAAATATATGTCAGTGACCTTATGCAGCTGATAAGTTGAAGATAAGAGCCAAGCTGATTTTATTTTTTCATTTTTTTTTAATTTCTAAGGAAAGGTATCTTAAAGTTCTTTTGTAGTGACTATTAAAGGATCTCCTGACTTTAACTAAATTAAAACTTAGTCAATTTTTTTTTTAAATTGGAGTAGATAGACCTTACTATCACTTGGTTCATATTCCCCATTCTTCTTTTGAACAGGAGTAGAGGCTCCTCCCTTGTTTCCTGTTTAAGAAGGGATTCCCGTTTTCTTTCATTTCCTCAGGTCTTAATAGTTGCACTGTCGCAAGCTTTTTGTAATGTGTGTGAATAGTGGCAACATCTCTTCATTCTGAGGGTACCAGGTTGGCAGTTGCTTGGTTGATTCTTCCGACTGGTTGTTAGGAGCCTGAACTTTTGCATAGCATCTTGATAGGCTGCTGTGATCAACAGTTGAATAATATCAGGGTTTCTTGTAGTGCCATGTCAAGCATGATGGGTGTCTCTACAAGTGCCTCCAGTGAGCAATGCTGAGGCTGCACTCTGCACCACTTTCCTTCTTACATATGTTGCATTTGACAACCAACTGACACTATTACTCTAGGCCTCTCCTTACCAAAATATCTCTAATTATGACATCACACAAAGTAAGAATTAAAACTAAACCAGCTAAACAAAAATCACCTAAACCTGTTAACATCTCTTTCTTGAGCATCCTTGGTATCCATACTAACTTCTGCTGTGTTGAATCCTTCCTCCAAGTAAACTCACTTGACATTTTAGCTCTCTGTGAAACTAACCTTTACCCTTCTAATCTGTCTTCTGATTTCTATATTCCTGGTTAACTTTTCCACTTTAGGAAGGACTCCAATGTCCATATGTATGAAATAGGCATTTGTCAGTGAACATCTCCCTCTAGCTAAGGTGATTTCTCTTGAATCTCCAGATCATTTCTACATGTGTCTCTGTCTCTTTCTGTACTAAGCTCAGTTAGCTATCTTTTTCTTTCACTACTGCTCCTCTTCATCTCTTGAATGTTCTGTACTTGACAGCATCTCAAACAATATAGATAAAGCCATTTTTGCTCATATATTTGTGTTTGGAAATTCTAATGCCCACCACGCCAAGTGGCAGGAAAACTCTGTCACAGATCTTGCTGGTGTCCATACCATGAACTTTTCAATCACTCAATCCCTTATGCAAGTGTTGGATTTCCCCCACACATTTCTCTCATAGCCCTAATGGATCTGACTCACTGCTAGATTTCTTTCATTTTCTATCCCTGACTCTTGCCGTATCATGCAGCTTTGCTCTCTTGGCAACTATGATCATGCCGTGGTTTCCATTAATATCTCCTTTCACTTCCCCTCTCTCCAGGGACCTCCAACCAGCAGAATATCTTACTGCTACCAAAGAACAGACTGGAAGTCATTCCATGGTTTCCTGTGTGATGTCCCTTGGAACAAAGTTTTTGGTCTTCCTGTTGAAGACTGCATTCAAGTTTTCCTCTTGAGTTAAAACTGCCTCAATGCTTTCATCCCAGCCAGGAAGTTACAACTTAAAACCCATTCATACCCTGCTTGCTCAGTCATTGTTGCGCACAGGAATCACTTCTCCCGGCTTTATTAGTCACACATCTGACCATAATAGGCGCCTTTTTGCCTCTGCTCATAATGAGTGCAAGAGGATCCTAAATGATGCTAAGCTGTTGTTTGCTGACAGAATGAAGCAGTTTATAACATCCCACAAGCTTGGCTCCAAAGACTACTGGCGGCCCTGTAAAAATTGCTGGTCTCTAACATAATTTCAAAGCTTGACCCCCATAAGGTGAGCAGAGCTAACAGAATCCCAATCATTGTCCTCACCAAACTCTACAACTACTGCCTTTCTGCTTCTTGCTTTCCTACTTGCTGGAAGTCCTCCTCTGTGGTTCTTGTATTTAAGAATCTCAGCCCCCTCTAATTATTGCCCTATCAGCCTCCAAACAATTTTTGGCTGAATCTCAATTTTTGCATTGTTTCAGCTCAAATTAACATGAATCAAAAATGACATTGTTTGTATTTTTTACCAATTATTAATATCATAAATCTTTTGGTTGCCATTGTTTTAGAAATTTATTTTTAATATACTGATTCTTATAATACTGAGAGTATTTTTTCTAGTCTCTGAATTTTTATTCAATTATTGCTTAATATAATATCAGTTATATATTTACACTGTTTTATTGATGCCTAATAATTATATTCTACTTGTTCACATGTATAACTATTAGTCTTTTCCATGTAGGATTAGCAGTCCTGTCGGCGGGGTTTCAGAATACATCGACTGCACCTCTGCAGAGGGTAAAAGCCACCTGTTGGCCTTGGGTGGTGACCCATGTCGTCTAGGGAGGGGATCCTGGTTATTGAGCAGACCATAAACTGGGTGCAAAGAGTTCATGGTCATGCAATACATCACTTTGGCCCGATCTGATCAATGGGTTAGTCACATCAAGCCCTAATACTTACCCACATAAAAACTCATCTATCTCTAACAACATAACCCATCTGACGTGACACAAAACCTGACTCTTAACTACAAACAAGAGATAGTATGAGAAGACGATGGCAAAGTTCAATCTACTAGTGAGGAAAAGTCATTACAAGTAAGAATTTTAACTGATATCTTCAGCCAAAAATGGGTCAGGAAAACAAAGTGAAACCTGAAATGAAAACGGCCACTTACTAGTGTGAGTATACCTTCCTTGTATCCCTGGAATAATAGGGCAAATGGGTTTCCCCACTATCATCTCCCACTGCTGGGCTCCAAGGAGGGTGGGGAGCAAGGAAGGTTCATGTTTTTTAAAAATGAAACTCATGGCAACTAATAAAAACAAAAGACCCTCTATTGAATACAGCTCAGAGAACCTATACGCTGAATCTGAGTCAGACAATGAACTTGATCAAAAGCTGTTTCTTAGATTTATTGTCTTAGTCAATAGAGAACACCCCAGTCACTAAGTTGTCTCCATTCATTATAAAAAAAAAACAATAAGAACTTTAATAAAAACATTATCAATAAAAAAAAAACTAAGGAACAACACCATCTTAGTAGAAGTTCAAAATAAAACTTCAGCAAATATGTTACTGAAGCAAAACCATTTTTCTAATCTTAAGATAAAAGCCTATCCTCCACACTTCCTTGAACTCCTCAAAGGGTGTGGTAAGAAGCCCAGATCTCTCTCTCTCTCTTTCTCTCTCTGCACGCTGGAGGAAATTAAAAAAAAAAAACAGGAAAATAAGGTGTCACAGATGCCCAAAGAATATCAATAAAAAAAACAACCAAATCACTCCAAGAAACACCTACATTCTAAATTTCAACACCTCAAAACCTCCTATCTGATAGAAAAAGTGGAAGTATACATACCAATTTCTCTGAGATGCCACAGCTGCCAAAAGTTCGGGCACCACAAGGAAAGATGTACCAGACCATCAACATGTAAAGACTGTGGAGAAATTGGGGATCACATTGACTGTGAACTACCATTAAAATTCGCAAACTGCAAACAAGATCATGCAACAGACTCAAAAGAATGTAAACTATGAAAGAAAGAAAAAAAATATCGTCAATCAAACACACTAAAACCTATCATACCTGGAGGCAAGAAGGACAGTTGAGTTCTCCGAATGCATCAACATATGCAAATATAGCCAGAATGACAAACAACTCAATTCAAAGACAAGAAACACAAAATAATCTGTCCGATCTGGTGAAAGAATTAGTATCACTACTGGAGATACTAAAGAAAAATTTAATCAGTTGGGCAAATAGATCCAATACTGAATTGGATCTAAAGGAAAATCCCCAGTCCCAGATCAATGAAACTAAAGACGTTGCAAACCAAGGAAAATTACTATCCAGGCAACAGCAAATGCCAATCCTCTTGATCCCCACTAACAAATTTAATAACCCCTTACCTCCAAAAATGAAATCTCCTTCAAAAAATCAACATAACAAAAAGAAAACAGAAATTATACTAATTGAAAATGAAAACTGATGGAAACCGAAAGCCAGGAAAGACATTCAAGACAGAGAAATTCAAAAAGCCCCAACAAAAATAAATCGAAAACAATCATCTCATCTCAAACAAGGGAACAGTCTTCATCCAAATAAAGATCAACAAATGAATCACAGAAAAGAGCCAAAGGAACATCCCCCTTCTGACTGTAGGGTCAATCATGCTGATGAAGGACTGGTATTTTCCTTTATAGATACAACACTGGGTGGGTAGTCTTCTTGGGAACCAAAACCCAGTGATCTCAATTATTAGTTCTTTTTCCTCGGTGTGAGTATACTGTGTAGCCCTGATTTTTCAAGGCGAATAGGTTTTCCCCTTGATATTTCCCATTATAGGGTTCCATGGTGGGTGGGGGAGCATGGTCAGTGAACCCATTAAAAATTCTTATGTATTCAAAAAATCAAAAAACTCCAAGTGAAAAATCAAAAACCACAAAACACTTACATGATGAAAATGATTCAGATGAGACTTCCTTCCCTCCATTTATTGTTCTTGAATCAATAGAAGAAACCCCAATTACAAAGTTGTCCCCTTTTATTATAGAAAAAACAATAAACTCTAATAAAAGCAAAATCTGTGAAAAAATTAGCGAATAATACTTTATTAGTAGAAGTAACAAAACATTCAGATCTTCTATTAAAACAAAAATCATTCCATAATCTGGCAATAAAATCTTACCCCCACAATTCTTTGAATTCATCAAATGGTGTAGTGAGAATCCCTGATCTTTCTCTTTGCACCCTAGATGAAATAAAATCCAACCTCAGGTCTCAAGGTGTTTGCAGAATCGCTATTAAAAAGAATGATAAAATAATACAAACTCGTACATACATACTCACATTCAACACTCCAACACTCCAAGAATCCCAGCAGAAATGAACATAGGATACATTATAACTAAAGTAAATGTATATATCCCAAACACCACAAAGAAAAATGCACCAGGCCTACAGTCTGTAAAAAGTGTTGAGAGAGTGGAACAGACCACATAAACTGTGAAAAGCCATAGAGTTTCCCAAACTTCAAACAAAACCATATTGCTGGAATTATGGGTGTATTTAAACATCTGATAGTTTCTAATATTCATGTCATCCTCTTGTTTCAAGAAGGTTTCTTGGAGGCAGATGACTCTGGGCTGCACTAAAGAAATTTCAAAAACAGCTCACTACTTCAAATCTGATAGAATATAAACAAAACTGAGCTAAAGCTCACAGGTTGATAAAGGCAGCAAAAAAAGAATGCTGGCAAAAATATGTTAGCAAATCCAATTCCTTCTCTGAAATGAAAGCAATATGGGAGATGATCTGAAAAATTGTGGGTAAACATCAAGCAACACCAATTAAACACCTTTTCAAAAATAACTCCATCATAACTGATAAAAAGAACATAGCAAATTTGCTAGCTGAAACCTTTTCCCAAAATTCATCTGGCCAAAATTACAATGCAAAACTTAAAACGGTCAAACAAAATGCAGAACAGTACAAACTAATATTCAAATAAAAAAACCTTGAAAAGTACAATAATCTCTTTTCACTAACTGAATTAAAAGATTCTATAAAAAGATCACACAATACTGCTGTAGGACCAGATGAAGTTCATTATGAATTCTTGAGGCAACTACCTACAGAATCATTTAAACTGTTTTTAAGAATTTATAACAAACTATTGACAGAAGGTGAATTTCCAGACATATGGGGACAAACTATAATAATAGCAATTCCAAAACCAGGAAAAGACAACTTAAATCTACAAAACTATAGACCAATCCCATTGACCAGTTGTTTATTCAAAATAATGGAGAGGACAATAAACGATAGACTGGTTTGTTATTTGGAATCTATTGGCCTTATTTCCAACCTACAATGTGTATTCTATAATAAAAGGAGCACAACAGATCACTTGGTTCGCTTGGAAACAGCTATAAGAGAAGCATTTATTAGGGATGAGCACCTCTCAGCAAATTTTTTTTTTTTTTTTTTATCCAGACAAGGCTTACGACTCCACATGGAAATATGGAATATTGAGAGATCTACATAATATCGGCTTAAAAGGTAGACCCCCATATTTTATCAAGGAGTTCTTATCAGATTGCAAATTTAAAGTCTGCATTGAACCCACTTTCTTTGATATAAAAAAAAAACAAGAGGGAGTCCCTCAGGGTAGTGTACTATCTATGACTCTGTTTAACATAAAAATAAACAACATAACAAAATATTTAACCTCTGGAATTGATGAATCTTTATATGTGGACGACCTCCTAATATGTTACAGGTCAAAATATATACCCACCATTGAGCACAAACCCCAACAATGCCTAGAAAAAATAAGCAAATGGGCAACAGAAAATGGATTTAGATTTTCTCAAACAAAAACTAAATGCATACATTTTTGTCATAAGAGAAAACTACACAATGATCCTAGTCTAAAACTTGAAAGGACAAAAATCTCCGTAGTAACTGAACACAAGTTTCTAGGGTTAATATTCGACAAAAAACTGACGTTTTTTTCCCCCACTTGAAGTACCTGAGAGCTAGTTGCAATAAAAGACTACAACTGTTACGTGTGATAGCCCACCCAGAGTGGGGAGCAGATCAAGAAACTTTACTGAAGTTATACAGGTCACTGATTAGATCAAAGTTGGATTAAAGTAGTTTTACATATCAGTCAGCTAGAAAGGCTTAAAGATACTAGATCTGATCTGCCATGGAGGCCTGAAATTGGTGCTTGGAGGTTTCAGAACATCCCCAGTGGAAAGTATATATGCAGAGGTAAATAAAGCACCTGCAATTATAAGGAGTCATAAACTGGCTACCCAATATTATACCAAAGCTGAAATCATTGTCCACATAATCCTGTGTATGATGCTGCATTCCATCCAAAATATAGTGAATTATTCGAAGCAAGAGGAAAAGCTATAAAACCCTTTGACCTTTGAATGAAATCTGTTCTACAAGAATCAGGAATGTCTGTCGTAAATATTCATGAGCACATCTTGTCTGAAACCCTACCTTGGACTCTTAAAAAACCCAAAATGATCTTTGAACTGAATGAACTCTCCAAAGCAAAACCCCATCCCAACATTTATCAAGAAAAATTTTATAATATTCTCCTGGACTACCCTGACCATTTACATATCTTTACGGATGGCTCCAAGGACCACAGTAGAGCAGCGTGTGCAGCAGTTCTGAATGAAACAATCCACAAAAAGGCTCTCCTAATAGAAAGCTCTATTTTCACTGCAGAAGTCTGTGCCATTGAACTTGCTCTCAATATCCTGAAGAGACTAGACTCATTGTCTAGCCATAAAGAAATAATTATGTGTTGGATCCCAAGCCTTATTAGAGTGAAAGGTAATGAAAGAGCAGACTCGGCAGCCAAATCCGTCTTAAACTTGAGTTTTGATAATATCAACATCCCTTATACCAAAATCAACAAATTATTTTATGCAAAATGGCAGCAACACTGGAATAACAACACAAACAACAAACTCTTTCAAATCAAGCCTGCTTTGGGAGAATGGAGATCAGTTATTAAAAATCAAGGAAAGAACAAGTTGTTATATCCAGATTAGAGAACGGCCACACAAACCTCACTCACTCTTTTATACTCAAACAAGAATAGCCAGCAGAATGTTTGACATGCCAGACAACTTGTACAGTCAAACATATTCTTGTGGAATGTAGAACCCTTGCTACTGCTAGAAAGTGATACTTAAAAACCAACAATATGAAAGATATATTTGAGAACACTCATGTGGACAACGTTCTCTCCTACTTGAGAGAGACAGAAGTATACTTAAAAATATAATACCAGATCACAATTCTGAAAAATTCAACTAATGGAAAAGTTTAAATTTAGGGGAAAAAAAAAAAAAATGATTTTCAGCATTAAATGACCCAAAGAAAGTCAATATTCTGGTTAAACAAACCAACAACCAACCAAATGCAAATAACAGAGAAATCATAGAAAAGATGGAAACCTCTCTTACAAAATATATAGATGAGTAAATCCTTATAAGATCTCATTATATAAGCATGTTTCAAAAAATTATACAATGGAACTGTCAAGGCTTAAAACCAAACAAAAACAATCTATTTCTTATAATGAATTATCTCCCTACCATGATCTGCCTACAGAAACCTTCCTAAAAGCTGATGATAAAATAAAAATAAAAAACTATACACAATATAATTATATTCATAACCCCAAACAAAGGGCATCGGAGGAGCGTATCGATACTAATTAGAAATGATATCCCCCTGTAGCGAAAAGAGACTTTTTTACCAAATATCAAGGTTTTATTCAACATAAAACAGAGCAAATATAATGCATATTTCAGATATGAACACTCAACAGAAAGAAAATGGCGCCCCCCTCCCAATTGTTTAGAAATACAAAGATCATGTGGACTAACGTGAAGCCATGCAGTTCAAATGTCAATGAGCATATCATAACACTCTCTGCTAGATTTTATTGATACTTTGGGTTACGGATGATCTTTCATCCTCGTCTTGATGATTTGGGAAGAAATCTCAAAACATCTTTTCTCTAAGTGTGATCGTTACAGTTGCTCTGATTCCCGAGAATTCAGTTCACCGACTGAAGTAGAGAACTCATCATTTACTATGGTTATTTCTTTTGAAGATTCTTGTTGATCTGTAGACATTTCCGATTCATTATTTATCGATTGAGTAGTGTTCGGTGATTCACAGTAATCAGTGAAAATAGGAGAATCTGAATTTGTAAACGATGGGTCAGTGGCAGGAGTAAGAGCAAGGTCCTCTATCAAAACTGTTTACTGGGCGTCCATTCTGAGAGAGGAAGTGCTGCCAATGCTGTCGCAGATGCATCTGTTTCTATTATAAATGGAACTTCATCCTCGATGGCTGCAACTGAAGCCTTACAAATTTCATCTTTTATTGCCTGAAATAGATTTTTAAGCTCTTCAGCAATTGGAAATGAAGAGATATATAGTAAAGGCGAAATACAGTCAGAAAAATTCTCCACTCATGGTGCGTAATATGAGAAAAGACCCAAAGTTTGTTTAAGTGACTTCCCACAGTTCAGAGTCGGCAGTTCTTTGAGTGGTGTAAGTCTGTCTGGGTCAGAACTGATCGTTCCATTCCCCAACAGGTGCCCTAGAAACTTGAGTTTGGTGATGCCATACTCACATTTGTCAGGGTTCAGCTGCAAATTAAGATGATCACAACTTCTTTGAATGCCTTCATAGTCTCATTTAATTCTTTATCTGTCTTTCCACCTATGGCAATGTCATCAATTTAGACAAAGATACCTTTGAGCTCATTGTCTCGGATTAAGAGTAGTCAAGTAAATTTATACAAGCTTCCATCAGCCTCAAAGGCTGTATAGATTTTTTCCTCCTCACAGATAGGACATTGGTAAAATGCAGACTTCAAATCTAGCTTGTTGAAAATCTTGTATTGAGATAGATGGCGTATAATGTTTGAAATTTTCGGAAGAGGAAAAGCATCTAGATATGTGTAGCAGTTGATAGTGGCAGAATAGTCAATGACCATGCGTCATTTGTGCTTTTTATTATGAGTCACCAAAACTTGGGCTCGCCATGGGGAATTAGTTCATTATTATTCCTTCTTTCAGAAGCTTCTGTACTTTGTTCTGAATAAATTCTCAATCAGATGCAGAGTAATTCCTTCTTTTTGCTGCAAGTGGCTCACAGTCATCCAATAGATTGGCAAAAAGAGCAGGAAGCTCTATTTTCATCTGTGTAGTGTTGCAGATTTGTAAGGGAGATGTCTCCGTTAAAAAGGAACTCCACACGATTATGTAGTTGCATGAATTCTTGTCCAAGTATGACAGGAGTACATAGGTTGGACAGAACAGACAGACAGACGTATATCAGGGTATGTTTGTCCATTAATCATAATAGATGCAACACAGTGACCTTGGGTTTTGCTCATGAGATGGGAGGAAGCCATACTTAGTGTGTTACTGGAAGTTAGTATAGGAAGGCCGAGTGATTTCACAACATTCAAATTTATGAAAGCTTCCACTGTCTACCATGGCTTTTAGATGAGTGTTTTTTATCGTTGCATTTACCATGGAGCACTGTATGCGAGGTGTGCACTGGGATGAAGCTGTGAGAGCAATAAAAGCAGTGCTGGTTTTTATATTAGACGGTGTCTCTCTACTTTTAGACTGGCATACTTTGGAGAAGTGACCTTTCTTCCTACACGAAAGGCAGACAGCATTTCTTTGCAGGGCAATTGCATCGAGGATGATTCTCATGTCCGTAGAATTGACACTTGGCACAGCAAATTGCTTGATTAGCTCTAGCAGTAACACATTCTTCAATCAGTTCAGCCGTACAATTGACGAAGCAACATAAGTCACTGCATTGCGTTGGGCCATTTTGAGATTTCTCGCAGTTGCTACTGCACTATCCAAATTAATTTCGTAGCTTTCTAGTAGTCTCTGCCATATCGCTGGGGAAGTGAAGCCTGTGATAAAAGTATCCCTAATCGCTTGTTTGGCATGCTGAGAAGCAGTGACGTCTTCAAACTTACAATCCTTAGAAAGATTTTTCAATGTTAGAAGGAATTGATCAATTGATTCACCTGGCTGCTGTTTTCTAGTGGCGAGTACATGGCAAGCAAATACAGAATTAACAGGTTTGACATATGTAGATTGAAGGATGATAATGGCTTTCTTGAATGTCATGCAATTTGATATTAGCGAATAGATTTTAGGCGATATATAGTTAATCAATATTCTGAGCTTGTTAGGATTGTCAGAGAATTGATGCAATTGACAAGAGTACAGTACCAGTGTTTCCATTCATCACCGGTTGTCTCCTGCAATCCCTTAAATCAATGTGATCAATTTTATGTTGAATAAATTCTAGCGAAAAGTGACCTTTTTACCAAATATCAAGGTTTTATTCAACAAAAAAGACAGAGCAAACATAAAGCATATTTCAGATATGAACGCTCGACAGAAAAAAAGTGGCGGCTCCCAGTTGTTTATAAATACAAAAATCACATGAACTAACATGAAGCCACGCAGTTCAAATGTCAATGAGCATATCATAACACCCACAAAGCAAAATACAATTAAAGACTAATATACAAGTCGTTGCTACAAAAGCCACTCTACACAGAACCATCAACATCTGCTCCATTTGTATCCCACCACACAATCCCATAAACAAAATCGATATAAACAATTTAATAGAACAACTACCAAGACCATTTTTATTACTAGTTGACTTTAATAGCTATTACATTATATGGGGATCTAAATACTCAGATAAAAAAGCAAAAATCTAGAAAAAAATCATTAACAACAATGACTTATATGCCTACTAAATAAGACAATTAACATATACCTACACCCTGCATCAGGCATTCAGTGCTTGACCTATCACTTTGTGACACCTTTCACTTATGGACTATGATTGGAAAATGTCAGATGATTCATGGGGTAGTGACTATTTCCCAATTTTTTTGACATACTTCAAAAGAAATTGAAAGCCATCTTCCTCGATAGAAGCTAAATGAAGCAGATTGGAGAGAATATAAAAAAAATGTCAACAAAAGCTTTTAGACAAAGAAGACTCCAGCAAATCCATAGAATACTTCACAGAAATTTTAATAGTCATCGCAAGAGTATGCATACCAAAAAGCAACGGATCAAACAGACAACAAAGACCATGGTTCAATGATGAATGTAAAAAGGCAATAAGACTACGAAAAGTAGCACTACAGAAATTTAACGCACAACCTACAACCCATAACCTAAATCTTTTCAAACAAAAAAGAGCAATAGCACTTAGTCATCAAGGAAGCCAAATGGAAATCTTGGAAAGATTATGTAAACAAAATAAACTATAATACAAAACCAAAACAAGTTTGGAACATAAGGAAAATTGCTGGAAAGAATTTATCTCCTTCTCTAAACCACCTCACGTTAAATAACAGAAAAATAACAGACAAAAGATATAACAAACCTACTCATGAAAACTTTCGAAAACAATTCCTCTAAAACAAAAACTACAAACAACTCTTCCAAAATTAAGCAGGACACAGAAAAAAAGAAAATAAACCAAATTTTAATTCAAATAACAAAGAAGAATACAATCATCCTTTCAAAAAGAATGAACTTATAAGTGAATTACATAATACAGCTACCAGCTTCGACAAATTCATTACAAATTTTTAAAGCAATTTCCCCCTCAAATCCATGAAATATTTGCTAAACATCTTTAACAAAATATGGTTCAAGGGAAAACTACCTAATAGCTGGAAACAGGCCATTGTGATTCCCATACCAAAACCAGAAAAAGACAAAACAGGCCCAAAAACTTTCAACCCATAACATTAACAAGTTGCTTATGTGAAATGTTTGAAAGAATAATAAATAGAAGACTAAGTTGGTACCTGGAAACCAATAATTTAATTACGAACTTACAAAGTGTCTTCCGAAATAAAAGAGAAACAATAGATAACATAGTTCTCTTAGAAACCTTTTATTAGGAAGGCTTTCATCAAAAAAGAACACGCAATAGCCATTTTCTTTGACTTAAAAAAGGCTTATGAAACAACATGGAGACAAGGAATAATGAAAGACTTATACAACCTTGGCCTAAAACCTTTTTGATAAAAGACTTTTTATCTAACAGAAACTTCAAAATAAGAATAGGATCAACTCTCTCAGACACAAAAATACAAGGAGAAAGGAGTCCCACAAGGATGCATCTTGTTCATCACTCTACATAGACATATTATACCTTTTTGGAATCAGGATTATTATACCTTTTTGGAATCTGACTTTCATCTGGTGTTTGAATATCCAACATTGGGATTTGTGTCTGAATGAGAAGTGACCAATCAAAAATTCAAATTTTGAAAAAAATAAAAATTAGTGATTTTTAAAATTTTTTAATTTATACTGAGTTTAAAGTAACACACAAACTTTAAATTTAAACATATTTTTGTTTTATGTTCAGTTTAAAATATTTTCAAAAGTTTGTGAATTTAGGAAATCAATTTAATTTCTTCAAAATGCCTAGGAATCAGAGTTAAAATGAGAGGTTTTCATGACGAGAGGCTTTGAAGTTTCATGGAGTTTATGATTTGAAGAAGACAATTTTCGGGCTGAATTGGAATTTAATTCCAAATCAAGTTTCAGCCACAATTGGACTTGTAGCCTGAATCAGAGTTAAAGTGAGATTTTGAAGTTCCATGGAGTGAATTGTGAAATTTAAAGTTATTTCTTCAAAATTATCATTGCTGTTTTTTAAGCTGGATCAGAAGTTCTTTTAGTTTTGGGCCAGAGGTGCATTTAACCCTACAAAGGCTCTAGTTTAAATATTTGCATGAAGTGCAGCTTTTAAGCTATTCCAAAATAAAATTGAAAGACTGCCTACTATCCAAGCAAAAAAAAGCATTCTCTATACAAATATGGAGAGGTCAATATCATGAAGAAGTAAAATTAAGAATAAAATAGACAGTTATATGAAATACTGATTTTAAATAAACTCTTTTATGAAGGTTTACTTATTTTTGGACTGTGATATATTCATATTTTTAGTTGCAGAGTTTCAAAGTTCTAGAACTTAGTAATAAATAAAACCAAATATCCATTTTGATTCTGTAATGTTTCACTAAAAATAATAAAATCCTGTTTTTTTTTTTGTTTTTTTTTGGTGGGGGGGGGGGGTTAGAAGAAAAATATTTATAAAAGCAAAAAAAGAAAAGAAATTTGTAGTAATAAACTTATTTATAAATAATACTGTAATATTAAGCAGGAAGGAATTGGAGATAAGTGGAGGAGAGGAGGTTGACATGTTCATGAAAGAGAGAATTTAGGAGGTAAAAAAGCTGGTGAAAAATGAAAAAAATAAATATACATATATCAAAAGTGGAGGTTGTAAATTTAATTGAAGATATCAGTCAACCTGCAGGAAATAGATACTGTTTCAGACCTCTTGGACCATTATGGTGACAATGAAAAAATACAGGCAAAAGCTGAGAAAAAAACAGACATTAGATAATGTTGAAGAATAGAAACAAAACCAGTAAACAACTGCTATAAATGAAGAAAAGCAGACGGTGTGTATTGTAGTAAGAAGCAACTGTAAACAAATGAAGAAAATAAGAACAGTTACAAAATATGAGAAATGTAGTAAAGGTTTTCCTTTTCCAATATTTTTCACTAATGAAAATTTTTAAAACAACAGGTATCAAAATTATACAGTTGAGTCTAACATCATTGATGGCATGTCATTTTTGTGAAGCTCTGAAGCTTGACAATGAGTCACTATATCAATACCAAAATGGAAAAAATTAACTTGCCTCGGTTAAAACCCTATTTAGATGAATAAAACATTTTGATTGAAATACTATTAAATTTCTCTCCTTGTCAGAAAGACATTACAAACTACAACAGATCCAGCTTGTATATTATTTTATTTGGAAGTGATTTATTTGTTGTACAATGACAGCAATATATTTACACAATTTTTATTTTGGAATGTGTCTCTTTAGAGAAAGAAAATTAAATGTGTAATAAATCTGCAAGTTATCCTAAGTGGCAAATGAACAGTTTTGATTACATTAAAGTAATTGTTTATAGAATACCATAACTATTAAAAGTTCTACTTAAAAGGTTATGTACAATACCCTTTTACCTATTTCAGCAGTTATGAACAATTATTCTATACTGTTCTCATTATCATTCATACTGTTTTACATAAAGTCTGTGCTCATTAGATGAGAGGAATTTTATTCTTCATAATTCTAATATAGTTTTTTTGTCACAAATAAAATAATTGCAGTTCAAAATGTATACTTTTTTTAAAGGGTCAAACTGCATTTGATGTTGCTGATTCAGACCTCTTGCCATTACTTGAAGAACTAAAGAAGAAACAAGCTATGGTAATGATTTCAATCCTTAATCTTTTTTTAAATATTATTAAATTTCTGTATTTGCATATATAATTTAAATCTTGTTTAAGATACCAATAGTTATGATAAATTTTATAATAATGGTTAGGATTAACTATAATCACTTTGTTTTTGCCACTGACTTTACAATTTGAAGCTTAGCTAAAGTCTATAATTGTTAAGGTGTTTTTTATTTATTAAGTTTAGTTATGGCACAAGGCCACAGTAGTGGAACACTTGGTTATACAGTAATAATTGTCAACCAAATTAGCTTGTTAACTATTACTCCACTTCAAGCCACCATAATTGTGAAGCAGTTGATTAGATAATATAATAGGACAGTGTGATACTTATTTACATGCATTCATTTTATTGTGTAGATATTATCGTTAAATGATAAAAAAAAATTCTTTACAGAAAAATCTTTACTGGCAGTGAATAAAATTAACCAACCAATTCACCTGTTGTGTTTTTCTAGAACCTGTTTTAAATGTTTTTCTTTCACAAAGACTTAATCACTTTCCAGCATAAAGACATAGCCTCGCACAAAGATAAAGATATCTTTCAAACAAAAGGAATTCCACAAATCAAAAGAAGGTAAGCAAAAAAATTGATATAGAACAAAATTTGTTCTGCTTTTTAGCTTTTTTTTTTTTTAAATTCAAAGTTAGATTACTATTAAGTATGCGAGTTTATTTCGTACCAGGAACTTTAACTACAAAATTTATATGCAAATAATACTTAAATCACAATATGCTCTTAATATGATTTTTTACAAAATTCCATAAAACATAAGCAGTAGATTATAATATGGCTTGTATACTTCTTTGTGCCTAATAATCGAGTGTTGTTGAACATTTTCCTAAAACATGATTTGTAAAATTAATTCCATCACTAAGAGTTTTACAAGTTTTAGTATTTATTCATGAAACATATACATGTTTAAGGATACTTTTACATTGTAGAGAGTATCCATGTATTGTATCCCTTCAGGACATTGGGACTCATGACTCTCTACAACTTCCTGTCCTTTGTATCTCTTAGTAAAGTTTGTCTGTTTTGATATATCTTCTAATTCTTGTACTGCCAACCATTTATACAAATTCATTAAGTAGGTTATGTACTGATTTCCTCTTTCCCTCTTGCCTTCAGTCAATCCTGTGAGTGTCGAATTTTAAAGCCCTCTTTCTTCATTATGTGCCCTAAAATTTTAAATTCTCTCTTTCTGATTCTAAGTGTCATTTTGGTCTTCATTTTTCTTAAAACTTCATCATTGCTTACATGTTCAGGCCATGTAGAACCACATTTTTGTTGCATTATGTTTTCTTCATCTGTACGGAGATTGTCCAGCATTCACTGTCCTATAGGAGAACTGAGATTGCATTACAGTTCATTACTCTTTTCTTTACAGTATTTACATTATTCAAAGTATTATCCTCATCTTCGTTGCCATTTGTACAATGTTTCAGCTGTTGTATGCTCTGGTCTTCTTCAGGTGCTTGGAATTTTGAACCAAACCCATTATTACAATCATATTAGGTATATGAACTTTATTCCTTGCTTAGTAGTGCCTCTTTTGAAACTCATGAGTTATCTCCCTCTAACCCTGTAAGTTACTTGTTCACCACTGCTGTAGCCTGGTATTGAACTCACAACTCTTTGGGTCAAGTCACAGGTACTAACTAACATCTATATCTACTGGGTCCTTAATGACAAGAACAACTGAATTTTTGGGACTTATAAGTTCAGTAACCCTTTTTTTTACCAGAGTTCATATTGCAATAGTCTGAATAATGTAAATACTACCTCATTTCAAAAATATAGACAAATACTCTTTTCTTTGTCTATATTTCTGAGATGAGGTATGGTAACTATTTAGTTCAACCAAGACTTTTATCCACATGGATAAAAGCATTGAAGCAATCCAGTGACTTGACCCAAAGAGTTAGGTTCAATACCTGGCTACATCAGAGGTGAACAAAAAACTTTAGTTGACATACTAAAGTGAATTAACTGAAACTGGGATATCCAGACAAGCATGACATGTGGAACTAGAACAATCTACCCCAGTGGACTAAAGAAAGGATTCAGTTTGAAATTCTAATGTATATCACCTGGACTGTACAATGGCCTAAAAGTTGTAAATATGACAGTAAAAAGGGCAACAGTCCAAACAATGTAAAAAAAAAATTATCTTTGTTTCTAACAAAATTTTCCTATTTCTTAATACTTTGCTTAGCTTTTCACTATTTCAATGTACATTTGGATTTCTGTGTTGCATTTTCCGTCCTCTGTTAAAATACTTCATAGATATTTACATTTTTGTACTTGCTTGAATTTGATGTTTTCAATTCATAGTTCACATATTTTGCTGTTAATGATATATTATCTTTTTACAATTGATGTTTAGTCCTTTCTTCTCTTTCCTTTACTACATTCTGTAGGAGTTCCTGTAGTTTGCTTTCTGTATCTGCTATCAACACTGTCATCTATGTATCTAATGTTAAGGTTGTGGCCACTGATAATGAATCCTGGTAGAACTTCTAATTCTCTCAGAATTATCTCATTGTAAAGATTGAATAAGTCCAGTGAGAAGACACATCCTTGACTCCTGCTCCTTTCTAATTTTTGTGTATTTATTAAATCATTTTCTATTTATATGCAGGCAAGTTTGCTCCTAGTATAATTTCTGGATTATTCTAATATCCTTCCCAAATAAATCAAGCTTATCTAGCAATTCATACAGCTCTTTGTAACATACTTTATCAAATGCTTTTTTTTATGTCTTTGTATCAAATACTTTTTTTCTTTTTATGTTTTCTAGATAATACAAAAAAATATTGATATAAGATTTGAAAATTAATGCCTTATATTCTTGGAACCACCAGGAATGTAGTTTCACCAGTGAAAGATTTTCTTACCATAACAAGTTATTTGTATCTCTGTCGGTATGAAGATCTCTTGTACAAGCAAAGTGAAATATTACTAGCTTTTATACAAAATTGTAATAACTGCTAATAATACATATTTAATTTTTTTTTTTCATCTTTTCGACTACTATTACAAAATTATTATTATTAAAAAGAGAAAATTGTTTTCGATGGTTTCATTTTGCTAACATACTCTATATTTTTTAAAATCTTTTTTGCAGGACATCAGTGACACGTATGAGCGTTGACCAAAAACAGAATGTTGTATTACGAACTTTAGAACAAGAACGCCATGATTTAGATAAGGCAAATATTTTCAAAAAGAAGGATGAAGATGCTAAGAAGAGTAGTTCCAGCTCAACTAGTGATGAATCCAGTTCTGAATCTGAGACTGGTAAGATTTTTTTTCTCTCTTCCCAAGATATCATCAATTTAGAAATTGTAATTAACAATCTATATTAAATAAATGCTTCATAAGCTTTTTTTGCTATTTTGTTGTATAACAGAAATAGACTAATGAAAAATAAAACCCTGAGTATTTGCTTCAATTTACGCAAAATATTATAGCTGCTTTACAATAAATTATGAATATATGTACAGGTTTCAAAATAATATATCAACAAGGTTCAGACCCCATATTAATACACTGTATAACCCATATTTTGCATTAACATAGGCCTCTACTCTTACATGCACATGATTATATTGATGGTGTATACCATCTTGCAATACATTCCCCTTGCACCTGTTGTAACAATATAGAAATAGTTGTGTGCTAACTGAATGAATTAGGTATCATTCCATACATTTTCAATGGAGGACAGATTTGGCAATCATGCTAACAATAAAAGTTACCAAATATCTTACAGTACATGTTGAATAACATGGGCAGATATTATATTGCTGGTAGAATATTTCACCATTTTTTTTTCAGGATTGACAGCAAAATGGATTGAACAATGTTTTGCCTGTCACTGTTTATGTTCCTTCCAAAAACATCAAAGGCAAGCAAGATTTGTAACATGGCACCCAGTACCATGTTGCCAGGTGTCAAGAAGATTTATCCTCTGAAAGTTCTACACACAAATGATTGTCACTTGTCTGAAGATAGAACCTTCACTAATCAAATACAGAACCCCATTCACTACCAGAGGTGACACTCTCACAACACCACTACAAGCATAAATGATAGTTTTGTGGTGTGATCGGAAGTCTGCTAGAAACATATATGCCAAAAGTCCTGCTAATAAATGCTTCCCAATGGTCCATGTTGACACTCTTAGGGCTAAAGTTACTACAATTGATGCCATGAACAAAGTGCAGTCTCCATTGCTTTTCTTAAGTTTGGCAAGTATCTGTACTATGAGGTCATCCAGAATCTGGTCTGCAGATGGAGGAATGTTCATTTGAATATTGTTTCTAATATCAAAGCTTATGTCTATAATACACAATGCCTACAATTTGATGATTTTCAGTGGATCTAATTGACTTAATAAACATATGCATCTCTTCTTGCACTGAACACTTTCATCACATTGACACCTAATAGCAGCATCTAAAGTTTAGAAACAGTGTGAACTGATATAAATGTTACTCTATCATAAGATGTCTGAAAACTGAATATTTATCAGTCTCTATTACATCTTAGCATTATATACTGCATCCATGTCAAAATTGGCACATCATTCTGGGTATGGCAATTTTATTTTTGTTGGTGTATATTAAATATACTGAGATTCATTGGTATGCTTTATTCTTTAGACATCAAAGAAAGTTCTAAGGATCTAGTTGTTTTTGCACAAATAACTGCACGATCTCAAGTGATAGCATATGTAAATTGACCTCCAAGGTCGCCAAAGAATACAGCATGCCATTTCCAGCCAAATGGAGTGAAATATTTAGTTTTGTATGATGTTGTACTATGGTTTGTTTACAAAGAATGTGAAAGATGTATATGTGCGTGAGTTTAAAGCAATGTCATGAGATTTTTGTGAGGTTGATAATTTGGCTCTCTATAGTCACCTTTGAATTTTCAAATTCTAAACAATTTTGACACTCCAGACTAACCAATTACTCTAAATTATTCTAACTTATGTTTGTTTTAATTAAGAAATTAAATGGCTGCCCTGCCAGAACAGAGCCAGTGCAAGCCATGTAATGTCTGGTTCTAAAGAAATAAAATATCTACCAGCCCCCACAAAATAGTCGGGATGGTGAGCTGAATAGTGTTAGTTCAGGTTAGTTATGCAAATTAATCATTTTGCTAGCCAACCACTAATGTTTTGGTCTCAATAAAAGCAGGAACATTTTCAGAGAGGAGGGCAGTGGGCAGAGTGTCATACTTGAGAGTATGATATGATTGTCGTGCCTTACCAAGAATTTTTGTCTGAGATAAAGTAGGAGTGTTACTCAGTATCAACTGAAATTTGTTTATCCTTGCTTGTGTTTTACATGTCTCAGCTATGTTTGTAGTGTACATGTGTGAAAGTCCTGCTTGTGCCCAGCTCATCTTGGTCCCATATTCAATTCCTTTCATGTTTGTTTCCAGTGCTACTAATTTTTCCATCCCTCCTGGGTTGTGAGGCATGTTTTTGTTGCAGATACCCAACCAATAAGTAAAACCATGAAAAGTTCAATGAGGACACTTTAAATTGAAAAAATAAGCAGGGTTTATAAAATATAACTTAGATTTTGAAAACCAGAATATGCTTCATCTCTCTTGGATAGAAACACAAGCTGGTGCTGAAACATTTCCAATACAACTATAAAGGATTTTTTTTTTTTAATTTGGTCAGCTTTTGGAAAGTGAGCCAGCCCAAGAATTTTTCAGTATCTTATGGATTTTAGCCATGGCAATAAAGGTACTGAGAAAGCACTCTTTCTCTTTGAGAATGGAGGAATCATCTTTTGCATATTAAAATTTAGAACATTAGTTTGATTGACAATGCTTGTACATTAGAAAAACTTTTTAACAAGATTAATTGAATATTCACTCCTAGAAATATTAGAATGAAAATATCCAAATATTGTTTTCAAAGTTGGTAAAATATTTATTAAGTATAGTCATAATTTGAATATACCAAATAATTATGTAGAAATTACTCAGTATTAACTAGTTGTAGTATTTTAATCTTTTAAATTGATTTACTTTTATTTATTGATTTATTTTTTTTATTTTATTTTTTTTTTTTCAGAGCATCAAAATGAGATAAACCAAAACACATCTGTTCCCCACATGGTAAGATTAGTTGCATTAAATGTTTATCATAAAAGGATGGTACTGAAATATTACCTTCACATGTACTACAAAAGATATTCTCATCACTCTTGGTGTCATGGTATTCAACAAATCTTCAGAATGTGTATGCAGATACTTCCTTAAAACATTTTGCTATTTAATAGGCTTGGTGCTTTTTCCCCCCTTTTTCTCTCTCTCTCTCTCCTACATTTTCTATGTACATTTTTCTTTTCCAAATCTCTTAATCCTCACTGATTTTTTATTTGGTTTATCAACTTTAATTTTTCTTTCACCTTTATAGATTTTCACTGTTGACAAAATATGTAGAAAACTTTAAAAGTTGATTCTTTTTGCTTAAAAAATTCTTAGATTCTTAAGATTAAGTATGAACATAAAATCTGACAAAATGAACTCGCAAAACACATTGAGAAAAAGTTATGAATATACTGAGCTGAAAAAATTCTTTTAAAGTTAAAGAGCCAATAAAAAATAGTTTAATTAAACTTCAAATTATGTGAATTTAATTTTATTTACATTTCTTTGTAATCAGTTTAATTTTTCATTAAATAACAGTGAAGAAGGCATTTTATACATATCAATTTAACTATTTCAATAAATGTCATTATATAGGCCCATTAGAACAATGCTATAAAAAAAATTGGTAAAGTACTGCTTATGACAGTAATCAATAGGAACCAGAGAAGCTGTTTTGATCTTAGCATTTTTTTTTTAAATAGTTTTGTTGTACAGGAATAGAAGTAATACTGTTGGTAACCAAAAACAATAAACATGAGATATACTATTATAATTTTAACATAAAATCTGTCTACCTATTTACTCAAGAGTGGGTTTCTATATAGGACTAGTTATCAAATTATTTAAAAATATTGTAAAAAAATAAATATTTATGTTGCTTTCTAGTAAGTTTTCTTAAGTTGACAAAGGTGAAAGAAAAGTAGCACATAACTAGTCTGATCATAGTGTAATTTCTTTATTATTGACTATTCCTTGCTATTAAAGAAGTGATGTGCCTGTGGGGTAATGGATAGTGGCTCAGAAGTAGAAATCAGTTGAGTTCGTTGCATCTGAATACCCTTAGGAAAGGTATGAATTCATCTCTTCTCACCAACATCTATGGATTAAATAAACCTGAGAAAGTTATTAGGTTTCAACCAAAATGCTTCATCAAAAACAACTTGTTGAACAAGTTTCACAAGGATCCATTTAATGAATTATGCAACTATTATAAAGAAATTATTGAAGATGGTTAATAAAATCAACTCAACTTGAATTTTTGCTCGAAAATATTGTTAATAGCAGAAGTTTTGTCCAAAATTTTTAAATTAAGCATTTTCACTATCTTTTCTTTATTTCCCTTTTTTTTTTTTTTTTCATGACAGTCTTCAGATAATTATGTTCTCTGATCATTTTAATAACAACTAAAAAAAGCATAGATCAGATCACTATTGCTTGCTTTAAAAAGAAAAGTAGAATCCAGCTATTGTAGACCAATTGATAAGACCAAGAAACAAATATAGGTATGTTTTTGTCCTTTTCATGTAAATCCGTTTAAAAACAATAACCATCTACCATTTTGAAAACTTTACAACTTTAAGCAGGTTGATGATTATCTTAACTCTTTTTATCAGATTCTTCTGTAGATTTTTATGTAAATATCCTCCAAAACAACCAAACCTTTCCAAGAATTTTGTTGTTCAGGTGAATATATTAGCTTAAATCACATTTAAAATTATACTATAACATAATTTTTAAATTCTGCATTATTTTATAGATATTTTGATTGCCCCCAAAATGCAGAGTTTATCAATTTCCTAAGCCCTCAATGAATTTTTTAATACACTGATGGGAAAAAAAACTACAATACCGATGAAAAGCACTAATTTTAACCTGTGTACAATATATGCATGCTAAGGTATAGTAGATGTTCTGATAAAATTTTAAGAATCTTTAGCCACCTTATGAATAAGTAACACTTTTACCAGTCTATCATCTGTGTATTAAATCTAGATAGTGATATATGCTTCAATAAGGTTTAATGGTTAAGAGTTCAGTGCAAGCAGGTGCCATGCCACCTAGATGCACATATTTTTTTGCTCAATTAGAGTGGATGGAATGTGGACTTTGAGAATGATTTTGAATGATTGATGTAGATGTTGGATCTAACATGTCAGTAGTACTGCACATGTTGACAACATTTTTACTCCCATGAACCAGATTCTGTATGGCCAATTACACATGCTTGTTAAGATTGATGCATTATAATAGCAGCAATAACAGACTTCACAGTAATCATAACATGAATTGGAGCAAATGTGGCCCCAAGAATTTCACTAATGGTCATTGGGAATCATTTCTTACAGCAAGGCTATGGACACATGTGGTAGATTTCCACTCTTGCCACAAGTCTTAACTTCCACTTGCTTTTGATGTTTGTGAAGGATACATTGAACATTATCAGTATGCATTGTTCCACCCATTCTACTGTCATTATGCAAACAGAAAGGTGTTCCAGCAGATAATGCTTGTCTACATTATTTCCATGCTATTCAACCTATTCTATAAGGGTTTTGACAAATTCTCTGAATGAAGACATTCACTAAACCTTTCTCTCATTTGAAATATGGGACAACACCTGACTCATTCAGTTACCCAACTTACTACATTGAAGAGGAAGAGGTTTAGATGAATGTATTGCAGGATGGTATTCAGTATCTCTCTGATCATATATGAAAGTAAAGGTTTGTGTTAACCTCAAGGAGCATATACAATGTGTTAATATAAGATCTGATTTCTGTTGATACACTCCTTATTTTGGAACCTGTGCATATATTAATCTGTATGTGTGATTAGTTATTGTAATCCAATTATATATTAACTGTGAAATATATTCAGCAAATTGCAATATTTTTTCAATTATTATAATTAGGCTTGTCAAAATTTGTCATACAGTGTTGTTGAATCAGTTATTCTAAAAATGATTTGATTAATAATATTGGATAGTTTGATGATAATATTTCCCAATCTTTTTATACAATTTAACATTCATCTCTGGAAAAATTATACTTATTAAGGTTCATGCATTGCATGACATTTTTATTAATTCAAAATCTCTTTACGCTTAGCTAATTTAAATCTATTGTTGCATGATTTTGACAAAAGATATTGATTCAAATTCATAGGCCCTCTTTTTACTCCCAAAATTTCATCAAATACTCTACTTAAAATAATGGAATCAAATTTTGTACTTTTCTGTGCTTATCAGAAATTTTGCTTCTTTTCATTCCTACTCTTCTTGGTTGTTTTATTTGTCCTTTGTTTCTCTTCCCTCCCCCTCATTCTTGGCCTTAAATTCTGTAGCTATCTAGAAGAAATTTGATTGATTTGCCCTCTTCTTTGGCTTTTTGCTTGGCTTGGGAAGATGGAGGATAATGGTGCCCTAGCGATTGACACCACAGTTTCTCAGAATGAAATCTTATCTGATGAAGTGTTTGAAGAGTTTGTCCCAGAGATCATACCTGATGATTCTTCTGAAATAAATGACAATGTGACTGTCACCTTTGATGTTGCTGCTACTATCACCACCTCTTCCACAATCTCTACTACTGCTACTATTGACACAACAGAAGTAGAAAATGAGACTGTTGATGACCAAGAAGACGTGAGTATATACCTTCTACCCAAATGAAGGAACAAGTCCTGCTACATAATTACTACCACTACTACTACTGCTGCTGCTGTTATTGTTGTGACTTACTAAACTGGTGGTTTGCAGGTTTTCTGCACTGGCTGCTGTATAGACAGTATAGCATGAGATTATCAACAGGCGAAATGCTTTCATTTTGCTAACAATTACAGAATGCTTCTCATGTTGCTATAACACCCCCACAACACAGACACACACACACACACACACATATAGGCAGCACATATTCATTTAAACATGTTTGATTTATTTGTTTAAATATATTTTGTTTATTTTAATTCTCTCATAGTCACAAATAAGTTTCTTGGTGTGGTGATTAAAAATAGCAAGAAAGGTGCTATATGCATTTTAATTAGTTTTATTTTATAGCCCCAAGTACTTTGAAACTTTTCTTAAGACAACTACATCAATTGCGTCTTAACAATCAACTCCCAAAGATGATCTTGAACAAGATTGAAAGTACTTGAGACTATAAAAATAATTAAAATGCATATAGTGCCTTGCTTGCTATTTTTAATCACCATACCAAGAAACTTATTTGTGAATACAAGAGGATTAAAAGAAAAGTAGACACAAAATGCTTAAATTATTTAATCACACATGCTTAAATAAATTTATACACACACACATACACACACAGTGCATGAATAGCTTTCTTCCTATTGCAGTGGTTTTTCTGTTTTGTTAATAACTGTTATAGGAAAGTAATGAAGTATAGATGACTTAATTTTTATGTAATTTTTAAGTGATAACCTCTTGTTACATGATTGAATTACTGGAAGGAATATGAAAGATAAATACCAAAATATTTTCATTGACTTTTGCAGCCTTTTCATTTGCCTCTTAAGCATTTCATTATTCTTTTCACCTCAAGTTTTCTTTGCCAAGTGAATTCCTTCCACATGTCCTGAAAGGAAAAAAGTCTTATTTGAACTCTGCTTTATCATTATTCTGGTCTTAAAATTTTCTGCTCATTTGAACATTGTTTTATTTATTTGTCTACTTTTTTTTCAAAATATCAAATGCTATATTTTCTCAGTATATAAATCATATTAGAAAAATGTATCAAAATTCATCATTGTAAACTTTAATCTTCTGCATTTAAATGGTAATGATGTACTCAAAAGTCAGTGCACCAATATGTAAAAAAAAAAAAAATGGTACTTGCCAAACAATTATTTTCTCCCAAAGCATATCCCTTATCCTTATATATTTTTCTAAAAGACAAAATGTATTTATTTTTACACTTACAAACTTTTAAAAAGTGTCAAATTTTAAATTAAAATCTTTAAAGTATTTGGTTCTACATTAAAAGGTTTAAATAGCTTTCTAATATACCCTCTGTCACTTCTGTGTAATCTTACAAAACATTTCTTTCTTTCTCTTTACTAAATTTGTGTCCTTTTAGGGTGTGTACACTTCTTTATCATTTGCAGACTGTATTTTGCACAATTAGTTATCTATCTTACTAGAGAAAAATTGGTTAGTTCTTTCCATTTTAGTTAATGACAAATCTTAATTTTATATCTTATTTCTTTTCTTCATGAATCATGTTTATTTGTAAATTTAAAAAATATTTATATCCTGTACCATTCATTTATAGTTTATTTTAACTTTTAGTTTATTTCTAATTTGTTTTTCTTTTTATAAATGTTGTTGGTGTGTTTTCATTTACTGGCCTGCTGTAAACATTTGTTGAAGTGGAATTCATACAAAATATTTTTTAAATTATTTTAAGTTCTTGCTTGCATGCATTTCTCCCAATATTCATGCTTATTTATATTGAAACATATCTCTACTATCTGCTTTTACTCTTTTCACACACACACATCTCAAGATTAATTTCAATTTATTTTGCTTTAGTTCAGTCAGGACATTTTTGTCATTTTAAAATAAAATTTACTCATTAATGCTTTAATATAAAATAAAAATTAGTGTCACTTAATGATCAAAAAACTTTCTGGATGAGTTGTTTAAACTAATCTTCTCACTCTCTCTCTTACACACACATACATATACACACAGTTGTTAATTGTAAACTGATTTGAACTCAATTTTCCTCACTACAAGTATACTTTGAAATAAAAAAAGCTGTTTGATTTCTTTCAAAAATATTGTAATATTTCCAAATGAAAATGAAACCATCTAGCTAATCTGAACATATATTTTTGGCTTTGATGCAAAATTTATGAAAGAAAGTATATTCTCATTTTAAGTATTTTCCTGGTTGCATTTTTATTCAAATACCAAGCAATTAATAGAAAGCACTTTTTGAAAATCATATTATTTATTAATCATTGAAGAGCAATTATCTAACTTTAAGCTTTCTTAACAATTATTTCTTTGTTTTATAAATTAATTTAATCAGCCTAGCAAATTAGTCTTGTGCTGCAAAGTGTTTTTTTTTTCTTTTATAAATTGTGTGACACTCCATCATTTGAGACAAAAATGAATCAATTCTGTTAAGCCTATAAAACAAAAGATTCAAAATGAATTTCTTTTAGATATATATAGAAAATGGCAAATATTAACCTTCAGACTCATAAAACAACTAACAACCAGACAATTTTTTTCTTGACACTGCCATTACTGCATGCTCACTCCACTTTATTTGCAATCATTATATATCTGAAACTAAAAAATAAACATCAATAACTATACTATTATACACATTCATTTACAATGAAATCAATAACCTTCAAGTTGCATAATAAAATCTCACTACTACCAAATACATATAGGTTAATGTAGTGGTTAAAAACAAATTTATTAAGATTTTTGAACCCCTATATTAAGATTTTGTACCACCAAAAATATATTAAGATATAGGTTAATTAATGCCAATTTTATTGCAGAAACTGACTTTCCTAATAAACTCTATAAACTATAAGAACTACTTAGGACCAATGGTCAATAAAAATTAAGTTCTAATTAACAAAAAAAAAGAAAATTGAGATTGTATTGTTGTTTGTGTGTGTATCCGTTTTGAATGTATTTGTCAAATTTTTCTTACATTCAGCTGAAGCTGGCTTGATGCACTCACATTACCATTTTCACAGTGTAATTTACTTAACCTTTTCTCCAATGTTTCACAAGTCGTCTTTTTGCTTTTCTTACCATTTTAATACATAAAAAAAGAATTGATCTCAAATATTATTTCATTGTCACTATCTTGTTCATCAGATGTATGAGACATTCTCTCAGAAATGCTGCACTCCAACACATGTTCCAATATGATTAATCTCATGGATATAATGCAGCTACTTCTCTCTACATTTATACTTGGTTCTTTGTCAGCATTGCTACATTTATCCATTGCCATGTTTATTCATTGATAAAATGGAGGCCACTGTTCATCCATAATTAAGTTTCAATATATTAAATCCAATAAAAGATGCTACTCAAAAGAAAAGTGAATTTAACTAAAAAAAAATTACCTTAATGTCTTATTTTGACAATCTTCTTAAAAAAGATTAGTCCCCAGTTTGCAAAATCTGTATTATATTTGATTTCCATTTGTGGCTTGAATTCCAAAAACTTTTTGGTGACATTTGTGTACTGATTTCATTTATTCAGGGATGTAGCATTATAAATTACTTTTCTAGGTAATCAGATGTTTTAGACACATGTAATTATGAACAACAACCAAATTAATCTGTCCCGTGGCTGACAAAACAAAGAATTTCATATTTGTTTTCTTGATAAATGATATTGGAACATCTTATGCTATCCAATAGTGATTGACAAGGATGTTTTTAAGTATTGTTTTATTAGTTTTTTTTTGTTTTTTTTAGATTAGAAAAATCCTTTAAAATAACATTCCATACACATTTTTACTTTATAACCTTTACTTTTTGCATTTTCTAAATGTATCCTTTTCTTTTTTTCTCTTTTTATTTTTTGTACAATTGTTTATAAATACACATTCAGTTTCTTAAACACTAACTTTTAAGTGGGTCAAGACACCAGCAAAAAATTGAAATCTACACCCACCGACACTGAATTGTTTTAAATTTGGCACAAATGTTACCCTTCATGAGTTAGGAAAGTGTACCAAATTATTTTGTGGTAGACCTTAGCATTCTGATTTTTGGTTGGTGGGTATAATTTTCCCCGTTTTGTCTCTACATTAGGGCTGCATCGTGTCACAGAATTTGTGTTTTTTCTTAAAAAAAAAAAAAAAAAATTCAAAAATACTTCCATACATTCAGTATTTCTGAAATTTATTATATAGAGCAAATAAGGGATGTAGAATCCAAATATCAAACTATTTTAACCCTATACTGATAGAAAATTTTATTATACCTACCCAAATGCATGACTCTGAATTCAGCAAGTTTTCACTATATACATGCAGGATTTCAGTGAAGGATTATAGTTAAAGACAATCATCCTAATGCTCCATGGCTTCTCAAATGCTGATATTGTGCTAAGTGACTTCTTAAATTATTCAATAATATTGTTCTTATTAATTTAAGATAAATAAATTTAAATATATTTTGCAGATACTACTTTTTGTGCGGATAGATTAACAAGTTGTAAACATTGCCTCATGCATGATAATTAACGGTGCATAGAATATTTGTGGATGGCACTAAACATATGAAGCTGAAAGAATTTTTTTCTGTTTGTGTTTTTAAAATTTTATTTTGATAAATGATTTTCAGGAAACAAAAACATTTGATTTTTTTTTTTTTTTTTTGCATTCAATATGATAATAAAAATGAATATACAAAGTTTTTAAAACATTACATTCTAAACTACCTGTGCACTAAATTTTGTTATGTATATAGACTAAATTGTTTAAATATTGCCTCTAGTAGGGTAATCAACAGTGTATAGGATATTTATGGCACTTAAATATATTTAAATTTGAAAGCAATACTTTCATTACTATTTGTGATCTACTTTATAATTATTTTTAAATTTTTTTACAAATTTTAGTGATTAATTTATGGAACAAAAACAGGATTTTTTCATTCTGAAAAAAATTGCTAAGATTAAATGTACAAAAATTCCTTAAAACATCTTAAAATTGTTTATCTAGTCCTTTAACACTCTTTGACCACTATCTTGGTTGGGGTAAAATCTGTGGTCAGTCAATTCAGTGCCATACGTGAAACACGCTTGGGCGATCATGTCTCAAAGGAGACAAGACTGACTGGGCAGAAGATTATCCCGCAGTAGGTTGCCATTGCTTTCTGCGGTAGACTGGTTGCCAGCCAAGGCTATAGAACCCAATCTGTCCTGTTATTTAACCCATAACTGGAAGGAAGAGATGGATTAATACTTTTCTTAAGGGTATTTGCACGTAAGTGAATGCAATAGGAACTTTGAATAACCCTGCTATGACCAGGACTGGCACCAGTCTGTCTGGTTCTGAAACATGAGTTATTTACCATCCAGTATCCAAGGAGAAAGGTGGCATTTTCCTAACTACTTGGATTTTTTACTAGCTCATACAGGATAGTTAAAGTACACATGGTTCTTTTTTTCAGTTAAAGATGAATTGTTCTATTTGTAATGAGCTAACGGTTGAAATATGTCATGGTTTATTCCATGATAAAGAGGTTGGGTTGATTTCAGTTGATCAGTTGGATGCAATGAATGTAAAGCTTATTGCCCATAGAACAGACTTGATGAGGATAAAATACAGACTATCTGTTACCATCACAAGCAGACCTTGTTGACTATGAATGGTTTGAAAAGAGATGTAATCCATTTAAAAGTCATAAAAAGCAAGTCAAAGGCATTTTGAAATCAATTTCATTGGAGATGGCAGACAAGGCAAAAGCTAAGTTGGTACTAATCCTAGGCAAGAGACTCTGCCTTGTCAAATACAAATCCACAAACTTCTTCCTGATGATGAAGAACCAAGATGGTATCTGATGAAGAAATACAAGAGCTTGAAGCAGGTACTTCTGCAGAATCAGAAAAGGGTAGTAATAAGGAAGAACAAAGACATGTATCAGATGAGGAAATGAAAGACCTTGATACAAGTACTTCTGTTTTCACAGAAGTACTTGTATGAATGTTTCTCTGCTATTGGAATTTCTCCACTAAAAACAAAAGGGCTTCATTACTCTGGAAAATCTTGTTTAGATAAGAGAAAAATTTCTTCTGCAATGCAATGTATAAAGACCAAAGTAGGCAGGTCATTAAATGTTAACTCTGAGCTGTTGAATGATGACGCTTTAAAATTCAAAAATGAGATTTTAGATAAAGCTAAGTGCTTTGATAAAATGATAGAGCTTCTTGTAGCAAAATTGAAAACAGTGAAATCAACTAAAATGGAATACAGATCTTGATACTTGCCCTTACTGACTGGTCACGCAAAAAGTCACGGATTTTATTTTACCAATATGATGAATATACTCATCTGATACCAGACAGGAAAGCTACATTAGTATTAAACATAATATACAACTTAAATGAGCTCTTCAGAGCATTCAAGGAACAGAACCCAACAGTATCATTGGGATTTTTGAAATTTTATAGTCTAAAGCTGAAATGGTATGTCCTTGCTGGTAGTGCAGGTACACATGTTGTAGGTGTATGCACTATCCACCAAAACATGAAATTATTACTGGAATCACTGAATGTATTATATCAAGATGAAATATATTGTCTGTAATACTAGTAGCAGAGAGTGAATGATTCATAGGTGCCCAAATTGTCCTAAATCATCATAGCAGCTTAAACAATTCCTTTATGACACTTTATATCAAAGGATATATTGATAATGCTAAATCAGTATAGTTTTCCTAATGTACAACAACTGACCAATCAACTTTGACAACACAAAAGGAACCCTGTCAAGCTTACATTGATTTAGTTGTTTTGCAACTGAATAAATTAGTACCTCATTTTTACTTGGCTAAATCACAATCTAGGTACTTAAAAAAAGGAAGAGATTAGTGATTTTCGAAGCTTTTTTATCCTAGTGGATTTTGCTGAGAACTACAAATTTGTAGTTCAAACGAGATCCAGAGTTTTCATTGTAGTACCTCACAATTTACTTTACATCCAGTGGTACTCTACTTTAAGCTTGAAAACGCAATGCAAAAATCAATGTTTCTGCCGAGTGACAGCTCACATGATATAGTATTTGTTTATATGTCACAGAAAAAGAAATTGAGGTAATCGAAGCTATTTTGACAAATATTAAAAAATGTTGAGTATTTTACTGATGATTGGACAGTGCAATACAAGAATTATAAGAACTTTGCCAATTTGTGCAACCCTCAGAAAGATTTTGGACTCAATGCAAAATGTAATTTCTTTGCAACAAGTTATGGCAAACAGTCATGTGATAGCATGGGTGGGATAGTGAAAAGAACAGTGTCAAAAGAAAGTCTTTGAAGACCAATTTTCAAACAAATCGTTTCTACAGAATCTGTTTGTATACTGCAAATCTGCAATTGAAGGTATCAAATTCATTCTGGTTGAAAAGGAGGAAATTGAGGAAGCAAGGAGGATCTTCACCATGAAATTCAAAAATGCATCCACAGTCCCAGGAACAAGAAGTTTTCATCAATTTATTCCACTCGTCAGAGATAAAATAGCCATGAAACAAAGTAGCAAAGATGAAAACTATGACCTAATATATGACTGCTACATTGGGGCTGAAGAAAAACCAGTGAAATTTGTTGTTTCAAGATATGTTTGTTACACGTGTGGCAGTAAAACTTGGATTGGCATGGTCCTGGAAATTGATACAGAGAATAAAGATTTGCTTATTGAGTTCATGCAACTAGCTCTTCCATCACATTTATTTTACTGGAAAGATTTTAAGGATATATTTTCTGCCATTAACAAATATTGTGTGCACTGTTATTATCTCTACAGTACTAAATGATAGAGTTTATCATTTGTCTAAGATGGATCTGTGCAACAAATTATATCCAAAACAATTTAATCTGCAGCACTACAGTATAATCTTTCACTGAAATCCTGTATGTACATAGAAAAAAACTTTAAACTTGGCAGTCATATCTTCTAAAGTAGACTTGAACACCTCACAAAATTCTTTGGAGAACTTGAGCAAGCATAGTATATGTTAAGAAAAAAAAAATGCAAATTGAAGAGGATATATTTTCTATAGACTGACCATAGGCTACATAGGTGAAAAGTTGATTTTGGAGTCATGCATTTGGGTGAGTAAAATAAAATTTTCTATCAAGTATAAGGTTAAAACAGTTTGATGTTTGGATTCTGCAGTCTTTATTGGCCCTATATACCAAATTTCAGAAATATTGAATGTATGGAAGTATTTTTAAAAACTTTTAAAAACACTGCTGCACTGCCTTAATTTAGAAACAAAATAGGAAAATTATAACCACCCACTAAAATCAGAATGGTAAGGTTTAGCACAAAATAATTTGGCACACTTTCCTAACTCATGAAGGAGAATATTTTTGCCAAATTTCAGGTAATTCGGTGCTGGTGGGTGTAATGCCCTGGTGAATTGACATGGAATGACCCAAGTGTCTTCATCTTGGTTATTATTATAACAGTGTTTCACCTGTTACACTTTCTACCTTCTACAGATGTCTGTCACTATATTGGTAGCAAGATCTCATCATTTTACAGTTGAAATTACTAAATGTAGCTGTATGTTCTATGCTAACAGTTTCTACTCTCACACATCTCATTTGTGTAACAATCTGACGTCTTTCTTTCTAGTCAAATTTGATTTTCAAAAATTTAAATTCAGTATCATTTGTTATCTTCTGTTTTCTTAATTCCTGTTCTTTTATTATTCTCTCTCTCTCTCCTTAATATTTTTTTTTTCATATTCTTTCATGGTTGGTAACCTTTTGCATCTTAGTGGCTTTATTATCTTGCTTAGGGTGAAATGATAAAAACATTTATGAATGTGTAGTGGTTATTAAAGAAAATTAAAACAAAACTCTGCTTAAGACTAAAAATGACACTACAGAAAAGTTATAACTCTAATTGAACAGGGAAACAAGTAACATTAGGTTTGAGGCTCCAAGCTTCCATCATTGAATTGTCCTGCAGAAAACATGAACTTGTGAATAAAAGAATTGACTAAGTGAATTAAATTATTTGGTAGTCATGAATTCAATCCTCAGTTAGGTAGTGCAAAAAAAAAGTTATGCTTTGGTTCAATAGAAGAGAAAAGGCCACAAAGACAAATTAACTAGATAGAATTAATTAGCATGGACAGCAAAATGAGAACACTCTACCCCTTTGGAATTGAATAAAGGGTTCAGTTTAAAATTCTTGCAGTGTTACCAACTATTATATAAAGAAGGTTGGCAAGCACAATATCTGAAGTGTTATAACAACCAAGATGAAGACAGTCCAAACAATTTGTGTATGATAATAATTTAAACAAAGCTTTTAAAGTACATTTTTCCTAAATGGAAGTTTTGTCATTCTTTCATGTGCATTTTAAAAATCTTAAAATAATTATTAAATAGATTTTTTTTAAAAAATCATATGATTACTGACGAGGTTAAACAGTTGTGGTCTTTACCTTTTAGTAAGTAATCAGTGATCGAACTTTCAGTCTGAGCATGAAGTTTTAATAATGATAAAGTTTATAAACTCAAATATTTAACTTTGTTATTTGCTTAAATTTCAGTTTTACAGATTATATTTTATTGCTCATTCAATAGACATAAATTCATTTATCAATATTTTGTCATTTTTGCTTTTAAGTAATAACTTCTTACCACTAATTTAGTAGTTTGAATTTTCGTACATCGTACCAACTAGAAGCACTTTATACATTTAGTTTCTTTGACTGACCAGCTAGAAACATGAAAATTTAAATTAAGAAAGGTACCTAAATATTTGGCCAATTTTCACCAGCAATTTAGTACTAATAAGATCTATAATATTGTGAATTTTTGTCTTAGAACACATTAGTTAACCAAATTTTGTATATCTAGTTTTAAATATTACAATATTTTAATTACTTAATTTTTTTTTAAATATGTTCAAAATATTTTTCTCTTTAAAAATCAATTTTCCATGCTTTATGCGTAATTACTTTCATTCACTTTTTAATTTTTGTAACAAAATACAGAAAAGTTATCTATATTTCAAGGTGAATTAAAGAATATGCATGGTACAGTAGAGTGAGTTGGCCATCATATGTGAGAAAAAGAGCACTATGACATAATTCACTCAAGCCAGAAATTTGGAAGTGGCATACTGTACGACTTAGCATTCGTGCTGAAAGCTCCAGTAGAAACATTTCAGAGTGAGTGTCAATGTAAAGACTGCAGAGGATTCAGAAAGAGCTGGATGAGTCTAATGGTGATTACAAAGGTGTTTGGAGTGATCACTAGCGATGGCAATGTTATGCCTCCATTCATCTTCCCACAGTGCCTCAAACTCAACATGGAGGCCTACAAAATGTGCCTTGAGTAGGTAGTACTGTCCTGAGTCAAGAGGGTGATTGCTGGAAGACTCTATATCTGGCATCAGTACGTGGTCATCAGGCAATAACTGCAACCATATCAACTTTTACATCTGGCCACCTAACTCCCAGACTGATTATGTGTGGGGCGCAGTTGAGCAAGAAACCAATAAAACCCAAAGATGAACTAAAGGCAAGGATTATGACAGCATTCATCAACTTAAAAAAGATCATCCAGAAGAGGAGATTCCAAAATCATCTGAAGTCTGTTGTGATTTTCATGAATAAATTTACTTTAGCATTTCAAGATATTTTTGCATAATATTGGTAAATATATCTGTTAAAATGAGATGTCTATGTTATTTCCATTTTTGTGTAATTTAGACAATTTGTCTATTGCACATTTTATATATATATATAAACTTCTCTTATCCTTTCCCCAACATCCCCCGAATCTTGTTCTTCTCCTATTTTCACTCACTATCAGTACTGCCTTGCTTGGAGTGAAATAATTAAATATATATATATATATAAACACTAGCTTTATGAAAACTAAAAGGAATTCAACTTACACTGGTGTACAGAATATTTGATTGTGAGAAGTAACTTAGTATTCTCTCAAAGATTAATCATATAGAATGTTTTGCAAAAAAAAAAAAAAAAAAATTGTAGTCATTTCAAATAAAGCTAGAAGCATTTTTCAGTAGGTGGTGTCTGAACACATGATAGATATATATATATATATATATATATATATATATATGAGAGAGATGAAGAGAACCAAAAGGTTTAGAATCCAGAGTTCTCCAGCATTTACTTGTTTTAAAAAAGTGCTCAATACAACATAGATTGTAGAGTGTAATATAATTAAATTTGTTTTTTATTTAAAATTAATTTACATTGCAACACGGAAATTTCTGTTTCAAGATTTAAAGCTTTTATATCATCAGGCAGTGTTCAATAACCTTGAAAATGATTTACATTTGAATGCAGAAAGCAATATGTTTGTTTATTTAGGAGTTAATATGGAAGGAGATAGAAAATTTAGATCATATAGGTGTGTTTAACTAATCAGAATGAAGGTCGATTTTGAAAATTTGAAATACAGGTTAAATATTAGGGGATGTTGGGTATTCATACATGTCTAAAGAAAATGTAAATTAATTTGAATAAAAAACAAATTTTTTATATATATATATATATATATATATATATATATACACACACACACACCTGAAATGCGACACTACAATTCATCTTTCTGTGCAATTTGTATATAGACTGTGAATTTTATATTCAAAGTTAAAATCGAGGAAAATGAGATGTATCTTTATCATTTAATGCCATTTTATTTTCAGAAAAATAAAATATATATACAAAAAACAAAAAATATATGTTCTATTTATAGAGATGGTGCTATAGCTGAGAGTCATGTTTGTAAGTCGTATACTAAAGAAGTGGAAATTTTGATTTAAGAGACAGAATATTCTGGCAGGCCTGCAATCATTGATGATGACCAAATTGAGATGCTAATTAGAAATAATCCACATCACATATCTCATTTGAAAAATCTTGGATATGTAAATCCCTACAATGATTGGGTACCTCATGAATTAACTGAAAAAATGAATGGAATACTTTTGCATCTGTGATTCTCTGCTAAAACAAAAATCGCAAGCTATTATCGAAAACAACAATCACAGGTGATAAAAAACGAATTGCTTACAACAATATAGAGCAAAAAAAGCCTTCATAAAACAAAATGAGCCATAGTTAAATACTCCAAAAGTTGGTTTTCATCAGAAACATTCATGCTATGCCTGGTAGGATTGGAAGGACATAGTTTACTACAAGCTCCTTGTCTAATCAGATGTTCAATTCCCAGAACTACTGTTCTCAGTTGAACTGATTAAAAGCAGCAATCAGTGAAAAACATCTGGAATTGACCAAATGGAATGTTTTCATCTTTGACATTGTCATCCATAACATCCATTTACAACCTAAGAAGAAATTGGTACTACTTGGCTGGGCTGTTTTACTACACCCCCACCATACTTACCTGACTGTATCTTAAGTTTACACCTTATTTTGATCTGTACAGAATTCTCTAGGTGGGAAGAACTTTAATTTTCTGAAAGCTTATAAAAACTATTTAGACCAGTTCATCATCCAGAAAGATGCCATGGAAGGATGAAATAATGAAGCTGCTTCAAAGATGGCAGAAGCAATAGCCATTTTGGTTGAATAAATCTATGTAAAAATATTTAAATATTATCTTTAAAATTCACTTTAAAACACTACAAACTTTTTTCCAATCCAATATATTATTATGTTTTTAATTGTTTTAATGATCACTAATTACTTTTTCTTGGTTTAAAACATGAGATATATTGCAACTCAAGAATTAACTTAAAATCTATTTTGTTACATTTCCTGATGAGATTATTTGAATACATCATTGTGTATAAGCTAAAAAATTATTTTTTTATTGATTTAACTACTTGAAATGGGTAAAGATTCTATATATTCAGTCTACAAAGCTAGCCATGTTTTTAAAAATGTCACATGAAAATCACTTAGTGATGAATTGAAGTTTTACAAATGAAAACAAAAATTAAATTGTTGGCCCAAATAAATTTTTTTAAACGCCTCTTTTTATCTGTATTGTTTAGTATTGATATGTATCCTTTCATGGTCACTTGCTACCATTTTCAAAATTACCATTAACCCTGCACCTCATTCATTGCATGCCTTCCAGGTGCCTTCCTCACTTGGTCAACAGCCTTTGCAGGCACCAACTAGCACAACCACAACCACCTGTCTCATCACTACTACATCCACCACTACCAAAAGTGTTACAGACTCTCGCTTGGGGACCAGGATGTCATTGCTTAAGACAGGCAGTTCAAGCATGGTTCCAGCTGTAACTATTCCTGAACATGAACCTGACACCATTCCTCGTTCAGCATCTAGTCCCTGGCTTGCATGTGATGTTAATGTGAGTTCTTCCTCACTTTTTGTTTCTCTTGCAGTGCATTAATGACAAAAAGTTGATTTTTAAATCTTCTTTTGTTTGTATACTTTCACATACTTTTGCATGAATTAGTTTTAACAAATTAGAACAAATGTTATAAACTTTTTTTTTATTTCAAATATTTAAAACTAGCTAGCATTACTTCTTTAATTCACATTGAAACTGTTTTATTCCCTATTACAAACTGTTTATTCAGACAATGTTATTCTATTTTTATTGTCTTACAGATTTTTTCAAAGTAATCTTCTGTATAAAATTGATAGTTTAGGTTAGATTTAAACATAAGTCTCCACCATGATCTTTTAAAAGGGATACATCAATGTTATTTTTTAAGTTACTAATTTTTATTCAAGAACTTTTATCTAAAATATTCCTGACATCTTCAAACCCATTTTCTCTTATAAGATGAAATTTGCATTTTAATATAGTCATTAGTTTTAACCTTTTTTCCTTTTCAAATCATTTCACCTCATGCAAAACCAATAAGACACAAAGTTACTGAGGATGAAAGAATAAAATCATTATTCAGGAGCAAGAACAATAGAGTAATCAAGAAGAGAGTAGGTAACAACTGACATTGCATTTAAATTTTTGAAGATCAAAGTTGGCTTGAAAGCATGAAGTCAGAAGAGTGATATACAAGTATGAAGTGCAAGATGAGACCTTGCCACCAATCTAGTACTGTGTTTAAATTCATAATGTCTCGGGACCATAACGGACAGTTCATCTTAACAATTACCATGAAAGTATTTATAGAAACTGCACATGGAAACTACATTACAGTGCTGGGTAAATGACTGAAGCTGAAATGCCAAATCAGGACCAATAATGTTGCTGATTCTTATTTGGATTTTATCAAGAATCTCAAAATATACAGCAGAAGCACTGGACCATGTACAGCAATAATGTTCAGAGCATGTACAAATGGTAGACTTATAAATGTGTAACAGATTCTGGAGAGAAAATTTGTCTAGCACAACACAATGAATCAACTTTCTTAGCAGCAGACCTAGCAATGGATTTAATATAATCTTTCCACTTTGTGTCAGTTGAGAATGTTAGACCAAGAAGGTTCAACAAGTCACTCTTCTGTAGGTTAGCATCAGCCATGCTGATGGAAGGCAGAAAAGGGTCACTCATCATCATCATCATCATCATAGTTTAATGTCTGCTTCTATAGCATGGATTGGATAGGGTTTTCTTGATAGCTCCATAATTGAACCATCATGAAAATATTAGACCTAGTTTTTCAGCTGTATGCCCTTACTAACATCAATGATTAATAGAGAAGAGTTTCATTTTGGAGGCATTAAAGTTAACATGCCAATACATTTAACAACAGATTGGGGGGCTTTTTTTTTTTTAGATCAGCTGCTAATTTGACCATATTTAACTGATCAGACTTACTACTGATACCAGAGTAAATAGTTGTATCATCAGCATAGATACCAAGTTACAAACTGTTATCAGGAAGGTCATTTATAAAAATTAAGAACAAAGTAACTCCAAGGATAGAACTTTCATTAGAACAAAGATAAAGAAGAGTGGCCATTCAGGACAACTTTCATTTTATTTGATAAAAAAAAGACTGAATCAGTTCAAAAATTCACCCAGAAATACCATAACCTTTCAACTTGTGAAGAAGACCAGTATGTTAAACACTGTCAAGCTGTCTAAAGCAACAGTCTGAGCTTTACCATTCTTATCTAAAACTTGATAGACTCTTTTAGCAATAATCATTAGTACATCAGCAGTTGACTTAAAGAAGTGAAACCATATTGCTTATTTAAAATAAGGCCCTGTGATATGAGATGCTTAACCAATTCAGAGTAGATTAGGGCCTCTAATAGTTTGCTAAAAATAGGTAGAAGGTTAATAAGCTGATAGTTAGAAAGGGCAAATGGTTCACCTGAGTTCTTAAATACTAGAACAGGGGAAGATTTCTAACATGCAGGAAAGCAAGAGATAACGAGGCATTTATTGTTGTTTGGAGAAAACAGTAGTCAGGTTAGGAGCATATTTCTTAAGAACCTTACAGGAATACATGTCCATATTCTTTGAGAGGATTAGAGATAATAGCACAAACTATGGAAGGAGTTATATGCATAGCACTAAATAGAGACTCAGTACTAAGTGGAAAATTACATAAGGTTGCTCCAGATGAATCAAGAGTGAAGTTTGCAGAGAATTTATCAGCAGAAGATAACATAAATTGAGTGAAGGGAGAAGAAATAGAAAACTTACTTTTATTTTATACACTATTACAGAATCAACTGTTTTAGAGGCTATACAGTGCCTCTTTTATTAGCAAAGACTTAGTGCATCAAGATTCAAGGACATGTCTACTTAGGTATCTCCACTTTTTTGCTGAAAAAATAACAAAGTTTTATTGTCAAAATGTTTATTATTAAGAGGAAAACCCTTAAGTATTTTTTTTTACTTTATTGCATTTTTAATACTTTCTAGCACATTCATTTTTTGCTTTAGCTGTTGACATAATATTTACAATTAGGTTTTAGTGCTTTTATCAGGTGAAAAACACATTGCTATGGAAATTTTTGCAAAAAATCAAATCATTGTCAGATTTTAATGAAACTTTCAAGAATTAACAAATAAATTATTTTGGATTTTTGTTTTTTTACATCTTAGTTTAAAAAAAACAAAAAAAAACAATTTTTCTGTGTTACCCCACATATTTAATTTCATTAAATTTTGAGAAATTAAATCTACATCCAAAATTTTTTTTTATCAGTTAAAAGCATGACTCCTTGGAAAATGTAAATCATCTTTTTTGTTTTGTTTTTTTTTTTAATACTATTTTTCTTTTCTTTTTTTAAAAATATGCCTCAAATCATAAAAATAAAAAAAGCAATAAAATTATAATATTATATAATTAAAAAAATGCAATAAAACTATTAATTATTTAATTAAAAAGTTTTTAATTGCTTTTATAAATAAGATTTACTAAGAAACCTATTGTCTTTAGAAAAAAATATTTTTCAATGAATTTTTACAAGAATTGTTCACATTTTTTTAAAATTTTGATTATAATAATTTATAATATATAAAATGGTTTGTAAATTTTAATGCCTCTAAAACAAAACTGCTCTCCTTTAACCACCATAGCGAAATTTTCCTGCCAGCCATCAACATGGTTGATGCAAGTCTCCTTGAGAGCAGCACACTGTGCGATCTTGGCCTCACTTTTTCAGTTGACCTGAAATGGAAAAACTACATGAAATTTATAGCTGCATCTACTGCTAGGAAGGATGAGTCTCTATGTCAGACCAGAAAGTTTTTCTCATCAGAAACCATTTTGCACATTTATAAATCTACCATGTGTCTCTGCATTAAATACTGTTCCCATATTTGGTCAGGGGCTCCTGCTATTCATCTCTAGGTTCTAAACAAAATCCAAAGAAGGATCTGCAATGTTCTGACTTGGTATCTCATCTTAATGTGACATGACTTCTCTGTTTTTCTAGAAATATTTTCATGGCAAAAAAAAAAAAGAAGAGCTCTGATGAACTCTTCTTTTTTTTTTTTTTTTCCTGGTGCTCCAATCACATGAATTTAAGCATGCTACTAGATTGGTATCTGTGGAACTCCCTTCTGTTTACTTGATTCCTTGATAGCTACAATCTCAAAAAATTAAATGCAATGTCAAATGCCTTCGTCTTGAATCTTGTTCATCTTTTTTCCTTTCTTCAAACCCTCTGTGCCCAGTCTTTTCTCTCACTGTAACCCCCTGTGCACTAGTGGCAGCCCCACCTTGCTTGGAGTGAAATGGTTAAAAAAAGAAAAATCTTTTAAAATTCTGCATTACTTTCACCTGGTTAGGTGATATTATTAAATGAAAACTCTATTTACTCTTCAAAAATTTAAAAGCTTAATAAAAATCATTTTGCACCAAAGTTTTTAATATTTTTATTTTTTATGTTTATAAAATATTATGTAATGTGCCCATTTTTTAAAGTATTGTTAACCATACTATACACAACATTATCAGAAAATAATAGTGATGAATATAGTAAATTTAAAGTCAACATTCCTGAAAGTATATTACAGAATATTTTCCCAACATTTTTAAGATTAATGAGTACTTAAAAAAAACTTAAAATAAAAAAGCGGCTCACCTGTCATTTTCTTAAATTATGTTTTAACATAAAATCTCCAAGCAACAATAAAGATTTCAACACTTTATCAGCACTTGTCATCGCTTGTTAATAACATAAGAATGGTTGTTGTCAGTTAAAAATCACTGCTACTATTTGTTTTAAAAAATGAACATTTCTCTTATTTTAAATTAATTTTTTTTTTTTGTTTTTTTAATTAATTATACTTTAAAATAGTTAATATTCCTCAAATAAAATTTCAGAAAAGTATATTTTATTTTTGGAAGAATTTTAATATAGAGAATTACATTGTGATGAAAGACAGCTAAAAAGGGAGCACTAATCAGCTATTTTAGAAAAAAAATAAAAGTATTGATTCTAATCAATATAATAAGTAAGCAAAATACCAGAGTATTTTGCTTACTGAAAATAGTAAATTTAATCCTTTAGCTTTCAGTTAGTTAAAATGAATGCTTCAAGAAAGCTTTTTCATTTATAAATACTCATTTTAAATCAAGGTATCAAAAATTTGTGGAGGTAACTAGTTTACATTTATTATCTGCAGCCTTGAATAGGCATCTGTTGTGATTCAAACTGTCATGCTGATAGAGCCAGAAAAAGTGATTCCTGAACAGCCCAGTGTGAACAATGGAGAAGATTTTGATTTCACCTTTGTTGCTGTCATTACACAATTATTTTTTTCTTTATCAGGTTTAAACTTTATTTAGTTAAAAAAAAAAACTCTCTAATGACATACTTATCTTATAGAAATTTGTTTAATTCAACAAAAAAAAAATACTTTACATCTAGTATTTTTCACTACTAGAATAAATGTTTTTAAAACATTGGTGTCAATTATCACCAACTCCAATCTCATACTTTGATCATTAAGCATTAAATGTATTGTTTTTGAAAAATTTAAGCTCTTATTTCTTCTGATATAAAAATAATAGTTTAAGTTTTAATGGTTGAAATGCTTCTTTTTAACAGCTTCTTCATATTGATTATTGCACTTTATTGTTTATTAACATTTATTAATATTTGCAGTATTTCATGTTCATTGTACTTTCTATCTATGTAAATAAACTTAGCACCATTCAGATTTGTTATTTCATGAATATTTTATTTCTGAATGTTAAACTTTTTTATACACTTGTTTAGTCATTAAAATTATTCATTGAAAATTTAATTTAACTATAAAAATAATTAACTAACTCAAACTTTTAAATAAATGATAAAATATACTATTCATGAAAAGAATTTTATTTTTCATTGAATACAGCAAAATTCATATTTCAACAAAATTAAAAAGTATACATCTGAAATATTGGTTCTTTTTTTCGTAATTATTTGGTAGGACAAAGCAAGAACACGACGACCATTCTCAAGTACCAGTGCTGTTTCAGCAGAAGTAGTACATGAAACTGATGCACCAACAAACAAATCTGTTAATCTACCTGGTATAAATAATGAAAGGTTAGTATATTTTTGTATAATGTTACTGATAAAATGTATTGTATCGGACTTTACATGAGGTCTGAAATTGCTGTTTACCCACTCCAACTGCTTAGCCTTATGTCCTTACCTCTTTACATTTTCTGTTTTTAGATTCATATCCTATTTATATTAACTTCATAATAAATAAATTCATGTTTACTAATAATATTCTATATGTATTTATATTGTTTTTTCAGTTGTTAAAAGTTTGTTGTTGCCCATTAAATATAACTTTGAATTGAGTATTAGATATTCATTGAAAATAGTAATAATACAAATTTAACAGCTGCTCTTGACTATAACCAAGTATTATAGGAATCAATCAAATGAATTTTTAATGTTTACGCCATACCAGCCCAAAACATTTGTTTGTAAATAGACTGTGCAAAAAAAATGTGTTCTAATAATAAACATATTTTTCTACCACATACATTGAAAAATTGGTATATTTAAATATTGTTTTTCTTATAGTTGTTATCAATATTGTATAGTTATACAAAAGTTACATACCTTATCTCAGAAAAACATTAGCTGAATGTAAAAATGTATTAACCCATGTATTAATTTACCTTGAAAGAAAATTGGACTTTTAATTGTTGATTTTAAGCTTAAGCTATTGATTAAATATCTCTATTAGGGGAAAAAAAAACACTTATAATTTATCATTGTAATTGGATTTTTGGAAATTTTGTGTACTATTAAACTTTCGGACTGGATAACTTTTCAGATTATCTGATTCAATAATTCCAAATAAAAAAAAAATTCAATTTAAATGTTGAAAGATAGTTTTAAAGTATGGGTTAAAATGTTCAATATCAGAGATAGTGTATGTTAATATGGAAGTAAACATACTCAAGCGCAATCTTCAGGCTATAAAGATTGCATTTAAGCATGAAACAGGTTGTCGCCACTGGGTGTTGACCTCAGTATCCACTTACATATGTGGTGCTGCGGATAAATTATCGTGTAAATTATGCAAAAATGAAAATAACAGAGAGATCTCATTTTAACATATATATTTAACAAAATTACACAAAAATATCTTTAAATACTAACAAGAAAATTTATTCAATAAAATTGCTATTGGCTTTAATCACAGCCTCCAGATGATTTTTGAATCTCTTGAAACTCTTCTTGACAGTTTCCTTTAAGTTGGTGAATGCTGTCAAAATCCTTGCCTTCAGGCCATCTTTAGTGTTACAAGGAGTTTTGTTGGTTTTTCACTCTACTGTGTCCTACACATAATAATCAAGGGGGTTGCAGTCTTGAGAGTTAGGTGTCCAGATGTAAGGGGTGATGTGGTCGCAGAAAATGTCTTTCACCAGATATAGGGTCTTCCAGCAGCCACCCTCTTGATCCAGAGCAGCATTACGACCCCAAGATACATGGTGTAAGCCCCAGTGTTGAGTCTGGGAAGATGAATGGAGGTATAACATTGCCTTCACTTTCAAACACCTTCTTACTCACCATTAGACTCATCTAATTTACAATTTTCCCATCACACCTGCTCTGTGTGTGTGTGTGTGTGTGTGTGTTGGACACTAAAAAAATTTCAGTCTCATACCTTACTAAAACAAAAACTAAAAAAATGTACCTTTTATAATTTGAACTTTATCTGTAAAGAAAGAAAGGTAACAGGAAAAAACTGGAGACTGGTCAGCATTTTGGTCTAAAAATTATCATCTAAAGCATACATCACCTGCTCATCACCAAATACACAATATATGCCCAATGCTACCACTAACTGATAAATTTTTATGTAACAGGTGTGTGTATGCATGACTATTTGGTTGGATTAATGCCCTTTCTAAACTTCTTAATATTTAATTTTTGTAAGGACCTGTAACGCATGCTATATGGACACAAAAGTTTGATATTTCTTCCTAATTATCTATTTTATCTACCTACCTCTTTATTTTTAAAGTAACATTTTGGCAAGACTTCATAATTTCATATTTACAAAAATGCTATAATATAACTTGATTTTTAATGCTATAATAAAACTTGATTTTGATGTGAATTTAGTTTAGCTACAAAATACTGACATTGATTCAAAATAACTATTCCACATAATGTTTAAATTTTTTGTACTTGAATGTCGAACTCAGTAAAATGAAAAACCCTTTTACTTTACCATATATTTTCTAAAGCTAAAATGCATAGAGATTAAATTTTGAAGATATCAATTTGTCATATGAACTGATAAATGAATTAGTAGTCAATTTAGTTGATCAAGTATTTGATTCTGTTGTTGCTTTTGATTGCATTGCTCAGCTCATCTTTATTTTCTACCACCATTCTATGCAACTAATTAAATTCATAGACTAAAAATGATAAAAAGCAACAAAAATAAAAGGAAACTAGTCAAAGATTAATAGTCATAATTAGTGTTATTTGCAACTTTACAAAAGGCTTTATTATTATAAATTAATGTTGTTTAAATTTGATCTTGCATTTCATTTTAAACTTGTTTAGGTAGTTTTAAAAAGTATACTAGATTCTGTAGAAAAACTGAAAAGGAACTGACAAAACACCATTCCTTTAAATATCCTGGTAGATATTTGTCAATCTTTTAACAATCTTTGAGCTGAACTTAAAGGTACAAGACTATCTCAATGATGATTAGATTTTACTGCTTTTATTCGCTTTTTGTCTTCTATAAAACAAAAAGTGAATATTTTTTCACTTGAATTTAATTAAAAAAATTAAAATATTTTGATGATAGATTTTGATATCATCGTTAAAGTCTTTTTTCCTGTAAATATATTCACAAAAGTTATAGCATAATTCCTTGTTAGCAATGGCTTTAAATTATGCAATAAAATTTATAACTCATTAAAAAAAATGTCAGATTATAAAAGCAAATCATTTTATAACATCAGTGAATAATTGATTTTGACCTAAAATCTATAAAATTAACCAGATAATTTTAACACATAATGAACTGCATTAATCTTGAGTAACACCAAAATTCAATGATCTTTAGAGAAATTAGATAATAGTCAATGATTAAAATTTAGTAAGGAATGTAAAATGCCAGGTCCTGATGGGAAAACAATTTTATTCCTTTTTGCTCTCTAATACATGGTTTTATTTTATTTTTATTTTTTTAACAAACTTGTGTTTGAGTCTACTTTTTCAGCTATGCTGTCATGAATGTCTATATGTACTTGTTGATTTCACTTGGTGAGAAAACGTTTGGTTTTACACTGTAAGGATAGCATATCTAAATGTTGTACACTTTTTTTCTGTGTTCTAGTCAATGTTGTCTAACAGTTTACTTTCTCTATATGAAACTTTCAAACAGCATGGCATGATGTATTATAAACAACTTTCATCATCTTTTCAGCACCTTTCTCTTAATCATTAGCTTCTTTAATCAAATGATTTTCTTTCAATTCTTTAATTATTCATTGTTCTAGTTCTCATACCTCATAAGCATGTATTAATAAGTTATGTAGTAATTCAGTCAGTTAAGTGCCATACTTGATACACACTTTAGGCGATCAGATCTCAAAAGAGACATGACTGACTGGACAGAAGATTATACCGCAGTAGGTTGCCATTGCTTTCTGCGGTAGACTGGTTGCCATCCAAGGCTATAGAACCTAATCTGTTCTATTATTTAACCCATAACTGGAGGGAAGAGACAGATTAATACCTTTCCCAAGGGTGTTTATACTTAAGTGAATGCAAACTCGGCACCCTGATCTTTCATTCCAAGTCGATATCCACTGTGCCACAACCCCCCCATATTGTAATTATATTGCTCTAACATATATCTGAAGGTTTTTGATTTGTTTCAACTTTTTAAGAAATATAAATTTGTATTTATTACATTCTTTAACTAGAGATAGCACTGTTAATATGTAAGAATAAATTGCACTATGTTACTGTTGTAGCATAATTTCACAAAATGTTGGCAAGTTATTAAAGGCACTCTATTGACTCACTTGCAATCATTTTTGTTGTGTTTTGAGGTTTTCAACTTCACTACCCTTTCTATGCAATTATTTTAGAACAGTGGATTAGATAAAAAAAAGAACACCTTGCTAAATTAGTAATATTTATCAAAGCATAATGAACATTTATTGCTTCTTCCTGGAGATGGGAGCAAAAGTAATGATTATTTCCTGTTTGTATGTATAATACAGTTATTTTTATAAGTGTCAATATAAAAAGAATGCTTGATTTCTATATGACTGTTAAGTAAAATGTCCTAAATCATTATGATGATCACAAAGCTTATGTTTGTTGATCAGCTTAAAAATCTCAAATCATTGCTTGTTACAGTTACATTAAAAAAATAAAAAATTTAAAAGAAGTAGGTTATCAATTCCTGTGACTTTGATGTACAATGATGCAGTGGCCAATAGTGACATAGAAATTCAGTTATCTGAATGTCTGTCCAATGATATTACATTATGTATTTATGTATAGATTGAAACTGAAATAGTTAAAGGAATTTTTACCTAAATTTTTGTGATGTAAAGTTGTGGTTATTTACATGCAGACTATTAAACTCATCTTTGTTGTCATCCCAACATTTCAGTTGTGCCCTCTTTCCAACCTTCATCAGGTGTATGTCAATCTGGGTAACCTACTGAACCCTTATTTAATCTACAGGGGTAGACTGTCTGCATGTAAATAGTGTAAATAATAGTCACAGAAAACCTAAAGAAAAAAAAAGATAATTTTGAGTTCAAGCATCTATAAAATTATTTTAAAGTTGCATTACTATGCACATAAATTTCAGTGCAGTTTCATAGTGCACATTTAAAAAGAGAAATTGTTATTATAATTCAAACAAAAATTATTTCTTTTTATCATCTGGCATACTTTTTGTTGTTCTTAAAATATAGACTCGTGTAAATAGTTACTCCATTTACCACCCCCCTCTACTTTCTTCAGTCTTAAAACAAATGAATTTGGTAATCAGATATTGATTTAAGAAGCTGATGAAGTAATTTGCATGGTTTAATAGCATTCTCTTTCTTTTGTTTCTTGCTTGCTTTAATTTGAAACCTTTTTGTAAATGCTTGTTAAACACTGTAAATCTCACCTATGAGTTGAATTTTACGTATCAGTACTATTATTATTTTGAAAATCTGCAAGTAGTAAAAATTGTAGTAATAACAGTGAAATTTAAACTACAATCATTTTGATGCATTTATCTTATGCTGTAGAAGATGTAGACAAAACAATGGAATATTCAAATTTGATCTGTTTAAATTCTATGGGCGTCAGGAAATATTGTGTGTGCTGCCTTTGATTCTTGCATTTGCATTGTTTGTTGTAAATAAATTGGTCTGACATTTGTTTTTCTTGCTATTCAGCTTCATCCAATATAAATTTTAAAATTAAGACAAATATATTTTTTATAGTTTATGTTTAAGATTTTTGTTTTAAAATAGATAAACATTAGAAAGCCAAGCTAGAAAAACAGCTGAAGTAATAATCAGGGTAACAAGTTTCTGAATGACAACTTTGGTTCTTTTAGAATTTTCTTTATATCTGGTACCAGGAACCTTGTTCTACATGTCATAGATAAATAACTGTTTTTTTCTTATTTTTTTTTTTTTGCATCTACATATACTTTTTTTTTCTGAAACTATGTCCTAGCTAGAATTACAGGCACTAAATAAACAATCATATTGTCATATGTTAGCTGGTAAGTGTTTTCAATTTTTGAATTGTTATAATACCATGTTTTGTTCAAAATTCAATCATATTTTACACAATTTAGAAACAGTCGATATTGTTTTATAAAATAAACAGTATCATGAGGTTCATCAAAAAGTTGTATGAAAATTTTCTAACCTGATTTGTTCATAATCGGTTTTGATTTATAAAAATTCCCATTTACATTTGATGCTATTTATTTGCACTACTTGTTCCAGTAACTTAAATAAGTTCAAATAACTATTAACAAGTTTAGTGGAAAATGCCATCTTCATCATTATGGTTTTTTTTTTAAATATCTGAAACATGGAAGAATGGCAATAATAATAAAAGTTGCATCTTTTTTTTATGAAAACTAAGAAAAACTTTATAGAAAACAAATTTCAAAATGAAGCAAAAAGTTTTTCCAGACATGCAGTATTTGGCATCTGTAAACTTACAGTTCAAGTAACATTCTCAGAACAGTTGAAAATTTGTAAGCAAGTTTTGCATTAATGATGAACCATTTGATATGGATCTGAAGCAATGACTGCTTCATCAATTTGATCAGTTAGTATAAACATCTTGGCTACTATCTTACTTACTGTTAATTTTAACTATAGAATAGTAAGCATCTGTATAAATATTTATATTTTTGGCATGGAAAATTTCAACTATTGTAAGAGGCATCACAAAGAACAATTCTGTAATTCCTGGAATGTTTGTAATGTCTCACTTACTAACCCCATCATTTTCTTTTTTTCACCTTGTTCTTCCTTGCTTTATTTATTAATTTCTATTTTATCCTTTTGGGTTTTTCTTGCACTTTTTTCTCAACTCTTGGCCTCTCACCTTTCTAATCCCTGGTTGTTCTGTCCAATTGTAACCTGCATGAAGCATGTTGTGCTGCTTGCTATCCTTACAGGTTGTCCAGCCACGACACTAATCGGACCCAGTCCCCTTACCGCCAATATAGCACACACTATGTGCCTTTCTATCGCAGAGCTGAAAATGCTGAAAAACAAAAATCAGTGACCAACAACACTACTTCCCCTGCCATCGCAGACGCCACCACCACAACCACTAATACTACAACTACAACCGCAGTGGCAGCAACAATTTCAACTTCAACCAGCACTACCATCCCTACAGTTACAACAAAAGTCAGCCTCCCAGTCCCCGAAAAGACTCTGATTGCCGATGCTGATAATGACATCACTCCTACTCCTACTTCTCATCCAACTACTGCGTCATCCATTACTAACACTGCAAGTAGTGTATTTTCGGTAACAAGAGTATCCGCACCATCGGCTGTCACATCCAGTACTTCAGCTACAGAGCATTTGGCCAACCTCACATCACCACAGATTAGAAGGTAGACAACTCACAATGCTTTGAAAATGACAAAAAAAAAAAAAAAACAACACTATTTTGTTTACACTTTTCTTCAGATTTTCTTTTTTCTTTTTATTAATTTTTATGCTATATTTTAGTTTCCCATTTGTAAGAAATCACCTTTTTGACAGTAATTTTTTTTATTGAGTGTATTATTATTTTTGTGAAAAGAGAATAAAAGAAATTGTTACATATGTTAAAATATTTCATTAAAACAATTGTTAGCCTAAATATTAAGAGTAGTCGCTTTATAAAATAGGCTTATTCATTCCAAAAAATGGATGATATGCTCATTATAGTACAATTTATGATTGTGTAATTAGCTGTCAAAACTAATTAAACTGGAAACATTTTCACTCAAAGCCACCACACAGCAATACTTTCATCAAACTCTATTCACTTTTGCAGAATCTTAGATAAGAAATGTTGTTTTAAAATGTTATCCTCTTGTAAATTTTTTCTTATATAATAATATATGAATACTTAATTTTAAGGAAACTTTTTTCTCAAAAAAGCAATGACATTTTTTTCTATTAAGTGATTTGATTCGAAGGATATGTGGTACAATACTGCTGTTTGTAGGTCAATGAAAACTTAGCTTTTTTTTTTTCTTTTTTTTTTTAATTCCCCTTAACATCCAGATTAATCTCGATTTGATCCATTCATTCTGTATCCTTTCCATTTCTTTCCTTAAAAAGAGAAAAGGAGTGTTGAAAATAATTTCTTAAACTTGATTTTGTCGTATATAATTTTAATACAGGAATTTCAAAATAAAATGCATGAATATTTCATACATTGACTGTGTTAACATGAACTTAAGAATATTTGAAAAGCTATGAAAACAAAAATATTACTTATTATAAATTAAATGTTTCAAGCAATTTTTAAATCTTTCATATAATCTCAAAAAGAAATATATTCATCTTCGTATAAAATTCTAAGAAAAATGAATAGATTATTAATTTAAGGATAATTGGTACTTGTAATTATAATAGCTAAACATTTTTACTCTGCCAAATCAGTTTGTTGAACATCAATGAAAATATGTAACAATAGTCAACAAAATCTAAAAGAATCTTACAATACCATTGATTAACTGTCATCCCAAGCAAATAGCATGTTTCTTTTAAATATTTTTTATTTCAGTATATTCATATCACAATTAAAAAAAAAATTTAAAAATGCTAAACCAAAAAACCGTTTCAAGATTGTATATCCGGGCAATATTGATCGAAGTAGTGAAGCTCTACTGATTTACTTCCCTTCGACGTTATTTTGAAAAGTTTTTAAAATAGTTAGATTCAAGGGAATTAACTCTGTTTACTGTCAATATTCGAGTACGCATACAGTGTGTGTGTGTGTGTGTATTTTATGCTCATATTCTCACACACACACACACACACACACATATTTCATTAAAAAACGACTGAGAGGCTCTGTAGTATGAATTCTTGTCCACTCTCAGGGGGGAAATTTTTATAACGCCTATTTTATATCTGAGCGGATATTGACTAGTAAAAAATGGTGGCAAGGTTTATATATATATATATATATATAATGAAGTAGTGAATGTATTATTACTAGACTCTTAAAGCTACTAAATAGACGTTATAAAAACCTTTCTCATGAGAGTGCCCAAGAATTCATCCTCTCATCTACTTTTTTGTTAAAGAGCTTAAAACACTAAACACTTCCAAACCGTCTGATAGATCATCATTATATTAAACCTTTTCTTTCGAAGGTAACCAATAGCAACACTGATGAACAAATACAATAACATTAACAGTTTCTACAAAATTCAAATGCATGATATCTATAAGCAAAATAAATCTTCATTTAGAAACATTTAAAGAGATAATACAAATCCAGTCAACACAAACAAGAAAATTAAATTATCTATTATTAATAATTTAAAACTGCTAATAGGTATCCCAAACCAAAATTTTATTTTCATTATATCTAAAATATTTTTATATAGGCATGTAGATTTTGGAAAAACATAAACAATGGTACCAAATTTCTATCTATCTATCTACATATATATATATATATATATATATATATATATATATATAACTTGATTTTACAAATAATTCTGCAATATCAGCAACTGGACCATAGTTAAAGGCTGTTTTATTAGATGTGAAGAATTATAAGATTTAAGTCATGTTTTATTTGTGTAAACTTAGATTAAAAATGACCATATAAGATATCAAACTTTACACTGGCTATTATATTTTATTGATTTACCAAAATTAATTCTTATTCTCCAGATCATATGAACCTCCCAAAAGAGATGAAGAAACAGAAACACAAAGAAAAGCCAGAGCAAAACGGGCTAGAGAAACTCGACGTTCTACACAGGTAAAAAAAAAAAAAATCTTTGAAAGCTTCACTAAAAGTAATTCAGCATTTGCTTTTTAGCAGCTATTTAATATTTTATTATTTATTTTGAAAGTTTTAAATGTTAAAAATACATTGTAGTTTTGAGAGTAAGTTTTTCTTTTCTCTTGATCTACAACATAAAATTAATTTTGTAATTAAAATTAAGACTGATTTGAAAATTAGAGGAAGATTTGCATGTACCTTTCTTGAGTTAGTCACATGTTGATTTAGAGCAAATAAAATTTATAGGTTATGGTTTGTTTTTGTTCTTTTTATACCTGTTCTGAAAACATTATCAGCCTTCAGATATAACTGCTTTTTCTAGCTTTAATAAATCTGTCATTAGTCAATCAGACACAATTAATCTGTTCCTCTTTGCAACACAACTGATGAAGAATTTCAATTTTTCAAAAACCTATCTGGTTAACCTTGTTTGGGTTGATTATCAATAAATTTTTAGCATGCATAGTTATAATTTTGGTTTAGACAGAAGAGCACTCAAAAGTAAAAATAAAGTGAAACTATTTTGGTTTGATCTGAAATTTGCTAAAGTAAAGTTTTTAAAACATAAATGTTTCTTGTACACTTTTGTTTTTCCAGGGTGTTACATTGGAAGAGATTGCAATGGCTGAGAAAGTGTTAAAATTAACTAGAGAAGCTGAAGAGAAAGAGTCTAAAGACAATTCTGATAAGAATGATTCAGCTAAAGAAAGAATATCATCTACTGAAAACAATATCAAGGATGCCTCTCAAGATTCTTCAAAATCAGAAGATGTTGTTCTGCGAACTCGACGACCCTGGGAAGAACGAACCCAGGTAAAAAGAAAATGGCTTTTTGTAGTTACCCCTACACTCATTTAAAATTGTTTAAATCTTTTCGATAATTTTTTTTTTTTTTTCCTGATATTTATATAATGCAACCTATGATTTATCTTCAAATTAGTTACACAATGCACCTGATTGCCTTGTAATTGTAATTGTCAAAAGGGATTTTATTTTAGTTGAGTTTTTTTTTTTCTTTGTGTATGTGTGTAAGAGAAATGTTTAAGTTCTCAGCCTGACCAAAAAGTCCTTCAAGAAGATTTTGGAAAATAGGCTGAATTAAGAACTTTTCAGCACCCACTTAACATTTATATCAATGAAGCCTAATGATAAAATAAACTTTATTTTATGCAAATTTATTTTCCAGCATAATCTCCTTTGTTAATACACTTCACTCTATGCCTTTCCATTAGTCGTGCAGATCAAATATTATACAGTAAAAATTTAAGATTAAAAATCCCTCAACACTTGTCTGTCTATAGTCATGTTGATACACATGCATCACTCCTAGCTACAAATAAATAATGCACATTAACAAAAATATTGATAAACATGAAAATATAGAATTTGAGATTTCTCAAATACCATACAAAACTTTAATATATTTATATTTTGTATTGAACAGAGCAGCACTCAAGCAACTTATCGAAGATCTAGAGATCAGGATTTGTCAACCAGCAGCACTCCTAATATATATTCTTTTGATGCTCTCCGTGAGTTTCTATATTTTTACTTTTGCCTTTATATTTTTTTTTTCATCTTTGATTTTTCCTTCAGTTATTTTTCTTAAAGTATGAATGACATGAATTAATAAATAACTTACATCAGCAATCATGACTGTATACAAAGTTATATGGTGAAAAATATTTTAATATCATATAATTTTAGCAAGTTGTTCAGATTAATTTTCTCATTGTTTTCGGTTTTATCATAATTTGCCATGTATGTAATTCCTCTGGTAGGAATAGGTTTTTATTCTAAATAAATCAAAACATTTTTTCTCAGTTAAAAAAAATAAATAAAAAGAATTTTTTGTTGCATCCAACAATTAAGTTACAGGCAATAACTGATGAATTAGACAGTATCTATGGTATCTTTATTTTCCATTTCGAATAACATCAGGATCTATGAAGAGAAAGATAATAATAATACCAAATATAAAGCTGCATAAAAAGGATAGTTAAAAAAAAAATTCAAAGGATTTGTTATTAGTGGAGCATCTGCAGCTGAAGTATTCTATGCAATCTCTTCACAAAAGTTTGACTTCCATGCAGTTGTAGAAGAGAATATAAAAAAAGAAGCTTCTAATCACTAAAAATTAGAACACAGGAAAATCATAACCTGAACATGGCTCAACATGCTTTAAGAAAAAAAAAAAAAAAAAAAAAAACAACTTTTTAGGGTTAAGGTTCATGTAATAAAGAGATAATCTCAGGAAGCTATGAGTCTTAAAAAAGGTTACATAAAAGGTTGATTTCAGCACTATATGAATACCAGTGTACTGAAAAAAGATTGTATTGCTCTTTTTGCTAGATTGTTTAAAAATAGCTAGTTTGCAAAGTTATTAAATATTTGGTAAAAACATTTTCAAGTTCTGATATACTCTTTTAATATATCAGATCAAATTCATGGCATTCGCTACTTTTGTTAAATTAGTGAAATATAACCAATCTTAGTGAGAGTGTGTCTACTAATTTTTTTTTTCCTTTTTTTTATCTAGCACTCATTAAAACTTTTTAACACTGGAAACTCTTTTTATGATAGAATCAGTCTAGAATTGGGACTTGTTCATCTTAGTACCTATTGGGGTTACTGCCAGTTACTACAATTTCGCAATTTATGACCACTTGTTTATAAAGAAATATGGTGTTACGTGATCCATGTATATCACTGTACTAGAAAATTCTATGAGACAAAATAATTTTGATATTTTAGTGAACTGTTCCAGGATGCATGTTAATGAGATAAATATAAAATTGGGGAGGAGGGGTGTATGTTTGTTTTTTGTTTTTTGTTTTTTTTAATGCATCCAATCTCATCTCTTGATTGACTTGTCAATCTTTGATGCAGAAATCAGAGAATGTGACCAGTTATTCTAAATTGTTGATTCTTTTTTCATCTAATATTCTACTCTTACTCATTCTTTAAAAACAAAAACTTACAGGAATATTGTAAATTTATTCCATATAGTCTTGAATGTTTAAATTACCTAGAGAAAATATATATTGTTGCTTACTTGCTTTGTATTAAATGTGAGACTTTCATGTTATCCATTAGTCTAGCTGGTTGCTTTGTTGGCCTACTTTGATTTTTAACAATTTCCTCATTAGAAATGAATTTAATAAAGGCTTAAAATATTAATGTCTGCCATGAATCTAAAGAAATACCTTTTTAAGTATATAGTTTTTAACTCACTGAAGAAATATGTACAAATGGGGGAAAAGTTTTTTGCATATATATATATATATATATATATATGAATTATTTTGAACATTATTTTTAATGTATCGGTAAAAATAATGTTCAAAATAATTCATTACAAATTGTCGGTTGCTTATAACCAAGTTTCGTTAAAATTCGTTAATCTCCGTTATATATATATATATATATATATATATATATATATATATAGGATTAATATTCATGCTAATTCCAGTATTGAAAAGTTTTAATTATGTGATCAAATATTTCTTTGTGATATGCATGTTTCCATTTTGTTAAAAATTTAAACCTTTTTTTTTTGTATTGTCTTTCTTTTTTAACTTTTTCCTTACTTGCCAAAGAGATTATTTTTATTACATACAAAATCTAGAAATATGGGCCTTTGTACAAAATATGTAAGTTTGTAAAATAATTTCCATACTATGCTGATTAATTTCTTGGAACTTGCAATAAATATTGTCCATATGGTGCTCTATACTACACATGACTCAGGGCAAGAACTAGAGACTTGTTTACAAATGTTTAAATTTCAAAAAATTGGGGAGAAAAGTTGGCTCTTTGAGAATACTTGTAATGACATTTTGGCCTATACTTGAGAATAATCATGTGTGATAAAAGTTAAATAAATTAAATTCTGGCACAAAAATATTTCACAAAAAAATATGAAAAATAACTTCCTTCCTAAACAAAATGTAAATAAAATAACTATTGTTATGCTGACTTATTTTGTCATGAATATACATTTTATTTTGTAAAAAAATGTTATTTAACAGCACGGTTAGGGTTAACATTTCATACACATTGTTTACAATATCTAAAAATGTATTTAATTATGACATTAGCTTTATATAACATTTTTTTTTTCATTTCAAACTAAATAAAAATACAACATATTTTTTCTTTATTTTTTTTAATATCTTTTAGAATAACAAATTACCCATAAAAATTAAATTTTGTTATTCATAAATATATTAATGATAATTAAAAAAAAATTAAATTTGCTTTATGCAACAATGGCAATTTTAAATAAATTTCAGTGTAAAAACAGAATTGAGTAATAAAAACAAAAAAAGCCTCTGCTAAAAATCTTACAAAATGTTAAAAATTTGATTAATAAACAGTAACAAACAACACTAAGCAGTACTAATATACAGTCAGATTTTATTATGCAAGTTAATGTTTTGACAAAATTAGTTTTAAGTTACTAATGTTTGTAAAATAGATGTGCTATGAGCTTAAACTTGTATAAACTATTGATGCATATCCAATTAATGTCACTCATGTTAACTCTCTCAACACATGTAAAAAATAAAAATACTTTTAAAATCAAATATTTAAAAAAAATTAATTATTATTTATAGTGCTTTAGATTTTAAAATATTTTAGTATTTTAATTAAATTTTCATGTCTTATGTACATGCATAACTTCTTAGAATGTAGAAAACAAATTTTAAAAACTTATTTTGGTTAAATAGTTTAGATAAAATGAATCAAGACATTATATATTTGAATATTAGTTATTCCTATATTTTATATACTAACAATGTTTTTTTTTTTTTTTAATGTACAGAGTGCCATGGGTAAATTATTGACATTTTATATTTATATTTTTTGATTTTGTCAAATACACAGTTTAGTAGGGTCAGTTAGAAGCGTCTATGAGAAAAAGAGCACCATGATAGAATTCACTCCACCAGAAATTTGGAAACGGCATGCTTCACTGCTTGGCATTGATGCTGGAAGCTCCAATACAAGCATTTCAGTCTTTGAGAATAGTGCAGAGAATTTGGAAAAAGTTGGATGAGTCTAATGGTGATTACAAAGGTGTTTAGAGTAATTACTAGTGATGGCAATGTTGTGCTTCCATTCATCTTCCCAGAAGATCTCAGACTCAACATAGAGGTTGACATCAAATGCCTTGAGGAGGTAGTGCAGCCCTGGGTCTAGAGGGTGACTGCAGAAAAACTCTGTGTCTGGCAACAAGTCTCTGCACCATGCTACACAAACGGAAGAACCCAATCATGGCTGTCAGACAATTTCTGCAAACATCACCCTTTACATTTGGCTACTTAACTCTCCAGGTCGAAACCTCCTTGATTATTATGTATGGGATGCAGTTGAGCAAGATACCAAAAAAACTCCTTATAACACCAAAGATGAATTAAAACAAAATATTATGGCAGCATTCACTAACTTAAACAAGGAAACCGTCCAGAAGAGATGCAGGTGATTCCAAAGTCATCTGGAGGCTGTGATTGAAGCCAATGGCAATTTTATTTAATAAATCTTACTCTTTAGTATTTTAAGATGTTTTTATGTAATTTGGGTAAATATATCTGTTAAACTGAGATGTCAGTGTTTCATTTGGCATAATTTAGATGACAATTTCTCTATCACACCCTGTTTGAAGTAAAAAGTATTCTATTTAAATCTTCTCTTGCATATTTTATTTTTTAACTTTTTGCCTCAGTTTTAAGTTATAGGTCATTGAGACTGAATCTAAATTAATAAAAAAAAAATTTACCTTTCTACAACAAGAATTCATTCAGTCTTGTCAATTGTTTTTCAGTAGCATAAATTACTTGAAAAAGTGTATAAAATATCTTATTCAGATATTAAGTAAAATATACTTTCATGAAATTTAACAAGTGTTTTCTGCTGCTTAATTTATAAAACTTACACCACCTTTGACATTTAAACAGTGGTTATGAAAATCAAATATATTATGGTGTGTTAGTAAGTAATCAAGATATGGAAAGTAGCGCTGACACATTTAAGAAAACCTCCAAGATGAGATACTGAAAGAAAATTAAAGATTAATATCTGTGGAATGTACCAAAGAACAATGAGAAATATGTTGACTTGAAGGAATTAATTGTTTGAGAAACAACCTTGCTTAAAACGTGTATAAAATATCAAAATGAAATCATCATCAAAGCACTTTAATTTTGTTCAGTCAGTCAGTTAAGTGCCATACGTGATACCCGCTTGGGCGATCATGTCTCGAAAGAGACATGACTGACTGGGCAGAAGATTATCCCGCAGTAGGTTGCCATTGCTTTCTGCGGTAGACTGGTTGCCGACCAAGGCTATAGAACCCAATCTGTCCTGTTATTTAACCCATAACTGGAAGGGAGAGACGGATTAATACCTTTCCCAAGGGTATTTGCGTATAAGTGAATACAATGGATTCAACTAGAATTCGAACTCGGCTCCCCGGTTTCTCATTCCGAGCCGATATCCACTGTACCACAACGCACATTAATTTTGTTACCACTCTTAAATTATTATTTTTCTTAACATATTAGTACCAAATATTTAGTAATTTTCAGATTGTATCAATTATCTTCATTGTTTTTACATAAGTTTGAGATGCTTAACCTTATGTAAATTAGCTAAAATTGAAGTCAAACAATGACTTTAATTTTATCTAATTTCATTATAGCATCTACGATGCTAACAAGTTATTCCCATAATCTCTAACTTGAATGTTATTGAAAGTTTTCCTTTATGCAGTTTATTTTGCTTGTTTTAACTTAATACTGAATGCTTCAGAATCATCTGTTTTGGGGTTTGTTCTGTTATTCAGAAGAAAGATTTTTTGATGTCCATGTTGTTGTTTTTGTTTCTTTTCAGCACATAGTCAACGTAACCAAAGAAACATTCTAAATGTATCTGATATTAGTAATACAGGAAATTCCAGCTCTGTTGGCTTCCATAGGACATCATCATTTCGGAATCGATTTCAAAATGATGACACTGAAAAAAAGAAAGAAGAAACCAAGGACCTGAGTAAAGATTCTAAAGGTGCTACTCTGCATTTAATCCTGAAAAATATACTTTATTATTATTTTAATAGATGAAAATTGTAATGCACCTATAATTTCATGCATTAGGTGGGCATATGATGGATACAATGTTACTGAGTCTCACATAGCCATAAAAATTATGCATGCATATTATTTGATTATACCTCTCAATTTTTACCAAACTCAGTTACTCTTGTTTTTATAACCTCTGATTGGAACTTTAAAGTAAACTTACTATTTGTCATTATGTCCTGACAAAACAGTTCTTTTTACTACAGTAATTTACATTTTATTTACAATTGGCACATTTTAACTATATATTTTGTTATATACTGACTAAATATTCTTCATTTCTATGTGATGTGCAAATACATTTATAACAACTAGTTTAATACCCCACCTACAAAAAGAAAAGTTGTCATGGAAGTTCTTACCTCACTAAAATTTCTGTATAAACATTTTCCATAAAACATTTATATTTTCTAATCCCCCCCCCCCCCCCCACATACACACCATTATTCTAAGCCTACTTAAATTTCTTACTTTGGACATAGTTACATAGAGTAAATGAGAAAAACATTTGAATAATTTTCTAATATTTATGCTGTTATTGATTATTAATATTAATAATTCAGCAAACTTCTTTTTTTTCACTTGTTTAAATAATTCAGTACAGTTTTAAGATATTAGATTATTTTGACTTAATTAGATAAGTTTATAATTTTTTTTTTTTTTTTTTGCACTGTTTGACTAATTTGTAATGTAAATAGCAGATGGCAGCAATATTGTAGGTATTCTAACTTACAACTGAATATTGAAAAGGGCAGCATAAATTCTTTCTATAAAAACACAAATTTAAAAAAAAATAAATAGAACCATTGTTTATATGTAGCAATTTCAAAAATTTGAATTAAAAATAAATACAGAAGAAATATTAAAATGTACTTTTAAAACTTGTTTTCAAATTAAATATTACCACCAATATTGTAAAAACTATTTGTAATATGGCTCATAATGCAGGCTCTCTTGTTCTATTGATGTGGGAAGGCACAAACAAAATTTATCCATATACATGTGTAAAAGATGGTTTGCTACTCTTTCCTGCTAAATTTCACCTGGATTTACTTTTAATGTAAATTAACACTTTTTAAGTCATACAACAATTATGGATATTTACAATTGTTTCATGAAAATGAAGTATTGAAACCTTCAAATTTTAAACAATTAAAAATATCTAAAACATTGTATGAAGATTAAGATAACTGTAACTTTCATAAACTGAGTGGCAGCAGTTCTGAACTGTTCTGAACCTGATTTGTTTTTCTTTCTACCCCAAACATATGCATATTCAAAATTAACAAACTTGTATTTAAAAAGAAAAAGTTTCATCTTAAAGTTTTCCTTTAAATATAAAAGTAAATTGCTAAACTGTATTTGTTTTATTTGCACTAACTTAAAAAATACTATTTTAATAAAAGTCCAAAAACTTTCATAAGAATAAACCATTTCAGTTAAATGCTTACAATGTTTGTGAGAAAAAATGAATTTCTGATTTTATTATCATTTTGTTACCATGAGAAATTCACTAATTTTTTATTTTATTTTTTTTTAAAGAAATCTCACTAAAATTAGATGTAGTTAGTACTTTTTAAAAGAATGATCTTATATGAATATTGGGGAAAATTTTAATTAACATTTCAAACTTAACTTCTATTTTAACAATCAGTTTTATTCATCAACTTCTATTTCAAATTTTGTAAGAAATTTTTAAAAAACTACAATTTTTCCATGGAAAACAATGTTTTGTTTATAACTTAAGATTTACATTTTTTGTTTTTTGATAAGTGAGCATGAAATGCTGATAATTTTAATGCACACCTGTCTGTCTTTGATTCAACTGCATCATTCCAGCTTCCAAAAAAGTTATTGACTTCAGTCCTAAATTATTATATCTGCCATAAATAGAAAAAAATTTTTATTTTTATTACTACTCATGATGATGATAATATTTAAAAAATAAAATTGAATAATGGGCTACCTAACCGGTTTCGAACTCCACAATATAGATGGCCTCCAACACTTTAAGGTGGTAATTTGAGTAGGACAAGCTAAGGATAGAGAATGTGCTCACACTAAAATTAGCAGCACAATCAAGGTTATTTAAATTATGGTTAATTTATATATAATATGCCTTTTTTAAAATCTCTTTTTGTAGAGAGAGTGAGAGAGAGTGTGTGTGTGTTTGTGTGTACACACACATACATACATACATACTCTGTATAAAAAGTTATTCTAAAAAAGACATTTTTGTAGATTGTTCGTGTGTATGGGTGAATGCTTAGAACGTTCACTTTCTCACTATGAAACCTGGGTTTGAATCTCACCATGATCGCTTTGTCAAAAAGGTGATTTCTTGATGTTATCAGTCTGGAGGAGATGATATCAGCATGCAGCAATTTGGAAAGTACCTGAAAACCATGCCATGGTTTGACCCAAACCTTGTGAGTGAAATTTGGTTGACAGCTCCCTTTGAGGAGCCATTGATGGATGTGCTTAGCTCAAAGTCACAAGTCATTCTGGCCTTGTTCATACTGTTGTTTATGCTGGATCACATTCTCGTTCTCAAACTGTAACTAAGCTCCTCTTAGCATAGTTGCAGTATAAACCATAAGTGAGCTCTGTAGGTGTTGAACAAACACAAGTGTGCCTGAGCAGGCATCTGCAATGGGGATTAGCTAGCCACCCTGGTAGACAGGTATTCTCGTTTACAGTGGCCAGCCGTTTCATTTTATATATGTATATAAGCATCTACTTAATATGAAGTTGGCCTTTTTACTACTATTATTCATGTGTCCATATCTTTTTTTAAATCATTTTATTTCAAGCAAGGCAATATAACCACTAGCATGCAAGGGGGTTACTGAGTGTTAGACAATATGAGAAAAAATACTATTAATGAGAAAGGACAATAAAAGAACAAGAATTAAGAAGACAATGTTTGGCATTACATTTAAATTTTTGGAGATCAAAGTTGACTGGGAAGCAAGAAGTGTGATAGAAGAAACTGTTAGCTTATAGTTACATCTAGCCATTTCAACTGTAAAATGATGAGACCTTACCACTGATCTAGTACTGAATGTAAATTCATAAAGTCTAGGTACCATGGCGGAAAGCTCATCAGAGCAATTATCATGAAAGTGTTTATAGAAAAGCCACTGGGAAGCTACATTACAATGACAAGAAAGTGACTGAGGCCGAGATGATAGATCAGGATCAATGACATTGCAAATTCTTTGGATTTTATCAAGAATTTTTAAATATATAATAGGAGCACCAGACCAGATATGACAGCAATATTAAAAGCAAGAATGAAAGGTTGATTTATAAATATGTAAGATAGATTCTGGTAAGGAAAATTGTCTAGCATGATATAGTAAACCATCTTTCCTAGCTACAGACTTAGCAGTTGGTTCCATATACTCTTTCCACTTCATGTCAGCAGGAAACATGGCCATCTGGAGGTTAGCATCAGCCATGCTGATGGAAAGAAAAGGGAATCTCTCAAATGATTAATAGTGAGTAGTTTCATTTTTGAGGCATTAAAATTAACAAGCCGCTCTTTGCCTAATTTAATTATGAATCAAATTTTAGATCAGCTGCCAATTTAACCTGATCAAACTTGCTATACTAAAGTAAATAGTTGTGTCATCAGCATAGGTACCAAGTTGGGAAATGATATCAGCAATGTCATTTATGAAAATTCAAAACAACATCTAAGAAAAGTGCCCTAGAGAACACCTGCATTTATGCAGAAAAATTTAGAAGTGTAGCCTTTCAAAACAATTTTCATTTTGCAATTTGATAAAGGCTGAATCAATTCAAAAATTTACCTGTAAATACCATAACCTTTCAACTTGTGAAGAAGTAAAGTATGCTAAACTCTGTCAAATGTCTTTCAGATATCCAGAACAACAGCCTGGGTTTTGCCATTCTTATCTAAAACTTGATAGACTCCTTTAGCAATAATCATTAACATATCAGCAGTTAACCTAGAAAATCAAAAGCCATATCGCTTGTCTAAAAGAAGACCCTGTGAGATGAGATGCTTAAACCAATTGAGTTAATTAGAACCTCTAGTACCTTGCTAAAAAGAGTTAGAAGTCTAATACTCCATTATAGTTAATAATAGTTAGGATTAGATGGCTTACCTGAGTTCTTAAAGACTAGAACTACAGAATTATATTTCCAACAAGCAGAAAAGCAAGAAGTAGGCAGGCATTTATTGTAAAGTTTAGAGAGAGCAGCAGACAGTTCAGAACCACATTTCTTAAGGCCTTTTACAAGAATACAATCAAGTCTGTTCATGTGAACCAAGTAGATTGTTGTTTCATTTGATATTTGCAAACCTGTACCAAAGTATCAATGCCAGCAAGAAGAAACCTCTGTGGTATAATCCTCAGTAGGGAGGTTAAGAATATAAATCTAAAAAGCATTTCAAATAAAATTCCAAAATTAATCCCAACCAGTATTCTAATAACAAAGAATCTATATATCAAGTATCTTTATTTACTAATATACATATAACGAAAGTATACAGAAATCATCTGGAATTTTTTAAAAAATAGCGGTGGTCTGTCTGGTTCAACAATGACATCTATGTGCATTGGTGAAATTGAAGGTGACTGTGAAGTCCAATGCAAGAAAGCCAAAGACATCTGCAATGAGAACAGGGGAAACTGGCCTGGAGGTTTGGGTGCTTCTACTATTGCCTTTCTTTTTTGCTCTAGCCCCATTGATTCTGTTATGTCAATTTTCCTCAAATGCTTTTGTTGCTCTGCACATTATTCAGTTTGATCTGTGCACACTATTCAAGCTGCTTAGAGGCTTTTCCAGTGTGGCTGATGTTAATCTTGATGCAGTCTTTGAAACATTTGAATGGCTAACCATGCTTTCTCTTTCACCATAGAGAAATTGTTTTGGGATTCTGTCATTGTGGAAAACAATTCCCCATGCATCCAAGTTGGGCATTCAGGATCATGGCTTCAATGTTAGTGGTTTATGTGTGGTCCAAAACCTAAAGATTTGTGATCCTATCTTGGCATTTGATACCCAGGATAGAGTGCAAGCCTCACATGTGAAAATGCTCCAACAGTTTGATATGCTTTCTATACAGGCTCCAGGTCTCACATCCATAAAAAAGGTTGGTGAGGACAAATGTCTTGTAGATCTTTAGCTTAGTGGACTGCTGGATGTTGTGCTGATTCAGAACACAAGTTCACAGTATGTGCAGAACTTGACTGGTGTTGATCTCTTTTCAAGGAACTCATTGTCTGAAATGACACTTTTAAGGTACTTGAATTCCTCCAGTCTTCCACTCTGTTCTTTCAATGGAGACAGATGTATGGATGGTGGTATTATGTAAAGGCTAGGCTGGAACAGTGCATTCTGTTTTTAAATATATATATATATATATAAGCACACATTTTTTCATTTGAAAGAAAAACTATTGTCTTTTAGAGATTTCACTTTTCATAATATAAAAGATTTTTGTAAAACTACAACTTTCTTTACAACTGTAGATTTTGTAATGCTGTTCTTATAACTTTATTTTTATTGAACAAAACCCATCAAATTCATTAAATTCTTCAGAGGAGTTTCTTTTTCTCAAATGTTACATTTTTTAATTTATGAAAAAAATGACACAAAAAGAAAATGGTTCTTTTTCTAGTCAACTGCAGACAACAGATATATTGTTTCCATTTATAGAAATTTTTTTACTCAGATAAATAATTTTAATAAATTCTCATTGTGTTTTTTCTTTGTTCATGATTTATAAATGAATTAAAAAATTCATTCATCTTTTATCAAATTTTGAGTTCATTAAACAAACTTATTACATATTTTTTTAATTTAGAAAAAGAAAAAGATTCAGACAAAAGAGAATCGTCCGCCTTGAAAGCTCGTAGAGCAAGACGAGAAAGGAGATCAACAGGAGTAATTGATTATCAAAAGGTCAGTTTGTGGTCTCTTTCTCTCTCTCTCTTCACTAGACTTGCAAATTATTGTTTAAATGCTTTATTTGATTTGTATCTGATTATTTTAAAGGATGTCTACTTTTTTACTTGAGCAATATTTCACAGACTCAAATGGTTTTTCTTATGATAATGCATGTTTCTTCCTTATATTTATATCAACCCTCTAGAACTTGAAAAATTATGCATTTAAAAATCAATGAAATATGAAATTTAAGTACACATTTTTTACTAAAAAATTATTACTCTGTTTCTTGCATCTGGAAAATTGTTTGAAAAAGTTTTGTTTTTTTATTCTAGAGTGAAAACTGATTATTCACAAAATGTTATTGTCTTTAAAAATGGCCATTCTAAAGGTATATATTTACATAATATATGCAAATATATTAAAACAGTGGGAGGAAGAACAAGAATAAGGAAAGAAATATTATGCACCATAAAAGTAGCAAATCAAAAATCTAACAAAAAAGTAACAAAATAAAAGCTAAGAATTTATCACTCTTTGCTCTTCACAGCTCTATGAAGGACAAAACCTATTAGGTTGGCCAGAAAGTCCTTAGGAATCAGAAAGAAAGCAACAAATCTTGATCTCAGGCTGGTGGAATTTGCAAAGAGTACTACATTTCGAGCTGGTTTCACACAGTCGCACCATCAATGCTAAACTATATTGCCAGCAGCTAGACTGTGTGTATGACAAACTAAAGGAGTATCCTGCTGCACTCAATTGAGGTCAGGCTTTGTTTCAGCAAGACAATGTGAGGCCACACACTGCCAGGTTAATTAAGAAGTTCAAACAAATGGACAGATTCTTCTACATCCACCATTCAGTCTCAATGCTACTCCTAGTGACTATGGTCCATTCTGCTGAATGGCACACTTCCTCCACAACCAGCAATTCAACATTTTTGATGAAGTGAAAGAAGTTTGTTTACAATTTTTTTATTTAAATCAAAGCCAGTGGACTGGTATCTGGGACAGATTAAAATGCTATCTGGTTGCTGACAGAAGATTTTCGAGAATGATGGACTTTATTTTGAAGAATAAATGTTAGTTTATAAAATATTGCTGTTTTCTTTCTGCTTCCTATGTGAATCAGAACTTTCTGGCCAACCTCATATGTGCATAATAACTTCTGCCAAAAAATTAGCAAGATAAATCTCAAACACATTACATTATTTAGACCCAGCAATTACTCCTGCTTACAGAGGGAAGGTTACTTAGACTTAATATAAAGTGCTTCAAGCACACTCACATGGTAAACCAAATGTGTTTTGCTGACTACTGTTAGAAATTTATATATATATATATATATATATATAAAAAATAATGGGGATCTTACAAAGAGAAAAGTGTATATTTTAAAAGAGAAACTGCAAATGTTCTTTTAGTAAACATATTGTATTTTATTTTTCATTCTATATTCTGCCACACGTTTCTGGTCTCGCGACTTTCTTCAGACAGAGAGCAGTTGTCAGTCATGGTCTTGTTTGTATGTGGTAGTAGTTCACATCTTTAGGAAATCTCTTTCTGTTTTAAGGCAGTAATTAAATAATTTAGGATAAGTCAATTTGTTTTTGGGTGGGGGGAGTTTTTTAATATATATATATACACACACACCACACAAACAAAGGTTTTCAACTGGCAGAAAAAATACCTCTAGATGAACTACGAAAACCCTAAGAGACACAACATCGAACAGACTGTAGCATATATCTCAACAAACAACAGGAACAACTCAGAATAATTCACAAAAATCTTTAAAAATTTAGACCTACTAAACAAAAATGATAAAATGAAAAACATATTAAAAGCAACCAAAATAATTAAGAGCAAATGCCAACCAAAAAACCTGAAACACATATTAACAAATTTAACCAACACTCGATAAAATGTAACAAAAAAATTTACAAAATGTAACAAAAAAAGATGTGGGGTTTGTGATATCATTATAGAAGAAACACACTTTTGAAAAACCCACAAAGACATTCACAATAAACAAAAATTTGAACTGCAACTCCAAAAATGTGGTATATAAACTCAAATGCACAAAATGTAATAAATCTTATATTGTAATCAGCCAAGCACTAAACAACAGTTTCCTTCACAAAAGCAACATAAAAGCAAACTCTTTGTATCACAATACATCTTCCAATGCATGCTTCCGAAACAAAGCTGCTATCTATTAACCATCATAGACAATCGCTCCTACCCCCCATTAGCATGGAACAGGCTAGCCTCCCTGAGAGTAAAACACTACGCCTCTTTGGCCTCACACTCTCAGAGGACCTCAAGTGGAATGACTATATCGGTTCCATTGCTAAATCCGCTGCTAAGAAGGTCGGTTCACTGTGCAGGGCCAGGAAGTTTTTCCTGTCTGAGTCCATTCTGCACATATATAAATCTACCATCCGCCCGTGTATTGAATACTGCTGCCACATCTGGTCGCGTGCCCCTGCTATTCTCTTTGGGGTTCTTGACAAAATATAGTGGAGAATCTGTAATGTGATCGATACCGACTTGGTAGCTCGGCTGCAGTCGCTGTCTCGCCGGTGTGACGTGGCTTCCTTGTACCTCTTCTATAAATACTTTATGGCTCCTGCTCCAATAAACTTAAATCACTGGTGCCCTCTACGTATGAATTTACACGAGCTACTAGAATAGCAACTAGGTTCCACCTTTTTACAGTGAAACAGATAAGATGTAACTGCAATTTCTACTCTAACAGCTTCTTTTCATGCACTTCCCATCTGTGGAATTCCCTTCCATATACTTGCTTCCCTGACAGTTACAGTCTCCAGGAATTTAAATGTAAGGTCAATAAACATCTCCTGTCACACTAACTCGCATCCATTCTCTTAAGCTCTTTTTTCATCTACTCCACCCCCATTGTCAGTATCCTCATCCGTCTATTACCCTCCTCCTGACATTTCCTATAACTAACCCCTCTTTCTCATTACTTTCCCCTATGTAAACCCCTGCACAACAGTGGCAGTAGAATGATTAAAAAAAAAAATAAAAAATAAAGGCAAATTTAAAATTATGCCATTATATCAGACAGACAATTATTCTTACCTAAAAATACAAAAAAAACTTCATAAACATATTTAAACTACATTTAATAAATCATAACCCCACACCCCTTTCCCGAAAACACAAGCACACAACATCGGCACAGAATGACCAGATACACTAATCAGATCATCTGCGCTCACGCACACGCACGCACACACACACACACACACACACACACACACAAGTATGTACGCATACTAGCAAAAACGAATGCAGTTACACACACACAAAATCCTACTTGACGTAAGAAGTGTGTGTGTGTGCTCGCCTATGTATATATAAATTTAAAAAAGATAAAAACAAAACCTTCCTCTTGCTGGATATTTGACCCATCCTAAAGTATTTTATTACCCCTTAAAGTGGAAAGAGAATTCCTCACTAGTATAAGATGTTAGCTATTACCACACACAAACAAGACAATGACTGACAACCACTCTCTGCCTGAAAAAGGTCGAAAGACCAGAAACACATGTAACAGAATATAAAATAAAAAATCAAATACAATATATTTTATGAAAGAACGCTTGCAGTTTTTCTTTTTATTTAATATATATGGTGCGATTGATAAATTGTGGTTTAAATTACACAAAAAAAGAAAATGACACTGGCATCTCATTTTAGCAGATATATTTACCAAAATTACACTAAAATATCTTCTTACCTTTAACAAGCTTAATTCTGTTTTTTGCATTACTTTGTTTCATATGAGATTGCATTATGCTATAGTTTTTTGTTATTGAATTAGCCATTATTCACATATGATTTATAAACAAAAAATGTTTGTCCTTGCCAAATTTGCAATCATTGTAGTAGCATTTATGTAGTGAATTAAGTGGCTTAGAATATGAGCAAAAAATCTTCACTTACATAAGGGACTCAAATTGTAGTTCTATACAATGAAGGCTATGCTAAATGTAAAATTTGTGTACCTGTGCATATTTATTGTGAATTTCCTAAATTCTGAGATATTTAGCAACAAGAGAAGTAAATACTTATGAAAAACCAGTGCTAGAGATGACCATTCAGTGAAGTGCATTGCTACATGATCCCTACAAGTTTTTGCTCTACTTCCAAATGGTACAAATATCAGTTCTATAATAGTTTATTATCATCTGAGATTGAGTTTTGGTCTGAAATCATTTAAAATGGCTTATGAACAATAACTAACTGCAGCTATAAAAACCAAGCATCTGGCATTTTTTTATTAACATGAAACCAAAAAAAGCTGAAGATTGGAGCAAAGTTATGTTTTCAGATTAAACTACTCTGCAACAGTTTATGCATAAGAGATTTTAGAAGACCATCTGGTAAGAGATTTAATGAAAAGTATACAATTTAGGTTATGAAGCACCTACCAAGCTGGATGATTTGGGTGACCATGTCCAAATCATCCAAGCAGTAATCAAAAGCAAAGGAGACTGACTGACTGGACTATTTTGCTTAAAATGAATAGACCAATGTCATGTACAGCTCTTCAAGTTAAATTGAGCCAGTCTCTCACAATGACTATATATCTACATACATAATCACATTTTTGGTCAAAAAACACTATAAGCTATCATTTTTACTTTTTCTGGTTGATTTATCCTGTTATGTTGCTTGGACTAGTTAAAGATAAATCTGGATTTATTCATAAAATTATATATTCAGGTTTACTTCTAAATTTATTATACATTTAAGTGTGAAATTTGGAAATTTTATATATGCCCCTAACTAGTTTAATTCTGATTACATATAATTTTCATTATAGTATAACTCTATTTTACAAAACAGCATATTTTTAGGTTTTTATAACAATTTTCCATTCTTATTGCAGAAAATCAACTCTCCTTAAATATTTCAAGTTTTAATTTTTAACATCTAATGTTGACTTGTAGATTTATTTCAGAATAAAAGCAAAAAAGTTATCAAAATTAGGAACAATTGTTTTTTAAGAAGTTTAAAAAAATATCTTTCAGCAGGATTCAAACCTGCATACTTCCATTATACGAGTATCCATTGAAAATAATGTTCAAACAAATAAATTTAAATATACCAATTTTGTAAATCTGTATAATTTCATAATATTGTCTTTGATTGCATTTGTTTACATAAGGATACAATCCTGAGCAGGGATAACTGTTCTAAAAAAGAAATCAGGAGAATATGTATTTATAAAGTTTAATTCAGATTTTGGTTACCATGATATCTTCTGTGGTTGAGTAGTAGATTTAATGGTGGCATCTCCCTGATATATGGGAGTATGCAGGTTCAAATTTTGCCAGAAGATAGGTATTTTTTAAACAAAGTTTCTTGAACATCTAGGCCGGCAGATATTTAAAATTAAAATTTAATTATAGAAAAACAGACTATTCAGTCAAATACAAGTATCCATTAAAATTAATGTCCAAACAAAAAAAATTTCTAAGTAGTGTAAAATAAACTGTCAGTCATGAAAATAACATTTTCACTATGGTAAAAAAAAGTTAAAACTTAAGGGTTTTTTTTTTTTTATTACTCGTCTGGGTATAATCAGTGTGTTAGCAGTGTCTCAGACGTTTCAATAAAGAAACAAGATAAAATTTGACTATTCAAGATGGAAAGATTTTTCTTTTTCTCTCGCTAGAGTCATGTAGGGACAGATTCAATTAGTGAAATACAATTTAGATTAATTCTAAGTGTATAATGTATTTATGCGTGGTATTTTCTTTATCATTTTAACTTTAGAATGAAGATGATTCAAAACCAATAACCAAGGAAGAGACTGAAGTTGATGACAATAGGGTGAGTAAACTGTTTTACACAATTTATAGTTTTAAATCATATGTGATTTGTTTTTGTAGCTACCTAACATTGGTTCTCTCAGCATTCATGGTCTGTGGGTATTTGTTTCACCTCTGATTTAAATGAAGTGCATTCTACAAAAAATTCAGAGTTAATATGAATATTATAAGTTATCGCAAGCATCTAAATATTATTCTTAATCTAAACTTTTTAATCTTTTTCCTGAGTATATTCATTACTTGGAATTACTTTTATTCTAGTTTACATCAATGTATTCCAGTTAAATACATTTAAAAATAAAGCTTTCTAAAAATCATTCAATGCTCCATAAGTACTATTTTAAGGAAATATAGAAAGACATCACTACTAAATTATTTCAGCTTTTGATTTTTTTTTTCCATGGCAAATTTTAAAATTGCTTCATGTAAGGGTAAAAATTCTTTCAAATGCAAGTCTTTTTATTCATGCATAATATTTTTCACTATCATGAGTGTTTTTTATTTAATTTGTTAATAATTATTGAAATATAACACAAAAATTGAGTAATCAACGATTACTGTATTTATAAAGGAAATATTACAAATTAATGGTTTCATTTCATTTAAGTACTGTTCTATAACATACCTATGTCTTGTATTTATCTTTTAATTTGAGACAACAAAGTCTTTTTCATTCATTAGTTTAATGGAATTAGACTGTTATACCTAATTGTATTAGGTTGTCACACATTAATTGACACTAAAGAATATGCATAAAACACTTTCGGAATATTAAACAACTAATTTTAATTGGAATAGACACCATGTTGATGAATGACTTCTCCAATGTACCTCTAAATTCTTGATGCCATCTTTAAAAATATTCTCATTTGATAATCAGTAGGAGAGATAGCAGGTGACTATAGAGGTTACTACCAAATTTCATAATTCGGGTGATGTAGCTTTTGAACAGTTGTTTGAGAAGTGTATGGCTGTGTTATGCAGCAAAATTTTTTGTCATGCAGCAAAATTGGGCCATCCCTGTTCATAAGTGTAGCATGTTTCTTTTTCAGTTTTTCATGTATACACTCAATTTCTCCACAATACAAGGTTGCTCATACTGTTTTCCCTTGAGGCAAGTGTGAATAATGAATAACCCCTTTGAAAGACCACCATGAAATAACCATTAAATTTTTGAGGTGCAGTGGAGGTTAGGGTATTGTTTTGGTGCATCTAATCACTGACCTACTCTCTTACTGTTGTCAAAAAAAATCTGATACAAAAAAAAATTTTTTTCTCATACAGTTTGTATTCATACAGTAGGATTACTCAACATTTTTATTGAAATCATTTTTATTGGGCATTTGAGTAACAATTTATTGAAAGCAAAATTATCAGGAATTAGTCAAGATTTCTAAGTTTACTTCATTGGAAGACTGGATCAACAACCAACCAAAAAGTGCATCATTTCATGTGACAACCTAATAATAATATTGATCAGAAGATAAAAGAACAAAGAGTAATAAATAATTTTGTCTTGTCATTATAGCTACAAAATACAATTGAAGTCTTCCACCTTTTGTACATTGAATATAGGAATAAATTTAATGATCAATGTAGTCTCTTGATATGAGCACGGGGGGTGGGGGTAGGAAAAGTGTGCTGTTCCAATCTTTGAGGTGAAGAGAACCAACTTCGAAATTTAGCATTTGAAATTTTTCTTTTATCTAGGTTTTAATGCTAATTATTGGTCTTGATAAGAAATGCATATCTATTAAAACCCACCAAGCAAACCTCTTTGGTGATTTGTATTGAATGCATTACCAGAAGAACTTAAAAAAAAGTGTTTGTGTGTATGAGAGAGAGAGAAACTTATCTTAGCTGATGCATTTTGTCCTCTGATGGATTTTATCAAGTTGGTTTGCAGCTGCACAATTAGTTTTCTTTTTGCCTTTATTCATATTGTTCTTTTACAGAAATATTTTTACTTATATCTGAAATTTTACATAAATATGTGTGTGTGTTTTGTTGTAAATTTTTTACCACATTTAATTTTTTTTTTTTTCATTAGGATTTTAGTTATAACTCAATTCTATTACACGATACCTACTTTGAGCATTCTTAGTTTGATACTTAATATAGATTTGTAGAAACCTATATTTTAAAATTGTTTGTCAACCATATTTTATGCTAGAACTCTTCTAAATTTTTAATTTAATTCAGACCTAATCCTAATTTGCTGTTAATTCTGTAGAAATGTAGTTTTATGGATAAAGCATTTTATATTTACTTATTTCCTGTTTTATAAAAGTTTTAGACATTTGTATTTATATTCTTGATCATTATTCTCTGCAGATAACTTTCTATTTTTATTTTTATTTTTTTTTTAATTAAAAAAAAACTTGCTACATCTGCTTATTGTTTATATTTAATCTGTTCTTTATTACTCAAAAACACTCATCAATTATAATACACATTACCATCAAATAAAAACTAGTAATTAAATTCTGTACTAGCAAACACTGTTGATACTAACCTCTTTTTTTAAATCTTTCTTGTAGAATATCATGCAGTTAAATTATTATTAAATGAATTTATCATTAATAATAGTAGTCAATGATTGGATTTAATTTGTATTAATAAGTGAAAATATAATTTTTTTTCATGGATTATCTGTGTCTTGTGATAACTTTTATCAGAGTATATATAAAAGCAGAAAGAAAATATACTTGTTCCTTAAATATTCATTGGAAAATGCAAGCAGATTGACATTGTGGTTTTTTATCAATGTTTTGATAATACACCCTTTGTAAATATAGTTTCTTTACCTTATCTTCAGGTTCATAACATTTTCAACTAATAATTCTTCAGACATCAGGTGATTTATCCTAGCATTTATAAATAACAGCAGTATTTTGCCTAAACTTTCTCATATTTAATTGGGAGATCTGCGTTTCTTTTGACTATATGTGATTTCAAATAATTTATATCAGATTTTTAAAGTGAAGTTCCTCAGACAACATAATGCTGAATTTCAGAAAGTATCCAATAGCCTAAAGGTAGTGGAGTAAACAATTTTAATATGGAAAAAAAATTAATTGTATCAAAGGAAAATAATGAAGTATACAATTCATATTTTAGAAAGTGACTAATTTTAAATATTCTCAAACCAACTTAATGAAAACTAGTGACATTCATCCATGTTATTATCCTCAGTCCACAATGTTTTGTAGAAGGATTGAAGTGTATTTTTTCTATTGAGTTTCAAATTGAATGTTCAAGCGGGCAAAATTCAAGTTCAATGTAATTGCTTTTAACTTAAATGTCATCTATTATTATTCAAATTAGAACCAATATATTACCAATATTTTGGTCTTGCATTGAATATATTGCAATCTTTTTCATTTTTGTCAACATGGTTTTATTTATAATATAAATGATCCACAAAAGCACAGAAGGATTTGATCTTTTTTTTTCTACTTTCTAAGTACATAATAAAATAAATTTTAAGAATAAAAAGATATTCGAAAAATTACATTAAAATGTCAGTAATTTTGCTTCCTTCAATAATAGCCACAGTAAACTGAATTTGACATTGCTCTACAAATGGGTTTCTGTTAAAATATAGTGAAGGTAATTTGACTTTTAACCATTGCTAAACTATTTTTCAGAATTACAATCTCAAAAAAAAGGATTCACTATTTTTCTCTCCTTAATAGTATATTTAGAAAAGGTGAATTCTTAATATCTAACAAAGTATTTTCTTATTCTCTAATAAAACAGCAACAATGTTTTCTGGGCTTTATCTATCTAGCTGCTTAATCACCTTCAGTCCAAACAGGTCAGAAACAGAACAAAACCACCTCTTTTAACTGTCTGATAGTTTAAGTGCTGTCTGAATCATCCATTTGCTGTTGGCAAAACAGCCAACTGGGTGTGTTCATATGGTTTATACCTGTAATTTCTTTGGGCAGGTACAAAGTTTCTTTAGCCTTTTGTTGATATATTTTTTAACTAACAATTTAAAATTTGTTCAGGTTGTTTATAGAGGCAGCAGTGAGTGAAAAGATCTAAGAAGAGAAAAGAAGTAGTTTCTATTCATTGCTTTGTACCTCCTCTTTTAATGATTAATTAGAAACACATTAGATGGCCAGCAGTCTTCTAAGTCTTACTAAAAATAGACCAGCTGTCTGGTAAAAAACCGTATAGCACATCTTAGAATCTTCATTTTTGCTGCTTCTGATTTTTCAAGAATCCAGATAGGTTATCACATTTGACAAACTTGTTGATTTTCACTTCATCTCTTTCTATACATATTTTGTAAATGCAAAATGTTAAAACCATATTCAATACCTAGATACCATTTTGTCTCAATTTTCAATCATCTAATTAAATAAATTATCATTATAGCATTACACACTCTAAAATATAATATAAAAATTGTAAGAAAAATTCAATTTTATCTTGCATTTTCTTAACTGTAATCTACACATTCTTTATTCATTAGAATTTAAAAACCATTTTTTTCTTCTCTTCATTATTTCAATAATGTTTTGAAAAAAATTAGAAACTACATTATTTATATGAAGTGGCCTTATCATAAACATATTTACTGTTGAATAGCACTAGAATTGAAACATTAGAATGTTATTCTTGTAATAGAATACAATGATTTAGATTCATCGAAATGTATAGTAATAGTTATGCTCAATGTTTTTGTGAACCATAATAAAAATATTCCTGTGTTTTATTAAAACATGGCTTATATTTATCTTAAAATTTATTGTTGTTAATTCCTAAAGAATGTGTGCATCTAGTTTATTAAACACAAAATACATGCATGGAAATGCATGTATACATATATCTAGTTAGCTCTGCTGGGAGTTTCTCTGCTTTAGTCAGCAAAGAGAGAATGAGTTGCTCCTCTGTATAATCGCTATTACAGAGCAAGCAGCAGCAGCAAATCATCATGGTACTGATGATGGTGCTAGATATTGGTGAGGGTGAGGAAGGAAAAGTTATGTAGTTGGCTAGTTTAAAGAACTTTAGATAATGTTTGTGTAGTGTAAGTTTTGGTTCATCCCAACTCACTCTGAGTTCTTCACTCTTCCTTTTTACTACTGCTAGTTACTGTAATGTGTATGTTCACGTACACATGCATACATAAACACACAGGCACTTTTGGCAAATTCACCTGTGTCTACTGTGGTCAAGTACAATGTCTTATGGATCTTACCGATATTCTTCAGGACTTGGAGGACTGTCTTCCTCTTTGGGAAATGGAATAGGTAGCTCTAGTTCTGCCAGTTTCTCCACACTTTATGGGCCTTATGGTAGCAATTATCCTTTCAGTTCCAGTCTAGCTTCTGGATATTCTTCCAGATCAAGCTCCACAAGCAGCCTTTCCAGTTTGGGGGGATCCACAGCTGGCAGCTATTCTGGATCTCTTGGATCTCTGGTATGTTTAAATAGTTTATACTGAAAGTTATAGTCAAACAACTGCTGCAAACTATTAAACCTTCAGTTTTGTTTATATTTTGTCAATGTAAGAACTGAAACAGACATTATTTGAAATATTAATTTATTCTTATTATATGATTTACACTTTATGTACAAGTAGTTTTTATTCTTACAGCTATTTGCAACTATTTTAATTTTATAGTTTAAATGACTTTCAAAGATAAAACTTGGAAATATACTACATAATAACCTGCTTCTGTTAGTATATGTTATTAAAATAATATGCTTTGTATATATCTACAAAATTCTTAATATTTCATTAGAAAGATAAAAGGAATGTTAAAAAATTATCAATAGGAAAGCCAGTTTGATCACAAAATAGGTTTAGATGTTTGCATTTTGTAATATTATATAAGCATCAATCAGAAAGCCTATAATACTGCCTCTTTTTCACTCTCTCACTCACACATGTTAGTGTAATACACTTGAAAATTGATTTTTCATTTTTTAAGAATTAATGTTCACTTTTTTTCTTTTGGTTATATGAGTAAAATTTGTATATTTAACTATTTTACTAACATAACACAGGTTTTAAATATATTTTTAGATTCAAAGTGATCAGTTTTATTTATATATTTATTTTATCCTATTTAACTGCCAGCTAAACTGTGAATTAGACAAAACAACCAAGGTTAATAGCTTTCTTCAGAGTAATGCAAGATACTCTTGTTAGTTTATGGGGTGGAGATCAGGAAGCTTAAAGAAATTAATTTTATGCTACTGTTCTAAATTATTGTATGTATTGATACATCTCTAGGCTTACTTGTTTTCAAAGTGAAAGGAAAGTCGTTTTCTATGAACACCATTGTTCTATATGTAGAAAGTGACCAAATTTCAGATGAAATATTAATATCGTTTTAAATTACAACCTAGTTATTAGTATTGAGATTTATTTAAAAACAAAACAATTACCAGAAACTACTGCAAATACTTTGCTCTGTTCACTGTTAACTCATCTGTGAGTTAAAGATAATGGGTTTTAATTTTTATTTCAATAAATATTGTTCAATATATTTTGCACAAGTATTTTGCTACACAAAGTTGGTTAGGAAATATTTGTTGTTTCTTACATTAAAACTTGGAGCTTTATTATTGCAATGTACTACTTCTATTTACTAACATAAATTGAACATAAATTGATGTAAGAGGATTAAAACTTTTTTTCTCTCATTTATTTTTTTCAATTGATAGTTTGTGTTAGTACTGCCAAAAAGTTAGTATAGATTTTTATTGTTGTGTTATAAATAATAACTTCATAATCTTTCAGTAATTTAAGCTAAAATTGCAATGTATATTTTTCTTTCTGCTATCTTTTTCTAAAGTTATCAAACTTTTTGATATTTGTGTTTGTTTAGGTATGACTCTTGTAATTTGTTTTGCTTTCTAGAGATTTTGTTTATCTCTCTCTTGTACACACACACACACACACACACACACTTGAAAAAAGTTCTGTTTTTTTTTTGTTTTGTTTTAGCTTCTAGAACACTTATGCAATGTTTATTTATGTACATTATATATGTTCCAAAGATTGTTATAGCAAAGTGTGGTAGTGGGAACAAACTCTCACTGTCTAAACAATGCTCCCATAGTATGCACCTCAAATAGTCTCTGACAACTAAGTCTACCTCCAAGCCAGAGAACAATCAAAGACAGCCTGTTGGTGCCTTATAAACAGCACTTTGGGTAGATGGAACAATTAATCTAGTGGGAACAATCCTGATTTTAAACTTCTACCTTGTGGCTATGTCAAAACATGGAAAAGGTTATGGATGTAAATCCAGAATGTAGCCCTGAAGGCAATTGACTGTCAATACTGATAACCTTCCAGCAATTCCTATAGCCAAGCTGGCACCAAATGTCTTTATTCGTTTGGATCTTGTCAGTTTGGGCAAAAAGTGAGGAGAGCAAGTGGTCTGGACAGTACACAGTCTCTGTATGTCTGTGCATTGAAAAGTTTCACCACCCAGTGAGAGCACAACACAGGAGCCAGCATTTTACAACTCCTCATGCTGCTCACAAAAGGACTGAATTTTTTAATAAACAGGTTACTATCATTATCTCACAAGATAAACAGATGCCTTCATTTCTATTTAATACTTTGGGGACAAATTGTATATAGATTATATAACATATCTTAACATAAATTCTTTGTGCTTTTCTATAAATATTTTCATGATAATTGTTCTGAGCTTTCTGTATTGGTACTTCAACTATAAAGTTGAAGTACCAATTAAATTTAAACACAGCACTAGATTTGCAGCTCATTCTCATTATTTTATAGTTGAAATTGCAAAATGTAATCATCAATTCTATTCTAATTGTTTTTTGTTTTTTCTTGCACTTGTGGAACTCCTCACAGCTTCTTGCTTTTCAGCCAACTTTGATCTTCAGAAATTCTAGATGCAATGTTAGTCATCACCTGTCTCTTTAATTCCTGTTCTTTTATTGTCCTCTTTCTTTAATGTTTTTTTTCTTGGATTCTTTTGCACTTACTAACCCCCCCTCCATCTTAGTGGCTTTATCACCTTACTTGGAGTGACTCGATTAAAAAAAATAATAAGCTCTGTGAAAAGGGAAGTGATCAATGCAGAATACTATTAAGTTTTAAACAAAATAAAAAAATATCTTTAATTCTTCAACAGCTGAGTCTTCTTCAATGTAAGTGGATTAATATGTTTTATGTAAAAAGTTAATTATAAAAAATGCTTCAAAACTTTAATTTTGGAAAATTATATTCTCGTGAGTGAATGGCATGAATTCTAGCTAAAATTATTTACCACTATCTTTGGAAAGCCTTGAATCCACTTCTCCCTGAATTCTCATCACTAGATATCTAGACAAAATGTCTTGTTACTAACATGTTATTTAAATAAACCATTATCTCATAACTACCATACATGCCCAGGCAGTAGCAGCTAAAAAGCTGTTAACCTTGACAACAACATTAACAAATGGCAGCTTTAGAAAGTTAAAGCAAAAAAGACTTTTTTCATATAAACAAAATGGAGGGAGCTATTCAGTTTATAAGCTTGATATTTAAATTGATTAACATAAATCTCATATATTTTAGATTAGTATGGTGAAAGGAAATTTTTCATCTTCAGTGTATGTTAAATGATGTTAAACAAGCTAAGGGCAAAGGGATATAGTTCCTTTCAACAGCAGTAATGTTTATATGCAGTATGCACAAGCAATAATTATCTATTACTTTCATTATTAGAATTCAGTCTAAACTTGTAGGGCAATGAAGTTTGTCTGATACATTTTTCACCTTGTAGAACTGGTATGAAGCATGAGAGGAAGTCTCACAAAGTCTATCCTTTCACTTTGAACAAGTATAAATACCTACAATGATTAAATCCAAATAGCAGTATAAAACAAATTTCTCTAAGCTTCCTATTCTCCCCACCCCCTATAAACTAGCAAGTGTATCTTGCCTTACTGTGAAAAAAAGCCATTAACTTTGGTTGTTTTGTCTAATTCACAATTTATTCAGCATTTAAATGATTAGAGCAAAATAAATACATAAATAAAACTGATCACTTGAATCCAAAAATAATATTTAAAACCTGCATTAGTAAAATAGAAAATATACAAATTCACTCCCATAACTTAAAAAAATGTGAATATTAATTCTTAAAAATTGAATAATCAATTTTAAACTGTATTACACCAACTTGTGTATGTGAGAGAGAGGCAGTAATACTTTTCATTTATATCACAAAATACAAACATCTGGACCAATACTGCAATCAAGATAATATTCATTGTTGGTATTTTAAGAGTCCTTTTATCTTTCTAATAAAATATAAAAAAATTGTATGTATATATATATATATATATATATTGTGTGTGTGTGTTATTTTCATAACATACTAATAAAAGCATGTTTTTAATGTATAGTATATTTCTAAGTTTTATAAGTTGAAGATTAAAATTTATTATGTTTGTTTTACTCATTTTGAAACTTGAGTAATATACTAAGGTTTTTATTACTAACTTAGCACTCTGGTTTTACTCAAATAACAACAGTAGTGAATGAGTGATATATTTTTTTAGTAGCACCATTAACAAGAAATCTCAACTTTCATCTGTTACATGCTAAAATCATTTGTAACCATTGCAGTAAACTACTGAAACTATTAAGAAATTATCAGCTGCTGGTTTGTAAAGAAGTTCTTATTTAAAATAATTAAGATTTTTTTAAAATACTTAATCTCTAATTTCTTCCTCATCTGTAACAAATTTAATATATTACTAGTTTTAACTTGTGAAAATTTCACTATTTTCTTATTTTAATATTCTTATGAATCTTAATTTTTTCAGTTGATGATTGAATAAGCACATGGCAAATTCTATGGCAATAAAATATCCATAGAAATTTTCCTATTGTATCATTAAATTTTTGAACTTAAAAATATTTGAATTTTAAAAAAATATTGCAATAATAATCATAAATATAAAGTTCTCTCTCTTCTTCATTCATATCATTCCTCCTTGCTTGCATTCTCTCTTTATTATGTTTACGGATTGCTTGTCTATCTTCTGCTCGTAATCGTTCTCATCTTCTTTTCTGCCATTCTTTTGCTGCCTCTCTTTGTTGTCTTATTCTTTCTTCCATTACAATGATTGGCTCCAGAAATATAATGCATTTGCAAAATACATTTAATTTCATTCATTACAGCAAAAGCGTGATACACATAGGTAGGTGTTACTGTAAAGACTACGACTTTCTATGTTGTTCACAGCAAGAATTGAAGAACCAATTAGATAAAATAAAAAAAAGTATTTTTCTTTCCAAAACAAAACTGCTATTGTTTAAACACCATAGACAACCGTTCCTAAACCCCCCCCCCCCCATCAGCATGGATCAGGCTGTACTTCCTCTGCCTAACTCTCTAAGCCAACCTCAAGTGGAATGACTACATTGAATCTACTGCTGGGAAGGTCAGTTTACAATGTAGGGTCATGAAGTTTTTCTCGTCTGAATCTATGCATTAAATACTGCTATCACATCTGGTCAGGTACACCTGCTATTCATCTTGGGGTTCTTGACAAAATCCAACAGAGAATCTGCAATGTAATCAATCCCAACCTAGTAGCTCAACTCCAGTCACTTTCTCACCAACGTAATATGGCTTCCCACTGTCTTATCTACAAATATTTTCACAGCTTAGCTCCCCGGTGCTCCTTCTGCATGAATTTACTTAAACTGGCAACTAGATCCCACCCTTTTACAGTGAAACCAATCAAATGTAGCCATAACTTCTACTCTATCAGCTTCTTTTCTTGCACTTCCCGTCTGTGGAACTCTCTTCCATATACTTGCTTCCCTTACAGCTGCAATCTGTAAGAATTTAAATGCAATGTCAGTTGCCATCTCTTATCTCCTTGACTCATATCCTTTCCCTGATAGCCCTTGTATCATGTTCTTCTCCCTTTCCACTCTACTCTTATGCAGCTCTCTTCACACCAGTGTTCTAATCCTTCTCTTATCCATTCTCTGACACCCCCTGTAACTTGTTCCTCTTTCTCATTACTCTCCTTCTATGCACCCCCACTGTACACAAGTGGCAGTACTATCTTGCTTGGGGTGAAATGATTATAAAAAAAAGTGAATCAAGATAAAGACAACAAAGACAGACTTGAAATTATTATTTAAAGCACATAATGCAACAAGTACAATAATACTTTCTCTATCTCTCTTTCTCTCTCTCCTTTTTTTTTTTCCTCTTATATATTTTACTGTAATTCTCTCTATATTTCCTGTTCGACATTTTCTCTCATTTATCATGCATGTTTGTGTGTATTTCATCTGGTGTTACTATGTTTCATCTGCTGTGTCTGTGTGTGCATTCATATTTCTTTCTAGAGTATGACACACATAGGTACTACAGTATTAAGATATAAATTACATCTAAATATATGCATGATAGCAATATTTCATTTAATTCTTGATTTGTTTGCATATGAATTTAATACTGAACTTGTGTATTTTCTTGGTAGAAACTTGAGCTTTGTCTTTTTGACAAAGGTTGTATAAAAATAATAGCTGTTGTATAGTTTTTACTTGTCCAATATTTTTAACACTTCTAGTTTATAAATTTAAAAAGGAATGTGACTCATTTGATTAATGTGTTTTATTTTTATTTTTTTCAAGTTTTTCATTGTAAATTAAGATGTATTGACATTTATACTGAAATTTAGAATATGCTACTCAATTATTACATCTGACAATAACTGCTAATCTGAATTTAAGGAATTAATCTCTATATTAAGCATCATTATTAATGTAGATTCAACTTGAATTCTTATATATTTTTATAGGAAGTAAAAATGGATTTAAAATCTATAATCTTTCTTGTATAAGTCTCTTTCAGGTTTTAGGAAATTTTTTTAACATGATTTCTGAATTTTTTTTTTTTGTTTTTTTTTTGTTTTTTTTTTTTCAATAAATCTTCAGATGTTGTGTACATGATTTTAAATTTTAATATACTGATGAATATATTTTTTTGCAAAATATTATAATTATTATTTTTTTTTTTTTTTCCAAATCACATTTCAGAAAACAAATGCTCATAAACAAATCAGTCCTTATGTATCCAGTTGGATATAATGTTGCACTAACTCTTAATGATTCTGAATTCTCTTAAATATAAATAGTAAAGTTGAAGGTTAATTTGATTAAACTGCTGAAGTGATCAGGCAATGTGATTTTTAACAATTTTTATAACCGAAATCAATGTTTTTTGCTCATTTACTTCAAAGAAGGTTTTTCAATTTTTTCCTTCTTCATTTTTATATACTTTGCAGTATTGCCTTTGCCATTAGATCATTTTACCTGGAGAAAAATGAGATGCTCATGCTTCTTTGTACTCTTATTACAGAAAACTTTGAAAACATAAACAAAAGATAATGTTGTAGATAATATTGTTTATTAAATAACTAGTTTGTTTATTAAAAATTTCAAATGTAATAAATTTTAGCCACTAGTTAATATTTCTATATAGTATGCAAGCTGTACTGGAATATAGTTATAAATGTGAGTTGATATGTTCATTGTTGCATGAAATATGTTGTAAGAAATATATTTCATAAATGTGAAAGATGTAAACACTTTCAAGGTCCCTTCTTTGCTTTAGTCACTGGTGGTTGTTGGTTGTCTTTTATAGTTTACATGTAAATTTTAATTTTTTTAACATCTTCTACTTAGTTTATCTGTAGATTTTAAAATCATGTTTTTTGTTAGTCGTATAGGATGTAGATATTTTAAAGTAACAAAAGAAGGAGAAGCACAAAAAAAAAAAAGATACTCATCTTGATAAAGAAAATACCTTTTATTCAACTTGCCAAGCATAATTAAAAGGACACAAGTTCAAGAAAGAAAAATATTGGATTGTCCAGAAAGTTCATGCTGGTTCTAAAAGAAAATTAAAACACAAAACAAAATTACACCATAAATATTTATTCAACTAAATATGAATCATTCTGTTGCACAACTTTTTTTTCTTCAATTTAAAGATTGTATCTTCCTAGAATTTTGGTGGTTTCTCAGCAAAGAACTCACTAAGGTATTCTTTTTTTTATGTCATTCAAAGAATTAATTTTTTTTACCATTGAGATTATTTTGCAAGGACCGGAATAAATGAAAATCCAAAGGAGCAATATCTGGTGAGTATGATGGGTGGGGTAACACATACTAGCCAAACTTTTTCAGCGAACATTATTGTAAATGAGCCATTTCCCATTACCCATCACAATTTGCTTCAAAAGCGGTGCATTTTTTATTGTGTTTATATAGCAAATTACAGATAGAAATGCAACTCAAAATATTCTTTTTACTCAGATTATGTGGTACCCAAACATAACAATTTGAGTATCCAAGATTTATCAAGTGCTCATGGATGCTGGATTTTGATACATTTAGTGTTTCTGCTCATTCTTGTATTGTGTAATGCTGGTTATTCTCAATCAGTGTCTTGATTTGGTTGTCATCTTGTCATTAAGGCTACAATCACCTACTCTAAACTTAGCAAACTACTTTCATACAGTTCTTCCAGCTAAAGCACCTTCACTGTACACAGCACATCTTTTTTGCTGCTTGCAAGGCATTTTTGCCTTCATGGTAATAAAAAGAAAAAGCTTATCAAGGGCCTAAAATGTTTCTTCTAATCTACCATTTTCATATAAAGGCAAAATTGACATGAATTAAGTAATTTTTAACTTTCTTTCTCAAGAGATAGTTTGAAGTGTGTTCTAATCAGAAATGTAAGCATATAATCTATCTAGTGATAAATTTGACCATGTTCTAATGTGTTGGAACATGAACAACTAAAAATCAGTATGAACTTTCCAAACTCAATACTAATGAAAAGAAATTTGTTGTATTAAGAAACTGGGAATATAAGATTTAAAAAATTGGGTGTTTTGCTTGAAAATGAAATGTAGCCAACTGAATTGTCTTGTCTCATAATGATAATTTTTAAAAAGTTTCATGGATGCCATGGAGTTCTCCTTTCTTTCATCAGGCTTGATGTATACTATTTAACTTGGCAGTCAGTTTAGTATTACAATCTAATTGCTGCAGCATAAAATATTACTTTTTACAGAAAAATAATTTACATCAACTGAAATAAACATCCATGTTGACATTGTTATCTATGCTGAAGTAAAAAAAAACAATAGCTAAGGTTTAAAATGAATTTTTTTTAAATGAAACATTTTTCTAGCAGATTTTATTTTAGTTTTAACTTCAAGCTAATAGATTAAATTTAATATTTCCAATAAGCAAAATATTTCAAAAAGTATTTCAAAAACTAATCAAAATTGACTGTAAAGAATTATTTTTCATGCTAAAATAGCTGATTAGCAGCCATTTTTAATTGCCTTTTATCGCAATGTAATACTTTTTATTAAAAAATCTTACAAAAATGAAATGTGCTTTTCTGAAACTTTATTTAAGGGATATTAGCTGATTTGAAGTATAATTAGTCTGATTTGAAACAAATATCATTTACTAAATTTAAAATATTGCAGGAATGCCTTTTTTTTAACCGGACAGTAGCTGTGTTGACATATTTCACAAGGTGATGACAGATCTAATGTTTTTCTACAGAGACATTACTTGTTAAACATAAATGAAGAAAATGATGTGAGCACCTTTTTTTATTTAATTTTAAGTACTCAGTAATCTGAAAAATTCAGGAAAATATTCTCCATAATGTAATGTTTCATTGAATTTTAAATATTTTGGCTTTAAATTTACTATAGTAATTGGTCTTATTTCTTGGTGTGGTTGTTTGTAGCACGTTTATACACCAATATATAAATTAAAAATTCATTTTAAAATATTGGTGCTTGATGATTTGTATTAAACTTTGCCATTTATGATTAATAAATATAGTTTTCACTAAATATCAAAATCGCTGAAATTAATACAGAATTTTAAGATTCAAAACTTAATAATTTTTTCTAATTAAAATTTTACAAAATGCAAACAGTTCTTGTAAAAATTAATTATTCATTAAAAAAAATTCTTAAAACAATAGTGTCCTTAATATATCTTATTTATAAAATCAATTAAAAGCTTTTCTAATTAAATAATGACATAGTTTTATTGCATTTTTTTATTTTACGATTCTTAGCAGATTTTCAGTAAATAGTGTTTCTGTGTGACAAAAACAAATTGCTGATTTAAATTCTCCAAGGAGTCCTGCTTTTAATTAATATAAATACAAAGATACTGGAATTTTAATTTCTTGAAATTTCATAACATTAAGGAAGTGGTGTAACAGATGTAAAATATATATATATATATATATGAATAAATATTTAAAAAATAATTTCATTCATTTATTAATAAGTCCTGAAAATTTAATTACAATCTGACAATTATTTGATTTTCTTTTGTCAAAGCAATGTTTTTTACTGCAAAAACCTTGCTAAATTTTTCATATTATACATTGGCCCACTTATTGATGCAAGAAAAACAATTTTTAACCAAAAATTTTGAACATGCTAGAAAGGATTTTATAAAAATTAATAAAATAATAAAAAAATACTTTGGTCTTTCCTCTTACTAATAACATAAACGTTTTGACAATAAAACTTTGTTTTGTTAAGTTAGCCTTTTTCATAGCCTTTTTCATCATGCTATGCTCTTTTTAAGAAAATGTTTGTTAGTTTCAAGAGAATTTGTAAAAAAGTTGTTTTTCTGCTTTTGAATTTACAATATTTCTTTTTTGAATCCTTGATTTTTATTTATTTATATTTTTTTAAAATTTTTTTAATGGCCAGAGATTTAGCATATTCGTCTATTTTCTGAATTACTGTTATCTTGAAAAGTTTTTCTATTTTCAATTAAGTGTCCATTGTAATTAATATTGTAGCATCTCTCTCTTTCTCTCTCTCTCTCTCTATATATATATATATATATATATATATATAGATGCTACAATATTACATTGCATTTGAATACATAGTTCTGTTGTCATTTCGCGCTATAACGCGATGTGACGACATAGAACCTCATTGCAAATTTGCGAACTGCGTTTGTTATTTTTGGTAACTATTGCCGTTGCCTAGCAGAGTTATATGTCAACACAAAATAAAATCGTCGCTGATGGTAGATGTTATTGTGTTACCATCTTAATAACCTCTTTGAAGATGGCTCATGTGAACCAAAAGCTTAGATCTAACTTAATAAAACATTATCCAAATGTTAGAGAATTTTTGTCTTTATTTTCAACTGAAATTAAAGCCAAAATACAACATTTAGAACGTCTCATGATGAAACATAATAGACATTCATTGTCTCTTATATTTAACAGTATATGTTTAGAAAATTATTTGCTGCCTCGATACACACACACACACACACATATATATATATACTTAAAATGTAAGAACTTAAATAATTACAGTTCAAATAATAATTTTTTTTTATATTCTTGATATATACTATTACATGTTTGTATAGAGTGTACTAAGTTCTTCAATTGACAATATTCAAAACTTGTGTAAAAAATTTGGTATGACTGAATTTGATTTCTTCACTTATTAAAAACAAAATATAAAGATAAAAATTTTTAATAATTTTTGTAGATTAGCATTCATTAGACTAAGCATGGTGTTTGTCAGAATAAAAAACAAATATCTTTGTCATTTTAAAGTGTGGTCCTGTTCATTTTTAAATACAGTGTCAAATCTATCCCTAACTTCTTAAAAAAGTTATCTATACTTATAAATGATGTGGGCACAGTTTCAATATTGAGAGTTATAAATAAAAACAAAGTGCAGACAACTCTTTAAAAAGTCAGACATCGATTTTACTCTGTATTTATATTATGAACTGGACTCCACTTCTGATATGATAAAAAAATTCTATATTTTTTTTTATTCTGACAAATGTTGTGTTTAGGGAAAGATTAAATGAATCTATTCCATAGAGCTTTTTGTGTTATACATTTACAAAGTAGAGAAGCTTTTATTGTGAATTTATAAATGACACTGACAGTATAAGATTATATGTTATTAAACATGAAATTGGTTTAAGCCTGACATTGTTAATGTTTTTATAACATTTCAAATTTTATTTTCAAATAATATTTTGATTACCTGATTTTTTTCTTTTTTTTTCTTATTAAGGCAAACATAAGGTCTTTCTCCTCCTTATTTTCATACTTTATATAAGGGTAAGTTGGGTTATAATAAAAGTAAAGCTGTTTGAAATATAAATTCTATATTTGAAGACAAAGGTGTTAGTGAATAAGCAATTTCAAAAATTGCTAGTAGAGTGTTCAGTTTAGAAAATCAATGCTAAAGTTTTGAAGGCTGTGGTAGAAAATGATTAAAAATTCTTCAGAACGTGCTACATTTCAAACCATTCAAATGCAATTGACAAAGTAAAAAGACTTGAGAAATGTATTTCATATTAAGGTTTTAAAAATGGGTATAAAAAGCTGTATTTATCTTATTTAACTAGTATGAGATTCAATGTTTTTTATCATTATGAAAATAATGTAGCTTAGTGTCAATATAATAATCAGATAAAATCTGCTCAATTGCTAGATGAATGTAAAAAGCTGAAATTTTTAAACTGTCATCTCTGAAAAGTTATGATGATACACTTACATAAAAGAATAGTTGTCTGATATATCATAGCTTCATTGAAAGTGGTTAAAAAAAATTAATGCACATGAAATAGTGTAATGTTTCATAAATAAAAAGTGTCATTTAGCTGTACAATGATAATTACCCTCATGTTGCAAAATCAGTGTTGCTAAAATTGAATCATTTAGCAATTTTATTGCACCCTACTTATTCACCTGATCCCTCTTCTAGAAAGGTACCCTTTTCCTTTGCCAATATTTCAATCATTTCTTTGAATACAGAAACTTCTTCAGTTAGGATTAAGCTAAATTATTTTTTATGAATTTATCAGATTTTGAAATTAAGTTCTTTTAGATTAGAATTGACAAGTTATTTGCCTTGGTGAAATATTTGTATAGACCTTTTTTGGTTGAGGAAAATTTACAGAATATAGAAAAAAGCAATTTCCTTTTTGCTTAAATAATTAGCAATTTTATTTGAAACAACCTGATAAAACATTTTTATTATTTTAAACTTTTTAAAAATTTGAAAAAAAAAAGTTATTTAAGGAATAAGAATCAGAATACTGTGTTTTGGTTGTTTTCTTGATTGGAGGTAGCTGCTTATCTTGAAGCATACTGATTTTTATGTGGCATTAAACACTGACCAATGACAGATACACAACTGTCTAATCTACAATGCATGCTTCTGTACTGCATTATATTCTCATAAACTTAAACTTACTAAAAAAAAAAAAGCTTTGCACAGTTGCTATCACTTGTGTATTAGTTTAATAGCAGTCTTTGATTAAAGAAATGGTAATTTAGTATATTTAAGTACCTTCAAAGGTCACTTGAAGCTATACAAAGAACACACTGTCTAAAACTTTAGCGACAACATATT
>JBBBDQ010028455.1:510000-703524 GCA_037127315.1 Ascarosepion bandense
TTACATGCTTGATTCATTCAACAGGTGCTGATTGAAAACTGATCTTTTATAAAATTTCAATTTTGGTATTATACCATAATGTTATTATAGTGGAGCCAGCCATTTATTTATGGGGTGGGGGTGACTATAGACTTTCATGCATTCAAATGCAAGCATATGAACATAATTTAAATACAAATATACCCATCTAATATATATTTTCAATATAGTACACATGTACACACAAATGTCATTCATATTACAACATACACAAATATATAATCATCTACATTTACATAAAAAATATAGGTACATAGATATATTTTATTACAATTTATGTCTACATATATATAAAAATGTAAATACACATATAAACATGCATTCATACACATCTTCATATATATATATATATATCTATAATCCTTTTGCAAAACAGAAAATCAACTTTGTACAAACAATGAAAAATAATTTTATTACAAGAATCCATACCAAAAGCTGAGACAGCTTTCACTATCACAATCTAATCAGAATTTATTGCAAAGAAGTATTGTGTTTTATACATTATGAATTGCTGGAACATAGACATTTTCATATGCATAGAATATAACCTTGCCACATTGTAGTGTATCCTCATATATATGGAGCTGGAAGGTTTTTTCATGTATGGTAAGACCAACAGCTGTGTCCAATGTATCCAACAAGTTTACAACATCTAAAAAAATTCCTCAAGAAATTTTTGAATCTGTTGTGATTTCATCACCAAGTTGTTGTGATCCTGTTTGGGCCAGAAATAAAGACACAAAGACAGAATAGTGTTAATTATGTTACAAAGACAGTAGTACAAACGTATACCAATGCACGATTAGCGCGATGGTTAGGCTGGCTGTCAGAGTTATCTGTTGGAATAGATTCCGCTCTCACTCTCTCTGCCACTCTTACTCTCTGCTTCTTCAAAGCAGAACTGCTGCTTATATAGATGGGACGAGTTCATGTGTCATATAGGTAAATCCCCATAACACCTCTCCCCTAAGTATTAACTCCACGGGAGTCTTAATATTTTTTTCCTTTTTTGGATTCACGACAAGAAAATCCATCATTTTCCTTTTTCTTTTTACTTTCTAGTCTATCAAGTTCCTCATTTAATTTTGGTAAAAAGGCAAAAGGCACATTACGTTTTATTTCAAACACTGTCTGGATGTTCTTTTTAAATTCAAATTTTGCCATCATCTTGTTACACCAGCCAAGGCCCCCAGAAAAACTTCCAGAAAAGTTTCTTTTAAGATTTTTATTAAATTATTTGCCTCAGTGGTCAGGTTTTCTAGTTTTTGGCAAAATTAATAAATTAGCATCTCCCACAACTTAAATTTTTCCATCCAGTCTGTGCCAAATAAATTTTCTCTATTTTTTTAATACAAATGTCTTTAGTTTTACTGTTCTTCCTTGAAATGTTACTTTCACGATAAGTTCTCCCATAAACTTGATTTCCTCCCCTGTTATGGACATGGCCATTTTATTAGTTCTTAACAAGATTGGTTTTCCTAACTTTTTCTAAGTGTGCAGATTTATGATTGTTAAATCTGAACCAGAATCCAACTGCATTTTAATATTTTTATTTAGGATTTGTACTTGAAAGTGCGTTGTGGTACAGTGGATATCGGCTCGGAACGAGAAATTGGGGAGCCGAGTTCAAATTCCAGCCAAATTAATTGCATTCACTTATGCGCAAATACCCTTGGGAAAGGTATTAATCTGCCTATTTCTTCCAGTTATGGGTTAAATAACAGGACAGATTGGGTTCTAAAGCCTTGGTCGGCAACCAGTCTACCGCAGAAAGCAATGGCAACCTACTGCGGGATAATCTTCTGCCCAGTCAGTCATGTCTCTTTTGAAACATAATCGCCCAAGCGTGTATCACGTATGGCACTTAACTGACTGACTGACTGACTGACTTGAATGTATTTCCCAATATTTAACCCATTTTATTCATCTGCTTTTGTGCTTTTTAATAAGCTATTAACCTTTTTTCTCGCTTGACACGGCTACAATTTTGGCATTTTTTATTCCAGCAAGAGCAGTCTTTATACCAATATAATAATCTACAAATGAAACACTGGTTGGGTTAGGAAGCAAATTATCTTGTTTCTTTTGTGATTGGTTTGATTTCGGGGGAGAATCAATTTGTTTTTTTCTTTCAGCATACTTTTCTTATGTGAGCTGTACCAGATTCCTCAATATTTTTCGAATCTTGGTGTACTTTTCTAGATTCCTTGATATTTTTTTTTTATCTTGGCATACACTTACAAATCTGACAGTCTTCTGCTATTTGTTGGAGAGTAAGATTTGGCTCATTTTCCAATTTATTTAGAACTCTACATCTAATTTCAGCATCTTTACCTGAAACAAGTCCCTGAACACATATCAGAAATTATTTGCACTCAATTCTGACAGTTTGAAGTCATTGCAGTGCTTGTTCAAGATCGACATTAATGTAATGAAATCTTTACTATATTTTATGGTTAAAGACATACATTTCCATTTTTTATGAAAGAGTGAAGTTTTAGGACTAAAAAGTTCTGTAAGAAGTTTAACCACTTCAGTGAATGTCAATTTGCTTGTTTTACAGGGTAAAATATAATTTACAAATTTGGTATGCTCTGTCATGCCTAGTTTTCAAAGGCAAACTTTCCTAAAGTCTGGCCAATTTATGCAATCTGTGACATATAAATCCTCAAATCTTTTAAAAAAGGTGGTGATGCTTATATCCTCATCTGGAGAATATGTAAAAGTCTATTGTGCCCCATTTGTGTTTTGTGAGAATGCATTTTCATTTTCACTAATCTGTCCTCAGTTTACTAGTTTAAGCAAGTTCCTTTGCTCTTGTTGAGTTTGAAGTAGAATTTCTTTGTTTCTAATGTCTGACTTTAGTTTGTTTTTTAAATTCAAGCCATTCTTTTTCAGCTTTACTTTTGAATTTCAAGTTGCTTTCCTTGCCATTTAAGTTTCCGGGGGCTTTGCTGTTCAAGTTAGAACTCAAGAAATTCGAGCATGGTGGATTTAAATTTATCCATGTTTATTCATGTCTTCTTTTTTTTTTTCTTTTTTTTAGGATTACCCAAATACAAATTAAATTCAAATGAAAATTTTTCTTTGAATAACAAGAAAAACTTTAGTTTCTTACTCACTCAGTAACAAAATAACAATTAATTGAAAATGAATAACTTTAACTTCTTACTCACTCAGAGAATTACAAGTGCTTTATTTTTTTTTTTTCTCGAAAAACATGAATTTTTGTAGTTTAGCAGCTTGTTTTCAAGTTCAGTGTAAGTTACACTTTTTCTTTTTTTTTTTTTCGTTCAGTTTCCAGTCTGGATTACTAAGTACTGTTGAGTAGAACAAAATGCGACAAAAATAGAATTTTTTTTTCTAGTGCATACATTGTTGAACCTATATTGACAATTTCCACACAGTTCTTTGGGGGTCCTCAAGAATCCTTAAGAATCTTAGTTGTCCGTAAGAATTCTCGTCACCAAGTTGTTGTGGTTCTGTTTGGGCCAGAAATGAAGACACAAACAGAATAGTGTTAAATAAATATATTGCAAAGACAGTAGTACAAACATATACCAATGAGCGATTAATGTGACAGTTAATCTGGCTGTCAGTTATCTGCTGGAATAGATTACACTCTCTCTGCCACTACAAAGCAAAACTGCTGCTTATATAGATTGGAAGAGTTCATGTGTCATATGGGTAAGTCCCCATAACAGAATCAAAATAACTTCTTTTTTTAATGACTGAATGAACAATTCAACTAAAAAGTGTTCAATGTTTTTAGAAAGCTCTACCATGAAAAATACTTTTGATGATTGAATATTCTTTGTGAATAAAAGATTTTACCCCCAAAGAATGCTGGGAATTTACGTATTAATATTTTATACTTAGATTCTCTCTCTCTCAATGGTAGTGCTAGGAGTAAGCAGACAAGACTATTGCATAGTAAATGTTTGAAAATATGTTTTAGGGTTTAATTGTATTAATATTGTATTTCATTGTAGTAATATAATCTAGCAGTTAGAATAATATATCATTTGGGGTATGTTTTTTTTATTTTGATGTATTAACAAGGTATGACTAAGTGGAGTAAATTTGTTCAGTTACACACATGCATTTATGCCTTTTCTTAATTAATTTGGCTTGTTAATTATGAAACATTTCTAATGGGACCAGAAAGTAAATCAAATTGAATAAAGCTTTAATGTATAAATTGGAAGAATATCTTTTTGAAAAATACTAAAATCATAAGTTTTCACTTTAAAAAAATGCAATATTTTGAGATCTCTCTATAACTTTTACTATTTAAATGACCATTCAAATCCTATAAACGCCAAATTTTATGGCTGAAAATTTACTCTCAAATAATAAAACTTCTTGCACTTTACAGTGTGAGTCTAAAGTATTGGAGCTTAGATTTTTCTTTGTATAAGTTATAACATCTGCATCTGTTGTACTTTAACAAAAAAAAAAATGTACCTAAATCCCCAGCCTTTAAATTTTTCTATCTGTACTTTATACAATTTAACATTCTGATTTTTTTTTTTATTGTATAGTCTTTTAGTAGCTGCCCTACCAATTAATTTTTTTTCTAAATTTCTATCTATTGTAAGTAAATTTAACAAGTTATTTTTTGTACATTAAAATATACTCTACAAGAAAAAAAAATACAAATATCCTAGTGTGTGCTTTATTTAAATCTGAGAGGAACAATCTTTTTGGTATGTTGATAGTGTCTTATTCCTTGTATTGTATTGTTGGATGATGCATGACGATATTGATGTCTTTGTTCATTCTGAGATGTGGCTAAATGTGGATGTTGGATTGCAGTCTGTTAATAATGTTGACCAAGAATAGTTGGACTGCTGCCAAAATTTTAAATCTTGCTCAATTACTTTCTCCTTGCAGGGAACTGCTCAACATTTGTATTGTCCACTCCAGATGCTTGTTACCATTATTACAGCCTTCAGTCTCCTTTTATTTATCCTCCTATTATACCTGAATGTTGTTGCCTTTTGATCTCTATTAACTCGTACTAAAATTTTTTTTCTTTTCCAGGATGCCTCCTGCAGGCAACTCGAACCCGTTCCTTCAAAATTACCTAAAAGCTTAGATTCTTCTTCCATTTTCTATTCCTATTCATTTATTCAACAAATTTCTATCGTTCAAATTTTATTGATGTTACTTGTTTGCCATCTTGTATCATTTATCTCATACCTCATTCTTTCTTTGTTCCAATAAGTGCTATACCTTGTTTTTTCCACATATTAGTTATTGATTCTAATTATTGAATTGGTTTCAATATATTAAAAATTTCAATCTTTTATTCCATGATATGATTCTGATAACATGTAAAACTGTTACTCATTTTAACTAGATCATTCCTTTGATCAGAAAGTAACTCAATTTAGCTATTTTATAACCTGTCGTAAATACATGGTATCATTGTTTTATGATGGAATATAATAACTTCTTCAATACTTTTTAACATATCAATGTTAAATTTTACTTTTTGCAAAGAAAGAATTGCTGTTTTAATTTAATTTTAATTTATTTTTTTTAACCCAAAAAGTTTACTTTCATTATTTGCCTCCAAGTACATTTGTATGAAATGCGAATACATTTCAAGCATGTGTACTAACTGGAATATTTTTTTTTAAAATTTCACTCTAAACATTTTGGCTTATGGATCAAAAAGTTCCTAGCAATTGTATTTTCTTCAAACTATATATTCATCACAAGGATAATTTAAGAGGTTCTCATTATAATCAGTTGTCATGTGGTACAATGTAGAGAATTACCCTTAAAGCATCAAGCCTTTACAACTTCATTTAATGATGAATAAACATTTTTTAATAATTCCCCAATAATCAGTATTGATAATCTTTATTATACTTTCCATTTTCAAATCTCATATGCCACTTTGCTTTCAAAATATCATACTCACTTGTGATTTTTCTTAGAGAAACAGTGAGCAAAAGCAAAATATTTTGATTTTTTTTTTTAATCATTAATTTTGTCAAGTTTCAAAACTGGTCAAAAAATGTTTGCAGTATTTGACTTTATATACCATTGCATACTTACATATTGAATTGAGCCAAAAGTATTTTCTTTTCATCAGTAACATAATTCTACATATATTATGTAGCTTTCTTCATAGCTGAGACATGTATTTGTCAGTGGTTTGAAACCATAGCCAAAATTTTTTTAAATTTCAAATAGTGATTTTTCAAGGCCCATCTCCACTTAGATGATTGATATAACAATCTTTCTATCTACTAATTAAATCCTCTTCTTTTGTTTTGTCTTGGGCCAGACTAAGCTAAGCTTTGTAAATATCAAGGGCCCGATCACTCATTTAGTAATGAATCGTGTTGCATAACATGTATTTAAAAGATAAAATCAATACTTGTGATGCATCTAGCTTGTGTGCGTGAATTAGTGCTTTATCACTCATCCATGCAAAGAAAAGAAAATAGCTCTTGTATTGACTGGGATAATTTGCACAATGTTACAATGCACCAAACAGCACAGCATGTTCCCAATAAGAAAATGCTTTGAGGTGGGGGCTGTTATAAATTATCTAAAAAATATATTTTTTGTTCTTTACAAAATCTTATCATTTGAACTTCTTTGCTTATATATGATTTTTCTTTAAAAGCATGCTTAGTTTTCACAATTTTCTTTTATTTTCTATTTTAGTTTTATGGCAATGGTTTAAAAGTACTTTTGATCCTGAAGCAAATTCAAACAATTGCTGTTGAATTATTATTTTCAAAACATTTACTGCATACAAATTTGTATTTCTATAATGTTTATATTTTTTTTTTCATAGAGAAAGAGATAAGATCTCATTTACAGAAATATATTGAAGTAATATTTACAGGTTACAGTAAACTCTTTAAATAGTTTACTCCTTTTTTTTTTTTTTCCAAGGTATTTTTTATCAGATCAGCATTCAAATTTATTTAACCATGAAAAGAGAATACAATGATGTAGTAGCATAGGTTTGAATTTCAATGTAGATTTGGTATTTCAAATGATTTAATAAAGTTTTTAATTTTTGATAAATTTCTCTTTAATTTGTTGTTTTGACTTGAAAACTGGTCTTAATTAGGCTAAAACTTGACATATTTCTTCAGCTTGTTCATTTGTTTATTTCATCTGTATTTTTATTGATATCTCCTAAGCTACTATAATTGTCAAGTTGTTTTTAAAGATAAATAAATGGATAGAATGTAATGCATTCTATTAGAAAGAGTAATAATGTTTGGTTATGCAAAATGAGTGATAAGTTTTTAGTTATAATTGGAAAAGTAAATAAATTTACTGCCATCATCTCTGCTCAGATAGAATTTATCTTTAGAATTAATGTCACCAAGGTGCATAAGTTCTAATATAGGTCAGCTTATCTAATTCATTGGTGGAATCCTAAAAGTAAGTTCATTTTTGCTTAACTTATTTTTATCAGTGAATTGGATACACTAACTCTTGTTTCTTAACTTCAGAAAACATAAGTTGTTTACAGTAACCTATTTAGTTTTTCATATTTGTATAAAATAGGAAATTGCTTGTCGAGTTTACTGTTTATCTACCTCCTATTAAAAGTTTGTATTTTAAAAAAATTGTGTGTCTGAGAGAGATAATAGCTATATCCATCTACCACAATATCACTTTTATCTCATAAAATACAGCAAAGAAAACATTGAAAATTATAAATGCCCAATTCAGTCCACTATCTTATCATATATTTAACAGGCTCTTTGTCTAATTTATAACCATGTCACTTTGTAGAAATATTCTTGTTTTACCCTAAACATTCTCAACAGCCTAAGCTTCAAAATATTACGGCCTTCAAATATAGAACTAGCAAAAAAATCATTTTTTTATGAATACAGAATTTTTTTAAATATCTATCCTCAAAGATTATAGAATAAATGCTTACTTCTGTTGATTTTAAAGATGCTTATCACAAGTTGGTAAAATGCAAAATATGACTGTACATTGAAATCTCAGTTTTGACAATTTAGTTACTAGATAATTACCATAAATTGCAGCATATAAGTCAACCTAAAGATTTTATGCTCAAAATTTTGAGTTGAGTCTCATATAAGCTATCCACTCATCCCCCACCCCTGTAAATATACAGTAAGCTACCAGTCACCCAAAAATATTTTTAGGGTTGAAAACTAGACTTGTATGCTCCAATTTGTTATATGAGAAAAAATTCTAATCCATTCTAAAATGAACATTAAGGCTTTCTACTGTGCATATTTCAGTTATCAGTCTGAATACTTTCATGTCAAGTGAACCACTATCAGTTAAATTCAGACTTTAATAAAATATTTTCAAAAATAACAAACACATTTCTTCTTAAACAAAATGTATTAATTTTTTTAATCTGAATATAAGGGGCTGTTAAAAAGTTATTAACCTGATCAAGAAGCTCATTTGTTTTTTTGTACATTTGCAAAAAAGCTCATTAGGTCAAATTTTAAGAAGTTCGTTGAGTCATGAATTTTCAGTATCCCATATATATTTTTTTATTTTGCTATAAAAACAGCTTTTTTTTATTATTTCTATCTATTTTTAGCATCTGAATATTTGTTTCACACTATAAATGTAGGCGTTTTATAAATTTTAATATTTTTTGTTAATATAAATGCATAATATTGGAAAATGACTTCTACTCAGATACTACTTTTAAGCTATTTTATTAGTCATAATTTTGTTTATGCTGTTTTCAAAATCATTTTTTAAAAATTTCTAAAATGGATCAATATATTTAGCAATTCTAGATTTAGATTTTGATAAAATTATATTTGAATGAAAAATTATTTCTCACTTTATAATTTTTGTTTTTCTAATTTGTAAAATAGCAGTAAAAACCAAGTTCCATACATACTAGTTTCATTGATAATTCTTAGTATAGTGAGTTTAGTTCAGCTAGAAACTTTCCTATTGTGACTCTATGCCAAAGAATTTATCCTTTCTAACATTCACTCAATCTATAAGAGGTGCTGAATAGTTATCAGCCCAACCCACTTTTCCAAAATCTCAGTAAACCAAGAACAACTTCTTTAAGGGCATCTTGGTCATGTTTGTATTTTTTGTTTGTTTGATTTTTTTTTTTTTTTCTGGACTTTAACAGCTGGAAATGTTTTCATTAAATAATAAAACTTTCTGGTTGTTGTACATTCATGACAGTGATATTATTTTCTCCAACTAGTCAATTTTGAAGAGCTTAACTCATATTCTACTTTATATTTTCATTAAAGCCAGTAAATCTGACAAAGTGATTTAGGCTGATAGCACATTTTTAATTTAATTTTTAGGTTATTTTTTTTTTCAATTTTAGAGCACTTTGTTACAATTTGGCATTTAAACAAGTTTTATGAAATTCAAATGACAAGGTTTGTTTGTTTTAATAAATGTAATAATGTAAAAATAATGTTGTTTATGAATTTTCACATCCTCTGCAAGATTATGTCTCCAATATCAACAATCAAAAACCATTAAATTCTTACACCAGCCACACTTGCTCTGTACACTCTATCGAGTTTGACTTGTCACTTGTTAAAATTTAGTGCGTTTCATGCCCAAATCAATCAGCACATTGCAAACAACCAAAATACAGCTATTAAGACAAGTATTAGTGGATGATACCAAAGCAACAGCACCCAATGCAAGGAAAAACTCAAAATCCTAGAAACTATTTAAAATACAAAATAAACAACTCACATTAAATAAATATCTTTCACCACAGAAGACAGTATTCTAAAGTGTACATAAAATATTTAATATGTGTAAAAAAATAAATAATACACACAATGTTTAACACCTTCATTTCCAGTGGAGGTGTCCTGCTCACTTTAACCATTAACATATCACTTTATACTGATTCAAGCTTTCAGCTCTGTACACCTAGATGTAGCAAACAGAATCTTACCTACCACACTAACAGGACATTGTTCTTTATTATGACCAAGACAGTCAAAAAGTATTTCAACCAAAACAAGTGCACAAACTTGAACTTCAAACAGTATCCATGATTTTGATATACATCTTATTTGAAAATTGGAAAAATATAATAAAAATTTAAACAGACATACCTTAACAGATGAATTTCATAAAATTTGTATAAAGATTTGCTGCCTAAATATAACTCTTATATATGAAAAATAAATTTTAAAACATTTACTGTCATAGAGATAAAAGATTTTATTTTTTATTGTAATTTAAATTTTTTTTGTTCAATTTTCATAACAAATAGTTGGCATTAATATTTCCAACTTTGTATATTTTTTTTTTTTTTCATTTAAAATTGTTCTATTTTGATTGCCATTATCTTTTTCTACAAATTACTCTCTAAATATTTAAGTATTTAATGATGGAAGGAAAACACTTTCTCTATTTTATATTTTGTTGGTAATTTTACTTTTAAGTTTAATATATGTGGTATCAAAAATCACTTTTATATTTTGGAATTTCACATTGTGTCCTGTCATCCTAGGTCATTACTTTGGTATATGCTTGATAAGTTCATTTTGTTTTTATTGAAATATTAATAGAGGGTGGGCATAGAAATTTAAGTAAAAAATTTGAGATTTTTATTTTTGTAAAAAAAAACCAAAAAAAAAACCATGTCCTTCAAACAGGTTGAATTTATTTTTTTGTACCAAAACTATGTCCTTCAAACAAGTTGAATTTATTTTTTTGTACCAAAACTATGTCCTTTCAACAAGTTGAATTTATTTTCTTAGGTTTGTAAAATTGGTAAAACAAAGACTGTTTTGTTTTGACTTTACAATAAAGATGTTTACAAGCCAAAAAAAAAGCCTAATTTTTTATTAAACATTTTGTCTATTAAAACTCATTAACTAGTAATTAAGCCCAAGAATCATGGCAGTTTTGTTCACTCTATTAACAAAGAAAAATCAACTTTTATATTGGTAAACAAATGTTTGGATATATAGTTATTCAAAAATATAACATTCAGAATATGTAATAAACAACAGATAAAGTTATACACATAGTTTAAATTTCAACAATATTGTTTTTTTAAACCAAAGCTACATACTTACCTACATACCTCAAGTCTTCAGTATTTTGAGTGAGAATCCAAAAGCCAGTGAAATACATAAGTCAAAATAGTAGATTAATAAACCCTATAGTGGTTGATGTGGTGCTCAATTTATAATTTTGTTAAGCATTTTTAATTCAAAATGCATTTTTCTTTTGTTACTTTGTGTTTACTCTGGATAATTTCTCTTTCTTGTGTATAAAAACACTCACTGATATATTAACAAAGTTTTCCCTGATTGGAGATTTTTAGCTAATAAAAATATATAGTATTTAAATTTTTTTGAAGCAGCACAAAAGAAAATACAAAAATTATTTTTAAAATAACATAAAATAATATAAAGGAAAAAAAATTAAGGAAAAAAATTTAAGATGAAATTTTAATGATTTGATGAGAGACAGTTCACATTAATAATTTAGATTAATATCAATATTACTCAGGTGAAAGAAAACTAAGAAACACTTTTTTTTATTTAACAAACTATTCTATGTCTGTTTACCAAAATAAACATGCAAAATTTATGAAGTTATGTCATTAAGCAATATTTTCCATAAACAAAATTCTATTACAAACTTAATCAGTTTTCCCACTTTTCTGCTCTAATGTGAAAGAAAAACAAATAATATATTATCTACTAGTTTGTAAGATGTAGCAACAATTTTGTAGATACTAATATGCCTAGACCTTGCCGATATACTTCTTTCAGCAATTTATATATATTTAACTGAGAAATTTAGGCACAAACAATGATCTACTAACAATATTAATGACTTACTGAGAGTTCTGTTGCATTTGATAAGCAATGATCCACTTCAGCGTATACTCTGCTGATTTTTAAACATATATACAATGTTAGCATTTTACATTGTTTTCTAATTTGTAATTGATTTCTGCATGTTGGTTTCATCTAGAGAACCTTGTCTCTTTAAGAAATCTAGTGGTTTGTAGTTAATTTGACAAGCTTTGATTACTCATTTGTGATTATAACTTTTCCTTTAAAATTTATTTTCTACTGCTTTGATACTAATGAATATATTATGCTTGGTATAATTTTGCAAAGTCTTTGAAAAGGTGAACAACTGCATGAAACTAAACAATCATAGCATGTAAATCTTTATATTTTTAGTTCATTTTTATCAAACTTTCTTAAGGAAGGATTCCTCTGGACAAATATCTCCATTTTTAGCTATCTTTATTATAAAATTTTGATCAGTATTCATTCTTGCCAGAGTCTATTGTTTTATGACCACATCCCCCCCACCCCACCTTTTAAGGATATTATCTTACATCACTTTTACATGATTATCAAATTAAATTTGAAATGTTGAGAAAAATCTTTACTTTAGTATTCTTTCCCAAATGTAAAGGATAGATCTAAAAATGATTATAAATAAAGCATTATGAAGAAAAAGAAATACATATCAAGATAATGGTTAGTGTTAGTCTGGTATTCCAATGGTACTTTACCGTTTGGTCACAGATAAAAACTTTTTGTATCACTTGCTAAGTAATTCTTTACTTACTTTTCTGCATGAACATGGATCACTCTTGATTGGATTGCTGCTAATCTTTTCTTTTATCTAATAAGCTGCTTGACTTTTTTCTTTTTTTTTCTCTCCTAAAATAGTAGTTAAAAAGGTGCTTCTTTTTACTAACCTTTCAAAATTTATCTTCATATGTAATTGGCTTTAAGAATATCTTCAGTTCTTTTGTCAAAGACAACATCTTGATGGCTATGTTTTATATAGACTAATTTTGGGACCCAGTTATAATTGGGTGATAGATTAGTTGACTCAGCCTCCAGATAAAACAAAATACTGTAAATTCTGAGACAATCTTACATATAAATCACTAAACTAATACATATAATACAAAGTGCGATTGGTAAATTGTCGCTATTTTATATTTTTAATTTCACGCATACATGCTGTTTTTTTTGTTTTTTTTTGTTGACTGCACAATATAGGGTCAGATATCATCTGTGAGAAAAAGAGCACCGTAAAACAATTCACTCTGCCAAAAATTTGGAAATGGTATGCTTCACTTCTCAACATTCACACCGGAAGCTCCAATACAAACATTTCAGAGTTTTTGGGTGTCAATTAAGTGCAGAGAATTCAGAAAGAGTTAGATGAGTCTAATGATGATTACAAAAGTGTTTGGAATGATCACTAGTGATGGTGACATTATTCTTCCATTCATTTTCCCACAGGGCCTCAGACTCAACACAGAGGCCTACATCAGGTACCTTGAGGAGGTAGTGCTGCTCTGGGGCATAAGGGTGGCTGCTAGAAGACCCTATGTCTGGCAACAAGACTGCACCATGCCACACAAGCAGGAGAACCCATTCATGGCTGTCAAACAATTTCTGCAGCCACATCACCCCTACATTTGGCCACCTAACTCCCAGGCTGCAATCCCCTTGATTGTTATGTAAGGGGTACACTTGAAAAAGAGACCAACAAAACTTCTAGTAATATCAAAGATGAACTGAAAGCAAGGATTATGGTAGCATTCACCAACTTAAAAAATAGATATCATGCAGAAGAGATGCAGGAAATTCCAAAGTCATTTGGAGGCCATGAATGAAGCCAATGGCAATTTTATTGAATAAATTTATTCTTTAGTATTTCAAGATGTTTTTGTGTAATTTTAGTAAATATGTTAAAATGAGATAATTTAGACAACAATTTATCCAACACATCCTTTGTGTGTGTGTACATATATGGAAGTATAATTATTTAAAGTTCATATATATATATATATATATATATATATATATATGTGTGTGTGTGTGATGTATAAACTTCTACATACAATAAAATATGCAAAAGGTATTTTCTTTAATATTTATAATCATAAAATTTTGTCTTCATACTAAACAATTGCTATTTACCTGACTCTGCTCCAATTATCTCTTAAAAAGTTCCTCTGTTTTTTAAATATGTCCAAACAATTTGAAACTATAAACTGTTTAACCACCACCATCATCACTACTATCATTATTACCACCCCAATCACTCTTGTCACTATTAATCCTCCTGCATATAAAGAACTTCTGCAGTCCTTTCATCTACTACTGCTACCTATGATCTTTTCACACCAAGTGGTAGGCGGCTGTGGTATGTGTTTCATTCATCTGGGCTTACCAGTTCATCGCATCCATCACCACCAACTCATCATCTGCAGTGGATCTATTAAAAGGAAATGACCATACAGCCTTATTATGCAATAATATGTAATTCAACAGGTGGGTATTTTATCAAATATAAGCTATCATAGGCACCAGTCTTTCAAAAACCTTTATATATACTGAATACTTTAAATAAAACTTTAAAATCTGTTTAAGATCAATTAAAATTTCAAATTAGGAAATGAGTGCATGTTACCCTCTAAATAAAACCATATTACCAAAAGATAATGATTATTAATTATAATAATAACTAATAGTTCTTTCAAAATTGTATCATTATCTTGCTTGTTTCTATTACCTTTCATGCTCTATACCTTCAGGATTTCTTGCAGGGCATTTTGAACAGAACTTTTCATTTTGTCTGCAGTGGAGAGCGGGGTATTATTTTCATCCTTTACTTTGTCATGCCAATTGTTTCTCATAGGGAGATCAGACTTCAAATTTCTCACCTTTCTCTTTGAGTTTCTACTTTCTCCACAAAGTTGAACTATTCTGGCACTGTTTGAGCCAGTCCAGTATTGACAACTTGTACAAAACAAGACCAATACTTTTATCCACTAACATACTTAGTCATTTTTTCTTTCTTATAAATCATGTTCTCAATTAATGCCCATGTCACTTGATTTTTATGGTATGTCCTTTCATGATGTTGGAGATTATGGCTCTCAAAACTTTCCTGTTTTTTGTTACTCTAAGCAATTTATTACTTTTAACTCTCCTCTGCTATCCATTCACTTAATTAAGTAGGTTACTCAATGGTTCTTTTTGCTTTTGTTGCCTTCAGTATGTCCTGTGAATATTAAATTCTGTAAGCCCTCTTCCCCTCATTATGTGTCTCAGAAATTCCAACTCACTTTCCAATTGTAGGCATCAGTTTCTTGTATAGGATGTTCTATTAAGATGAATCAAAGTTAGCAGTAAATAAAACAATGTTATTGGTGAAAGTTTATTGAGTTCACTATTGGATCATGTTATTTGAGTTATGACAATTATTTGTGAAAAATAATATCATCCAAATGTCCGCCAAGGCTTTGACAGCACACCTCCACTTGATGGCTAAAATGTTTGATGACATTTCTGCATAGTTGCTTCTCAATTTCATCAATACCTTATCTCCTCCTTCAGCTGTTGAATTGTTGTTGGCATACTTTTGAGATGACCCCAAAAGAATAAATCTAAAGGTGTCAAGTCACACAATCATGGTGGCCAGTTGATATTAGTGTTTCGAGAGATGATGCAACCTGGGAACTTCTTGTTTGAATGTCCATTTTTGTAATAGGCTTCAATAACTTTAACATGTTTGAAATTGCTAAAGGCTGAAGTTGTTAAATCTGAAAGAAATTAGAAAAAGTCATTAGATGCTTAAATTTAATTCACATTTAATATTGGAACATCCTATAGTTAAAATTTTCCTTCCTTCTGTTCATGCTATTTTCAATATTTGTCGGTAGAATCACATCTCTGTTGCTTCAAGTCTCTTGTCTTTACTATATTTGCTGGTTGACCCTTCCCAACATGGCATGTGTACTGCTGCTCTTAATCAACTTATTTGCTTGTCTATTATTTTAATTTCATGCAATATGATTTCTCTCTCCCTATATTTTCTATCAATCTTGATTGACTGATATCCTGAGGATAGACATTAGACATGACAAAAAAGAAAAGGATAAGAACAATATACCTGACAAGATAAAATAAAATTCTGTCTAACATTCCTTGAAGGTTACCAGATACAACAAAAACACAAGAATGTAATTGTCAACACTTTGTAATGAAAAGAACTAAGATAAAGATGTAACCCCAAAAAGTTGCTGTATAATAACATTTTGTATATTAAAAAAATCAAGCTGAAGTTCTTTTTAATGACATTTTAGTTTTAATTTTAATTGAAAAATGTTTCTTTTTGCAGCATTAAATTTTTTCAAATTATAGAAAACAAATTTTCTTTACATAATTTCAATTCATCTTATTCAATGACCTAGTCAATCATATGATTACCATGTTGGATTCTTCCTGGCATTTCCTAGGGCAATGAGAGTTATTTGGCTCATTTCTTATACAAGTCAGTCAGTTAAGTGCCGTACGTGATACACGCGTGGGCGATCATGTCTCGAAAGAGACATGACTGACTGGGCATAATATTATCCCGCAGTAGGTTGCCATTGCTTTCTGCGGTAGACTGATTGCCGACCAAGGCTATAGAACCCAATCTGTCCTGTTATTTAACCCATAACTGGAAGGAAGAGACAGATTAATAACTTTCCCAAGGGTATTTGCGCGTAAGTGAATACAATGAATTCAGCTGGAATTCAAACTCAGCTCCCCTATTTTTCGTTCCGTATCCAATGCACCACAATGCACATCCCTCTTGTGCATTGTGGTACAGTGGATATCGGCTCGGAACGAGAAACCGGGGAGCCAAGTTCGCATTCCAGTTGAATCCATTGTATTCACTTATGCGCAAATACCCTTGGGAAAGTTATTAATCTGTCTCTTCCTTCCAGTTATGGGTTAAATAACAGGACAGATTGGGTTCTATAGCCTTGGTTGGCAATCAGTCTACCGCAGAAAGCAATGGCAACCTACTGTGGGATAATCTTCTGCCCAGTCAGTCATGCCTCTTTCGAGACATGATCGCCCAAGCGTGTATCACGTATGGCACTTAACTGACTGACATATACAAGTAACTTGCAATAAATTATAGTAGGTTATATAGTATCAACAGTTCATTTATTGGAAGAGAAGCCTTCCTTCTCCAAGAGCAAATGATTCTAATCAGAATTTGGATACTGATTCTATTAATGATTTACACCTTCTTACACACTCAACTTTAAATATTTTACAGATACAAGTTTCTTTTTTTTTCTTTTTTTTTTTTAATCAAATTTTAGTTACCCTAGTTACAAGAAGAATTAAAGGCTGCAATAAACAAAAATTTATCAATAAAAGTTGTATGAAAAGCTTTAGATAAACTTTTGTATTTATATAGAAATTGATAAGTACATAATTTGGCACCATTATTGATAATTAACATTTTAATGGGCAAAATTATATATAAAAAAAAATTTATCCATTCATTCCATAGTTATTTTGCTGCAGATGTGCAAATATACTGAAGAAAAAGGATAAATGAGAACCATGTCTATTTATGATTATTTTCAAAGAACTGATTCTGACTGGTGTGGCATAAAAATAGACATTTTCTTTTAGTGTAATGCTTGCTAACAGTTTATTGTATTTTTACAACTTAGTGCTTAAAAATATATAGCCTTTTTCTTAATATATCAACTCATTTTATTATCTGCTAGTTTTTCTTTCACTATAAAATAATTACAAAAATCAAAATACACTATCTATACAATACACAAATTAAGCACATTTTAAAATGTGTATATGCTGTATAGGTCTCCATATATTGTGAGTGCTTTATGCATTTCATGATTCAACTAATAGGATATTATCTAAAATTACATCTGTTCATTCAACATGTATACCTCATTGTCAGTGCTTATGAATGTAATCATTAAAAGAAACAAATTAAAACATTTTAGAATTTATTTCATATTACAATAACCAACAGTCTGTAATTACATAAATGGGAAGTCATCAACTTTTGTTTTTAATATATCTCTATCTAAAATTTCTTTTGTATTAGTTCGGAGTCAATTTTAGTGAAAATTATGTGAAAGTTTTATTCAGTGATTGTACCAGTCATTTTTTTTATTTTTTTTACTTCTTTGTATATTTATAAAATGCATACTATCCACAATTTAAAATCTATCATCTTAGTATATTTTGCTTTGAAATTGAGAAGATATTTCAGTTTAATTTTTCTTTCCAAAATAGCCTTAAAAAAAAAGTCTAAAATTTTATTTTAATATTCTATATTAGGTACTTCCACTCATTTTTTATACCTAACTTTTACATTGAATTTTTAAAAATAAAGAATTTTTCTTTTTTTTTTTTTTTTTTAAACTTTTATTTTAGTTTTAATTGAAAGCTAAAAGATTAAATTTACTATTTCCAGTAAGCAAAATACTCTGGTGTATTTCAAACAGAAATTATATTGATTGAAAGCTAAAAGTTTGAGATTTTGGCCATTTTTGAGCGATTGACACATTTATTGACACAAATTTATGCATAAGTATTAGTTACTTATAGCATGAAATTTATAATAAAACTATTTCTTAATCATGGAGTGTTGATCTTTCTGACCTCTCCCCCCCCCCTTATGATTTGACATGTGATGACAGCCATATGTGAGATAAGCTAAGTGTATGGCAATTATTACTGGAAAAAAATTGACTATAATGTCCTTAATTTATATTATTTATAAAAGCAATTAAAAGCTTATCTAATTAAATAATACCAAAGTTTTATTGCATTTTTTTATTTTACTATTGGGTGCAAATTTTTTGGAAAAAAGGCCAAATATTCGAAACAAAATAATAGATGATTTACATTTCCCAACAAGTCCTAAGTTTAACTAATAAAACCAATTTACCCTACAAAATTTAATTTCTCGAAATTTGTGGAGGGTAAGGTGGTAACATATGTAGAAAAAAAATTTACCAAGATTTTTTTAGAAATAATGATTTAAAAAATAATTTCATTCATTTGTAAATAAGTCCTAAAAGTTTCATTAAAGTGAGAATTATTTGATTTTTGCAAGAATTTCACAAAAAAAAAATGAATTACATAATATTACATTATCAATTGTAAACTCATAACATACTTTGGTTACCTGCTAACAAAAAACCAAAACAAGATTTTTTACCAAAATTTTGAACATGTTAGAAAGGATTAAAAAAAATTTTTAAATAATTAAAAAAAAAATACTTTGATCTTTCCTCTTAATAATAGCATAAACATTTTGATGGAAAATGTTTGTTTTTATTCAGTTCGAAGCTATCTTTTCTTCATACTATACTGTTTTTCGGTGATTTAGTGGAGGTACCTATTCTATATATTTTATAAATTTAAGTTAATTTTTCTAATTTATCAAGTCTGCTTGTGAAAGATTAAAACAAATATTCTGTCATTGCAACCTCCAAAATCTGTTACTAAATGAATGATACAAGAGGAAATAATTTAAAGCCAAATGGGAAACAATCACAAATTACAGCAAAAAAGAATTATTCAAAATCTGAAAATGTAGGTTTTTTTTTTTTATTTCCCTTCATCTAAGAACAAAAATCTGTATTTGTCTATATTTCTAAGATGAGGTAGTATTTACATGTAATAAAGGGTTCAGTTTGAATTTCCTAGCACCTGAAAAAGGCTGGAGCATATGACTAAAGCATCATACAAATGGCAACAAAGATAAGGGCATTAGTCCGAATAATGTAAATAGTGTAACAAAAATCTGGCAAGACAAAATTCTTTAATCTCATCTATAAATTACAGTTTGTATGGCTACTTGTATTTTTGGCAGTGGTGGCTTTATAAATATTTTCCTCATCACAAGATGATCACATGATTTAATTTACACAGTGGGCTTAAGTTTCATTATTTACATGTATTTATAAAATAATTATTTGATAATATTAACAATGGAGCATTTACAAAAATGAAGTCTGTAAAGACTGAAAAGTGGGACTTAAGAAATTCTTGTACAATTTAATTCTGAAATTATGAATTCTCTCAATTATTTTTATTGATTGGAGGATCAGATTTGTATTTAAATAACAAAATTTAACTCGTGTCTTATTTGTAATAAAACAAAAAATAGAATAATGATAAAAAATTTTGGCAGCTGTATCTTGTAGCTAGATGACTTGTTTGTTACATTAGATTACCTGACAAAAATCTGTTATATACAAATATCTGTAATTTATACTTATGCTAAAATATTAAAAATGTGAGACATTAATTTTTATGAACATGCCTTGTATTTTTTAAAATTTGTTGTTCTGTTTTTACCATACCTTCATTCATGTGAACAACTGAATTTATTCAAATTTCTTTTTAAAAAATTGTCTCTACTCATGTTTTTCTTTTGTATCTTCTGGTAAAATTAATTATTAGATTTATTCACTCAATTTTTAAGCTTCAAGCAGTGTCAGAATTTCTTTTTTTACTAAAATTTGTATTTTGCTTCTTTCTAGAATACCGATTTCATATCTAATTTAATATTTAGTGAAATATATGGTAGCAATATAAATTATAAGTCATTGTAATATCTCGTCATCTTTTTCTTATAAATTTCTTTATTCCTGTGTGAGAGGGGAGGTACTAAAATGTTCTCTCTCTAATCAACTTCCCAAAAGCTGACCAAATGGTCAAACATCAAAAAATTATTTTAATAGTGATTTTTGGTATCTTATTTGCATAAAACATCACAGAAACAGAATTGAAATAGATTGAGAAAAATCAAGACATTTTTGTCACTTGACCTTGGAATATTGTAAATAATGATATCCTTAAAAGATAATATCCCAGTAACAAATGAGAATTTTTAACAGTTGAAACATGGAATATATTTTATTTGCTATATTATCATTAGGCAGTAAAAATCAGTCAGGTCAAACAAACTAAATGCAATTGGTATTCTCAGGCCATAACAGTTACAGAAAAAAAAACCACCTGAAATGGAAATCCATGCAGTGGAAACACAGGTTATTTACAAAGAAATTAAAAAACCAGGAAATTTTGAAAGAAAAATACTGAAGAAAACTGCAAAAAGTCATTTTTTTTTTTTCTTTGTCAGATATTGCTCATAGCATAAGCAAAATGATGGATGTTTTGAAGAATTTGTATCCACCATACTTACCAGATCTTTCTCCTTCTGAATATATCCTGTTTCCAAGTATTAAAAAATGATTCAGAGGTGATAGCACCAGAGCAGAATTTCTGTACATCATAATTTTTTAGAATTTTGACAAGTATGTGTTAAGTATTAGGTTGTCACACATGAAATGATACACTTTATAGGAAATGAGCATTTTGTAGTACAACCTCTCCATTTTTCCTTCAACTTAAAGATTCCATCTTTCCAGAATTTTGTTGGCAAAGAACTCATTAAGATGTTTTTTTTTTTTTTTGCCTTTTTTTTTTAATGTCCTCCAAAGAATTAAAATTTTTATCATAGAAATTATTTTACAAAGGCCTCAAGAAATGTCTGGTAAATATGGCGAGTGGAGTAACACCTCTCAGACAACCTGCAGCAATTTTTGCCAGGTGGCCAAAGAGCATGAGGTCTGGCATTATCCTGATGGAAAACAACACTTTTCCTGTTTGCCAATTCTGGGCATTTTTCTTGAAATGCTGCCTTTAATTCATCCACTTCTGAGCAGTACTTTTCAGAATCAATTGATTGGTTTCTGCACAGAAGCTCATAGTACAGGATTCCTTTCCAATTCCACCAGATGCACAACATAACTTTTTTTTGAGGTGGCTAATGTTGGATCATGTCACTTACTCAAGGATCTTTCTTCCCTGAACATTGTTGTAAACACTCTATTTATTATCACTGTCATGATTTGCTTCCAAATGTGTGCATTTTTATTGCATTTATACAGCAGATCACAGACAGAAATGCAATCCAAAAGATTTTTTTCACTCGGATCATGTTGTACCCAAACATCATAGTAATTTGAGTACACAAGCTTCACTAAGTACTCATGGATGGTGGATTTTGATCTTTCTACCAATTTCTATGTTGTATAATGCAAGTTATCCTCAAGCAATATCTTGATTTGGGCAGCATCTGTAGTAGGTAGGGGGTCTACCCGAGATTTCTTTATCAATAAGGCTACAATCACCAACTCTAAACTTAGCAAATCACTTTCATACAGTTCTGTCAGCAAAATACCTTCACCATACACAGCACATCTTTTTTGTTGCTTGCAAGGCATTTTTGCCTTTATGGTAATAAAAAAAAGCATTAAGGGCCTAAAATGTATCTTATAATCTTCCATTTTTATAGGGATGCATAATTGACACAAATTAAGTAATTTTCAACTTTCTTTCTCAAGTGATAGTTTGAAGTGTGTTCTAATCAAAAATGTAAAATAAATGTCGATAAATTTTAAATGGTCTAACATGTTGGAACACAAACAACTAAAAATTAGCATGAACTTTCCAGACACCCTAATATATATAATTTATCCTATCTGTGTAACCTGTTACTAACAAGAGGTCATCTTCTGAAAGTAAAATTACGTGAAGACTAGATGGATATCACTTGAGTTATTAGATTTCATCCTATGGGACTATAATTTGAAAACTTTACTTAAATAATAGATTAAATAACAAAATATTCAGTTTCAGAGCTTGTTAGAGACAGATTAATTGCTAATTATCTATAAAAAGAATTTTACATTTGAACCAAAGCAAAATTTTGTATCCTGCAATATGATTCCAATCTAAAACACATTCAAAAACTAAAATCATAATTTTACTGAATTATTTAATTTATATTCATTTGTTTAATTCCGATCTGATCACATTTTTCTTTTCATCCACAACATTTACAAATGCTTTCAGTCTTTGTTTTCACCTGCTGGAAGAAGTTCAAGTGAATTATTCTTCTGCAAACTCACCAAACACAATAGTACTTTCATTGGGTACAAGCCTACTTTAGCCATGGGTTCTGTATATCCACAAATTGTTCAAGCTGTGTTTATGATAAATTTTATCATAAATGATCCATTTTTCATCAACTATGACAATTCTGTCCAAGAACGCTTCCTTTTTGTGACATGACAGCAATAAAATTGCTACAGAAATACAATCACGCTTCTGTTCTGTCAGAGAATGTGGCACCCATATTTTGAGTTTGGAAATGAGCTCAGATTGCCTCTAATGGGGAAAAATAGTTGAGATACTGATTTTCAACCTCTTAGCAATATCTTCCATTGAAATGTTTGATTTATTCTCCACAATGACAATCAGAGCATCTTCATCAATGTCTGAAGATTACCTGGAGCATGGTTTATCATTCAAGTTAAAATTACCCTGATAAAATCTGCCAAACCACTTTTTGACTATCCAAACATGATTTAAATAAACCTTCTGAATGTTTTTGTATCAGTTCCAATGCTTACTCCTTTCTGAAATTCATAAAGCATGATATGGTGAAAATGCATCCGCCATCTTTAAGGCATTCATTTGAGAACTAAGCATCAACATTCAATAAAGTTTGATTTGCAACTGAACAATACAAGGTTTCATTCTTAAACACACCATAATCCAGTACCAAAACAAACATCAGTGTCAAGTTGTGGCCATTTTATATTAACAATGAAAATTGGGCACAAACTTTTACAAGGATTTCATAATCATTGAACTTCTGTTCATTTCAATCTTTTAATTAACAACATAAATAGCTCATTGGCAATTTCAAGGCTTTCAGTTTTCTTTACTTGAAAATGAACAATAAGTTTCTTTACACATTTATTTGAGATAGTGATTGATTAATCTGAAACCAGGATAAACTCACTATAATTATCTGTATAAAGAAATAAAAATAGTCCATTTATAAGAAAATATTTTCAGACAGTAGCTACAAATAAAAATATAAATATATGATGTAGTAGTTCCTAAACTTCTTTGGCTTATAGCCATAGCACATTGAAACATTGGTTCTTGTACAATCCTCAACATTAAGCCTTGTTGATAAATCAGTGCCTAGATGGGTGATTACTTGGAAATACCAGGTACTGTAAGCTTGGATGTGCAGGTGGCTGACAGCTCTGTATTGGAAATTGGAGAGCTGAGCTCCAATTCCGGTCAGGTGTCTCATATTCACTTAGGATTAAAGTAAATTAAATGAAAATAAAATGTTCAAAACAAAAATATTGTTTTAAAATAAGTTATCAGAGATAATTAGTTACATATGTTTTCATTACAAGATAAAAAGTTTTATTGTGACTTGTATAATACTTTAATATACATAAAATCTCTTAAGAGAAATTGTGAATTGACCTGTTCTAGTACACTTTCAGCATTGAACAGGGATAGATAAACTACTTAATTTTTTTTTTTTTTTTTTTTTCCATTTTATTTGATGTGTTTTGGCTTTTATTTTTAACTGGAGGTTTTTTTTGTTTTGTTTTGTGTTTTTTTTACCATTTTAACTATGTATTTGCATTTGAATTTCTTAATTCCATTTTTAAATTGATTTTCTATTTTTTTTTTTATTATATAGATAACCTAGAGTTGTGTGGATGATGAATTGTTCTTTGTCTCTATTACTGCTTTCCTTGACAAGATGATTCTTCTATATTTTTGTCTTTACCCACTTATAAAGCACAACCTTTCTGTTTCCCTCTCTTTACTCCTCCTTACTTACTATTTCAAGTTTACACGATGATGAACTTGGAATTACACAAGTTTTTCAAACTGATATTACAGGCTCAATTTGCTTACATTTTTTAATCATCTGCTACTTTTTCTCTCTCTCTCTCCCACGCACGTTCTATAAAAATAGCCTATCAATTAAGAATTCCAGGTCGGTTTGCTTATGAAAAAAATGTTTTAAATTATGATTATGAGTATGTTGTAAATTAAAAATCCTTCCTATTCTTCTCTCATGATTTTTTTTTCAGTAATAGCTAAAAATTGTAAATTGTTTTATTTAATTATAAAACATCATTGTTGAGATTTCATAAATGAAGCTTTTTATAATGTTAATGATGTTTTATTGTATGAATATCAAAAAATATATATGGATTCAGTAATTTTATATCATTGGGAAAATACATGGTTAGTGACTTTTTTTTTTTTTTAATGTAAATTTTAGAACATTTGTCACATTTGTCACCATATCATGTCAGGTTTTCTGCATTTTTATCTTAATATAAATGCATCCGCTATGTAGCAAAAAACTGCTAGATTTGTTCTGTCTTTAACTGAATAGTGATGAAGTATTGTAATTGCAGTGAAAATAATTATTTTTGTTGCTGTACATTGCAGCATTTTTTTTTCTCTCCAAGTCTTTTGACACTTTTAGTGCCATTTTTAGCCACCTGTTTTGAAAAATCTTGCAAAAACAAAGTATAAATTTTCTTAAAATTTATTTAATATAAGATGATTTAAGGTATAATTAATCTGATTTAAAATAAATAGCATGTACTTTAATTTAAAATATCACAGAAATGCATTTTCTTTTTTTAACATGGTGGTAGTTGTTTAAGCTGTTGACAGCTTGATGACAGAAACATGACCACCTTTGTATATGTGATTTTTAATTACTCAGTATCTTAATAATTTAGAAAAATGTTCTCTATAATATAATGTTTTATTAAATTTTAGACACTTTGGCTTTAAATTTAATATAGTTATTGCTTTTATTTTCTGGTAATGTTGTCTGAATGTCCATATTTACAAAAATCGGCATGTTTTTACACATACAAAAAATATTCAAAACTCATTTTAAAATGTTAGTGTTTGATGTTTTGTACAAAGCTTTGCCATTTATGATTAGTAAATATAGTTTTTACTTATTAATCTAATTAAAATTTTTTAAAAAAATGGAAATAATTCTTGTAAAAAATTCATTATTCATCCAAAAAATGTTCTTAAGACAATATTGTCCTTAATATATCTCATCATAAAAGCAATTAAAAGTTTCTTTAATTATATAATTAGAGTGGTGAAATTTTAATTTCTCAAAATTTCATAAAATTAAGTGGAGGGTAACAGATGTATAAAAACATATTTTTTCAGTTTGGGAATAATGATAAAGAATGCCAAAATACCTTAGCAAGCTTTTACAGTGTACATCCACAACTCTATATATGGAATTAAGCCTTGCCAGTTTGTCAATTGCATATTGGTATGATTTGTTCATTAATTTACATTTTCTAAGAGTCTCCTTTGTTCTGAAAAGCATATGATCACCTCACTACTTGATAAAGTTCTGATAACTTACTTTCAGAAAACTATTCTTTCTCTAAGATCATGATAAATAAGCCACTTAGCTCATTGGTCAGTTATAACCAAATTTTGGTGTTTTCCAAAAGCCATTTGTTTTAAATTATTCTACCTCAGAAACCACACCAATCTACTGGATAGATAGATCTTTATATAAACAGCTTAATTTCAAGGCTTTGTAGAGATATTTTTGCTGTGGAAGTAATTTATGACTTTCTCTCAACTTAGTATAGCAAGTAAGTACAGGGTCTTGATAATCTATTTATCCTATATAATTTCTCAAAACTAATTAACTTGCTTAATTAACACATTTAATTCCAATAATCATTAAAGCCTTCTCTCATATTTCTTCCAGGTTCTATACCACAGAACCTTGTCTTTTTATCTTTAACCCTGTTCATCAACCACACTCTCTTTAGGGCTCTACTCACTCTGCATGAGTTGGTCATTAGTACCTGGTTAAAGTAAAATAATTTCAAAAAATAAACTTAATATGGACACATTCTCTCTTTCCTGATGTGCGCACCAAATTTCTTGTAGCAATTATATTTAACAGATTAATTTTATGTTATTATGTAAGATTAAATGTTTCCTCTTCAGAAAATAGAAACTTATGAATAATTTTAAAGTAAAAAAAAAATACTTGCCTAAATAATTTATCAATTACATACTTTTGCTTTATTGGCTGATATCAATCTTCTTTTGGCACTAATTATATGTAACAATCAGAATTTCAATATAAAGCAACAGAAGAGGATTGAAAAAATGATGATTTATCTAAGAAATTCATAGTCTATTAAAAATTAGATTTAATCTAATATTTGTTTTCTCAGGCTATGTATTATTTAACTTTATAGGAGACAGATTTTAATGTCTGATATTCACTATTGGATGCCATATGAAATTCATAAAGGCAGGGATGTAACATTTAAAAATGAAGAATGATATAAATACCAATGAAAGTTTAGTAAGTTTAAAGAAAATGAATGATTGGTTTTTCCAGAGTGAAGTCTATTAATCTCTTTAAGCAATAATCTATTGAAGGTATCTTGAACAAAATCAAGACACACAAGACTTAACAAATAGGAAAATATTTAAAACATAAAACTAAAATTGAACAGGAATCTAAGAAAGGAATTTTAATTTGAGTACAGGTTTCTAGCAAAGAATTGAGGTCAAAATTCAACTATTCATAACAATGATCTGCTGACAAAAAATAAAAATCCCTTTTCTTCACTGTATTATTCCAAAAGTAGTACTTCCTATTTTGTTAGCCCACAATGTTGTTGATAGTATAGAAGTAAAGGCTGAACCTTCCTACCAACAATCCATAAATTTTAGACTTGTTACAGATAACATCTGAGCAGCAGTTTGGTAAAATGCATCTGACATGAAAGTGTATGACAGAGGTGCGTCATTGAATTTATGTGAATGTCATCATTACCACTAGTGAGATATGGTGTCCTATAGTTCATGAAGTAGTGGTATGAAAATTCCCCATCAAAGAAAAGTTCCAGCACATTTATCAGCTGCCAAAACAATCCAAGAGGATCATGTCTTTCTTATCTCTAAAGATAGGAAAGACATGATCCTCTAGCCTTTCCTGCAACCCAGATAAACTATCATCATTATGCTGACTAAGCTAAAAGCTCAAATTTCCAAATTCAGGCCAGAGAAGACAATAAAATCAGGAACCACACCAGTATGAAGGCTGTGTATCACATTGCTAATTTGGTCTACTCTCTTTCAGCTTTCATCTGTTTGGGCTGCAAAAAATATTCTGTAGCTGAAAGGATGTGCACTATGGTGTAATGAATATTGGCTTGGAATGAGAAATCAGGGAGATGTGTTCAAATTCCAGTTGAGTTTGTTACATTCACTTATACACAAATACCCTTGGGAAAGGTATGAATCCATCTCTTCTCCCTCCAGCTATGGATTGAATAGCAGAGCAGATTGTGTCTTACAACCTTGGGTGGCAACCTGCTGCAGCAAAATGTTCTGCTTCATCAATCATGGATTGAAAGAGACATGATCGTCCAGGCGTGTATCATGTATGGCACTTAACTGAGTTGAAGAGTTGCTCTATCCAATGGTGTTATTGTGCTCCCTGTATCTGCTACAGTTTCCATAGAAATAAGTGGGAGGTATTACTTTTGGATCATTCTTCTATGGTAACAGCAAATTTAATGATTATCTTTCGTGTCAAACTTATTTTTACACCTGACAGGTATTATCTATTATGTGTAAATTATTATCACATGCCTTAATTGTCAACAACTTGTTTATCAGTAATGCATTACATGAAATGTGTACAACTTTGAAGAGAAACAGTGTTATCCATTACTCAGAAAAATTAATCCAGAAATTAATAAATCATTGAGTTGCAAAGTTTTACCTCATCTTTCACTCAACAGGCCTCTCACCTTGAGATTATCGCTCATTTCAATCACTAGAACATTTTCTTAGTGCCAGAACAATGAGAAATAAGAGGTCAATATTTTAACTTTTTTATCAAAAACTGTTGGATATTTTTGAAAAATGTTTTACAGTTTATCAATCTTTTGAGGTTATTTAAAGATGAAATATATTTCAGATTTTAGGAGGTTACTTACAGTACTTGGTGTTCTCAAACAGTCCCCTTTCTAAGTACTGAACTTGGCTTGACACTGTTTAACTTCAGTGATCAAATGAGAATTGGTATTTTTAGCATGATATTTTTTTAATGGAAAAATTGACTTTATGTTGGGTTAATGCAAAGCCAATAATGTCAATACTGAATAAAATTTGTCATTATATTTGCATCAATTTTTACTATATTAAAAATGCAATATTACTTTCTAAACAGTATAATCTTTCAATCTGTATTATATCATGACATTTACTTTTATTTAAAAACTCAACATATTGAAAGTAATTTTGCATAAAATGACTTTGTTTTGCGAGATATAATGCAGTAAGATGAAATTTCACGATTACCAGTTTTGTTCTATCACATGGATTTGCTTGAAATTAACAGCTCCCCATAAACACTAAAATAATTCTATTTGTTCTGTAGGCTCCAATTAAAAAAATATAGTCTGATACAAATTAAAATTATATTAATTTTCTTATTTGGACGCAGATTTGAGATATCAAAATATTTTTCAGATTATTATGAATAAAAAAAAATTGCCGATAAAATATGTAGATCTATAATTTTTATACACTGTATACTTTATTATGTAATGTTGTATTAAAATATTTGTGCATATTTATAAATTATGCAGCATTAACAAAATTCTCTTATTCAAGAAAGATAAATACAAATTTTACTTCAAATCAGTGTTGGTGTTACTAAGAATAATCTTATCTTCAAATGAATTTGTGTATAGTAGATTATTCCTTACATTCTTTGCAATGGCTAATTCTAGCTTTCATAGGTGGCAGTTAAGAAAAATCATTTTGCCATGAAGAAACTGGATAGGAAAGTTAAATAAGTGTTACAAGCAGTTAGTAATCATGTACACTGCATACACATTAAAATAACCAACCTATATAAATGGCTTTAACCTTCCTCTTGACCTAAAAGGAAAAAGACTATCAAAAGCTCTGTCCACTTGAATTATGAGCTATTAGGCTTCAGTTGTAATTTGTATGTAGATGGAAACCTAATAGTAATTAGCATGATCAAGAAAAATGCTTGTCCAATTTTGGTGCTAGTAATTGGGATGTCAGACAATGGAAGTATGCCAGAATTTCAGCAACAAATTAACAGCATAAGAAATTAATACAAAATTTGTGCTTTAAACCTCTGCTAAATGCGTTATTATTAAAAAGTTGATTTTTACACTGTTCTGACAATGACATTGATATTATCAATAACAAAAAATGTCAGTTACTGTGAGATATTTTTTAGTAAATACTATTAATATAATTACAAAATAAGTTAAAACACTCAACACATTTTCAATGAAAAATTCCCTTTGGGCAAAATTTAACATTTTAGCATTCTACACATTTTCAGAGCTAATAATTACTATGAAAATATTTAATCTCTAAAAAAACTTTTAAAATTAGAAATTTTATATAAAAGTCAATATCATCTCAGATAAGCTATATTTTATTTTAATTATTAGTGAGGCATGTTATTTTAATATGAATAATATAAAAATATCACCCAAAATCATTGCAGCTATTTTTATATATTATATTTATTATACAAATGTTAAAGAAATAAACTTTTTATATAAACATTGTTTTTAAATACAATTTCATGTCAAAAATATTGACTTCTTTTTTTTTTTTTCTTTCTAATAAAAAAAAAGTTATACATTTATTGGCTTATTTAACTATTTTTGTTTTGAAAACTTAAAATTAACAAACTTTTATCAAGATTTTTATATTTTAACTCTTTTTATAAAAGAACATAATGAATTTTCTTTCATTTCTTATTTGGGTTTATTTTTAAATAGAACTATGGAAATTTTGTATTCAAATTTGTCTGTTTTTGATTTATAATCTCCATCTCTGATATTTTAGTTCTCATAATAAAATCTTCTTATCTGTACTGATAAATCAGACATAGTTATACATTTGATAAGACTGAGCATTTATACAAAGGATATAAAATAAGTTATTTCTTCACTTACCAATTTAATTTCTTAGATATTTGAGTTTTCCTTCTCCAACCCAGCAGCCAAACACTATCCACAAGTACTGTTGTAATCTGTGCTTTTGTAGTATCTTTACCATTTAGCTAGAAACTTCCAAGTTAATGATGATTAGAAAATAAGCCAGAATGAACCAAACATGAAGGATTAAACTATCTAAATGTAATTAGTGTGAACTATTCACCTTAATTTTGACAAAGAAATCGGTAGTTGTTTACTGTTGGTAGTTGATTTGTGACATCTGGCTACTTTTACATTCTATTAACATCAAAAAGATAAAGTAAGTTGTTTTGTAAATCATTGTAATTAAAAAATCAGTAGTTAGGATTAATAACTAAAAGCATTCTGCAAAAGAGTGTTTAAGTTGCCATGAAATAGCTACATTATTTTTCTTTATACATTCCTCTATTTTTTCACAATAGATGTTAATATCTTTGAATAATTTTTAACTATTTCAGATTTCTTGCAACTTTTTTTAAGCTCCATTTGTAAAATGTTTTTTATACAACAGTTAAAAAAAAATGTCTTATTAATGGATGATACTATGTATTTATACTCAGAAATATATTGAAAGACATTCACCAATCAATATGCATTGTTAAAGAAATTGTATTTTAGTATTAAAAATTAAATGTCTTCTGAATTCAAAATGTAATACCAATTATTTTTAACACTTCACATTTTACAAAATACTCCAGTTGAATCTTGAAAAAATTAAGTGTTGGTTCCCTAAGCATAGATATTCTAGTTTTAAGCAAAGGTGGCTATTGCATGCCTATTAAAAGAACAAAGGCAATCAAGTATAGCAGCAAGTATTTGTTAGATAGTGTACTTGCACAATCACCACTGGCAATCAAATATAATATTGCCTCTCTTAAATGATTTATATAAAATTGCATGTGTTATATGTATACACATTTTAGTTTAAGAATTATATTCTCCAAAGGAAAGTAATAATATTTTAAAAATTACAATTAATAAACATTTTGTGTTCAAGAAAGAATGAATGTTTCATTTCAGCTAGCCTTTTGAATAAACCTCTACTTTATGCTGATAACTGATTAGAACAGATAGTCTGTTGTGACTTGAAATGTTACATTTAAAATGAAATAACCAATCTTGGAAGCATAACCTTATATTTTCTGGTTTTCTCACTGAACAATTCTAACCATTGAATTATTTCCTTCTGTTTAATTTTTGCTTTTTATATTCTCATATATCAGGAAGAAGAAAACAAAAATACTTTATTACTCAACACATTGGTTGCCTGAAAATCATTCCTTGTCTCAGTTCAAGATAAAAGTTAAATATATATAAAAGAATTTTAGGCCAATCTCTTGCTAAGTTCTAAGAATGTAATAATAGTGCTTACTTTAGAGCTTTTGATACACCACTCACTTTTGATATCAATTCTTTTTTTTTTTTTTTAATTTCACCCCAAGGGTAGGATCTAGTTGCTAATCTAGTTTCTCGTGCAAATTCGTATCTAGGGAGCAGCAGTGATCTAAGTTCATCGGAGCAGAATCCGTGAAAGTATTTATAGAAGAGACACAGGGAAGCCACATCACGCCAGTGAGAGAGTGACTGCAGGCGGTCTGCCAAGTTGATATCGATCACATTATAGACCCTCCGCTGTACCTTGTCGAGAAGCCCGAGGAGAATAGCAGGGGCACCCGACCAGATATAGCAGCAGTATTCAATGCACAGGCGGATGGTAGATTTATATATGTGCAGGATAGATTCAGACGGAAAAAAACTTCCAGGCCCTGCACAGAGAACCGACTTTCATAGCAGCGGATTTAGCAATGGATTCAATATAGTCATTCCATTTGAGGTCCGCTGTAAGTGTGAGACCAAGGAGGCGTAGTGTTTTACTCTCTGGGAGGCAAGCCTGGTCCATGCTAATGGGAGGTAGGTGCGACTGTCTATGATGGTTAATTGATAGTAGCTTTGTTTTAGAAGCATTAAAATTTACGAGCCATTTCTTACCCCGGTCCACTACGGATTGGAGGTCCTTTTCAAGCTCGGCTGCAAGGTTAGCTTTGTCGCCTACACCAGATTTTTGGTCAAGGTGAGAGTAAACTGTGGTGTCATCGGCGTACATACCTACTTAGGATCTTATGGAATCAGGGAGATCATTAATGCATATCAGAAAGAGCATAGGACCTAGGATAGAGCCTTGAGGGACACCTGCATTCGTATGGTAGTTCTGGGAGGCATGTCCGTTTAATACCACCTTCATTGTGTGGTTAAAGAGGAATGACTGGATTAGTTCAAACAAATGTCCAGTTATACCATAGCTCCGCAGTTTGCATAGAAGGCCAGCATGCCAAACTCTGTCGAACGCTTTAGAGATATCCAAGGCAACGGTTCGGGCTTCACCATTCCTGTCGAGTGTCTGATATACGTACTCGGTGATGGTCATTAGCAGTAGACCTGGTGAAGCGGAAACCATACTTCTTGTCCAAGAGGAGCCTGTGTGCTGTGAGATGCTGAACCACCTCAGCGTTGATAATGCCTTCAAACACTTTGCCAAAGATTGGAAGAAAGCTGATAGGTCGGTAATTTGCGGGGTCCGAGGGTTCTCCAGTGTTTTTAAATATAGGAACTACAGAGGAAGATTTCCAACAGGCAGGAAAGCAGGAGGCAGAAGTTGTAGATAACATTTACAGCGTTCTCAAATTATTATAGATTTTTGTTGTTGTTTATATAAGAAAATGTAGATTGCACCACACTTTTTTAAATAAAGATTAAAAATTTGAACTTGACAAAGGTTTTAAGTCTTACTGGTGTTTGTCCTAAGAAACATTCTGTGTGATATTGACATTTCTTGTCCAAATAAACTATCCTAAAATACAAAATGTTGTATACATAGTCCCATACTAGAAAATTAATTATCAAATCACTTCCATTTTATCAACATTCTTCAATTATTTCCCAAAACCCCACATGTTAAACAAAAATTGTTTTTTTTTCTGTTTTTGTTTAGTGTTTAATAACATAATTTTCTCAAATTTAATGCCCTTTCTAAAGAAAACCAAATTCTGAATAACTTTACTCATTTTAGAAAATGTTCAACTCTGAAATTATATTCATAAAATTTCTATAGTAAATTGTGATTTTTTTTTTTTTATTGTAACCTCAAATTATTTGCTTAGATTATCATCAGTGGAAAAAGTTTAAAAATTATCAGTAAACAACAAGTTTTAACATTACAAAGCTAAATTATTTACTATATTTGCCAGCATATAAGACATGTAGTAAAAGTATTTAGAAGACAACTACAACTCTGTCAAACCTCATAGTAGTCCATTTTGAACTTCTGTAAGTAGCACTCAATAGTAATATGAGTGCATTGGATGTGGTGCGATATCTGCATGTGATTTTTTGTTTTTTTTTCCATGCACATTTTATATATTAGCAAATATGGTCATTCTATTCAACTAAATGTTGAATATGTGTGTAACCTATTCTATAGGATATTGTTAAAATAGATTAATGTATAATAATGATAATTCCTTCTCTCATAAATTAGATAGAAAACATCAAATATAGTTTTATAAAACAAGCACACATTTTTTTGTTAATTATTGTGATAAAATTCCAAGTGATTGTTTATCAAGAAAAAATATGAAAAATATGATTTTCTTTGTTTATTTCTCAATCTTTAATCACATTTTCCTTAAAAAATCTGCTATTTTGTCAGATTTTGGTAATAAGATTGGTTCAAGAGCTTTCCTTCTTGCAGGTTTAAATAGTTAATAAATGTTTACTTTTTAGATAATAAATTAATGTATCTTATGAAAATCCTTTTAAAAATCCTTTTTAGATAAATTAATGTACCTTATGAAAATCCCTTTGCATGGATTTTTTTTTAAATGAAATTTTATCATCTCTTTCTCTCTTTCATATATCTACTAAATACCATGTTGCATATATATATATATATATATATATATATATATATATAATCTCAGGCTAGAAACTTTACACTAAACATTTTTGTTGTAACTTGTTTTCTATTGTCTAGTAATATATGATGAATGATAGATGTTGTACAAGTTAATGTTAAAAAATTCTCAGCTCAACCCATTTCCCAAAATCTTAATAGCCAAGAATTTTTCTCCTTTTCTTTTAATGACTTTTTGATTAGACCAAGAACTTTTTAGCATTCCCCTCCTCCTCATATAGTGTATAAGGGTAATAAATAATATCTCTTGTAACCTGCTACGATAATGAATAATTTTTAAATTACCTATGATTACATTTAAATTACAAAATAAAAAATAAAATTTTGTTTTACTTTCAGGTAGTGAATTCTCGGGTAAGCAGTGCAGGCACCATCAGGTGTGGGTCTACATCAGACATCACTCCGTCCTCCACAGATCGTCAAAGTCGAACAGACCGGCCAAGTTCCTACATAGGATTGAGTAAATCAACACCATCATTAGAAACAATAGATTATAAAAAAGTAAGTATTTATTTTTTAAAATAAAGCAATACTTTAATAGCACAACAATTAATAGGTTAAATTTCATATAATGACTTATCCACTTGAAACAGGTGACTATATTGCTAATTGACATTATCAACATAGTTACCTGTTTCAAGTAGATTCTGTGGCAGATTTTTCAGTTATTTATCATTTATCAATATTTGCAGCTTGATTTTTACAGTTCTTTTCCAACAAATTTCCTTATTCTTGCTCTTCAACAATAATCTCTCATGAAAACATCTACTGAACAGGTTAAGAGGCTCATCCCTTGTTCCCTGTTTGGGATGTGGTTTCCGGCTTTCTCTTTTCCAATCTTTTCACTATTACGTAGCCCCCTGCACATCAGTGGCATTACTGCCTTGCTCGGGGTGATACGATTTAAAAAAAAAAAAAGAAAGCTTTCCCTGAGTGTTATAATGACATGCAGTTTCTCACTAATTTTTGACTGCTACAATCTACATTTTTCATTTTGAGTTTACTTCATTCTGCAGAATTGTGTAAAATATACCCTTCTGTTTAATCTGCAAGAATTAACTAATTGATTTGTTTGATAATCATAACAAATTAATCTTCCTGTGGCATGTTATAAAACTTTAATAAACTTTACTCCAAAAAAGATATTTTTATCAACACTTTTCAATTATTGTTTATTTTATCAAATGTAATATCCCTTTTACAAGTATTTTCTGTTCTTTAGTTCTTGAACAAACAGGAAGAAAATATATTTTTGTCTTTACTTATTTATAAGATTTATAAGACATCAGATGAACAATCTATTTCAATAGATCTAAAAGGAAATGATATGGGACCCATATAGTTATGAAAATCTTCACTAAAATCATTTTCCACAATTACTGCAAATGCCAAGTTTGTGCACCAATTATCTCACACCTTCTTAGCAGTTGAAAGAAAATCTATTTAATGTAATTTGATGATGAAATGAGATTTGTACCTACTCTCAAAAACACACATTCTAATCATTCCACATTTCACAGTATATCAATTTCAATATTATGAAGCATAATTATGTGAGTAAGAGAGATTTAAAAAAAAAAATTTTACATTTATGTAACCTCATTTTATTTAATAAAGACCATGAAATGTCAAATGATTTAAAATTATGCATAAACAATGCAGTAATTTTTGTCTATTATCCTATGTTAAATATATCTGTCTCATTCAGAAATATGTCAACATCTGCTTTATGCATTTTTAAAGCAGAAATAAATGTTTTCTGCTACTTTGCTCTGTATTGGCTCATATCTTTTGAATTTTTGAAAATACAGACAAGAATAAATCTTTTCAACTTGTCAACATCTTAAGAGAATTTTTGTTATCAATGATTACCTTACTAAGAACAAGATTTTCTCTCAATGTCCTTTCCTGCAAAAAATTCTGCTCTTTGAAAAATTTAGATTACAAATGTTTTATGTTCTGTAAAATCCGCTTATTAAACAACATGGCAAGAGAACAATAGCAGTTTCGGTTTGCAATGTGTAAATTGTACAAAACATGTGATATTGTTCAAACTTTAATAAAATACCAAAAAAATTATTTTTAAATTGTATTGACTTTTCTAATTATTACTCTATCTACTATAGTATGCTTTTTTTTATAATTACTGCTTTTTCTAAAAAAAGCTATATATTTTTAATTTAATAATCTGACAGATTTTTATTACTTAAACATTATTTTTAGTAAATACTCGAATTTAAGTAGAAGTTCCATTTATCTATTAAACAGTATATTTATTTATTTTCATCTACCATCCTGATTATTTAAGAAATTTTATTAGAGTAAAAATTTGCATTCTCTGGCAGTATTTGAACCAGCATGCCTCTAGGGAAAACTGTCATTATATCTGAAATGCTTTGGACCTTTAAGCACATATTTTTCTCTGACTCTTGAAATAGACATATCTGCTCAGTTTTGTATCTTAACATAAACAAAGCAATTTATAAAGGAAGGGATGGATTTTTTTATCTATTAATCAAACATTATTTTTACTAGATACTTGTATTTGTGTACACACTTCATTTAATTATTAGGAATTCTTTTTTCTGTAATAAGATTTCTCGAATATTCAGGCCAGTAGACGAAATAAATAGCAATAAGGCATTGATGGGGTCACCGAGTCAATGTGAATGCTCCTTTCCTTAGCTGCATAGTATGTGCTTTGCCAGGGTTACATGCAGTTTTGAATTCAAAGTTTCCTTATCAAAGACTAGTTGCCACCCAAGGCTATAGAAACCCAATCTGTCCTGCTATTTGCCCATAGCTGGAGGGAAAAGAGATGAAATTAGTACCTTCCTCAAGGGTATTAGCACATAAGTGAATGTAATGAACTCAATTAGAATTTAGGCTCTGCTTTTTGATTCCTCAATCCCTTATTCTACCATGTCTCTTCCTCCTTGAGTGTCAGGGAAAGGGAACAGATGAAGTTGTTACTAGCAGTTTTAATCTGTTATCTTAACTGACTTGTGATAATCAACACAGGTTAAGTGAAGGATCTGTGTTTGGTTCTCATTCAACTATTCACTCTGTACACATTTTGGCAGTACATATACTAAAATTTGAATGATACAGAAAAGATTAGCATGACCCCATACAAATTTGTGAAGCATTCAAGATTTTTAAAATAGATATACTGTTTAATATATAAACAGAGAATCTACTCAAATATGAATATCCATTAAAAATAATGTTTAAGTTATGAAAAATAATTACTGCTACAAATTTTCAATAGATTTCAGAAATTTCAAAATACCAAGAACTAGAAATGCAAAATATCCAACATTCCAATATATCTTTTTGCTGTGTTCTGATCTGCATTTGAAAAATGCAAATTTAGTGTGTTTTTAAATCTATTTTTTTGTTTGAATTGAAAGGAGTCTTTTTAAGAGAATTGCAGAATTTCTATTGGATGCTCAAATTTTCTTACTGATAACCAGATTTCTTGTAAAAACAAAGTTATAAAATTACACAAAAATGCAATAAAATACATGAAAAATAATAATTCAAAATTTGTTACCTTTATATTCATTTTTGTTTTTTCCTTCAAAGCTTTATGAAAATGAAAAAGAAGACTCTAATAGATTAAAGAAAGAACTAGAACAGATTAAAAAAGATTTTGCAATAACCAGAGCAGAAATGGAGAAGCTTCGAAGGTTACATGAAGATGTTTCAGCAGAGTTAAATCAAGAGAAAAGAGTAAGTACTCTTTCTTCACTTTTGATGGTACAAGTCTCTTTAATTAAAGATTCTCCACTTAGTAAAATTTTATAGGTGTCACATTTGTAATTCAGAAAGTTAACTATTTATGTTCAACAAATACAAGACAACCATATATACATATGCAGAAATAAAATACAGTTTATATGTTCTTTGATTTGATGGTTTTAATTCATTGTAGGTAAAGTGTATTCTCAGATTTTTTTTTTACAATAAATTAGCATCCTTCAATTGAATTGCAAAATAATATGAATATTTATATGTGGAGATGCTGAAGTTATCAGCCCACTTCTTTAAATCTGACCAAATGACTAAACTTATCTTTAAAGACCTTGGTTGGGTGAGAACTTTTTAGTATCTACTTATATTTGTAGTTAATCATGTTTTACTGTTTTTTGGGGGTTTTTTGTCAGTTTTTTTTTTTTAATACTGAAAGGTTACTGAAAAAAAAGAAACAGGAAAAGAACAGAATTCAAGGAAATGATGATTGACATTGTAGTTAACAAGAAAACAGTAATCTGGAAGAGAGTTCTACAAGTGAGAAGTGCAAGAAAAGAAATAATTAGCATAGAATTTGCAATTTCATCAGTGAAATGAGGCCTAGCTGCCAATCTTTGTGAAGTATAGATATCAACATGGAAAGCTCATCAGAAAAATGATAGTAAGAATGTTTATAGAAAAGGCACTGGGAAGGTAGGAAAGTGAATGAAGCTGTGATGCCAGGCCATGTTCAATAATGTTGCCAATTCTTTGGATTTTGTCAAGAATCTCTAAGCACCAGACTAGATGTTAAATTGTAAAACTTATAAATGTGCAAGATAGATTCTGGTGAGGAAAATTGTCTATTACAACACAGTGAACTGACTTTCCTAGCAGCAGACTTAGCAATTGATTAAATAAAAGGATTCCACTTCATGTCACTGGGAAATTTGGGACCAAGAAGTTACAATGAGTTGCTCTCTTGAAAGTTAGCATCAGATATAAGCAAACAGATAAAATTTAGGCTTACACAAATTTATAAAAGATTATTTCCAAATGCTTTTAGCTATAAGACTATAGTGGGATATAAGAAATATGTCCGCATATTTTTTTTTTTACATGGGAGAATTAATGCAATTAGATTTTATTACTTTACATTAACTTGAAATTTTATTAATAAAATTAATAAAGCAGTTTCAGTAACAACCACTTATTTTGAAGGCAATTTAAAGGGTTACTATTATTGCAACTGAAATAATGTCTATAGTCTCAAACAAACTATAGACATCATTTAAGATGCAAATTTTCTTGTTCTAATTTAATGCACCCATTTTTGGAGAGGTGGGTGGGGTTCTATCATTTGCTCTCTAAGCTTAAGTTTACAAATTTCAAAATCCAGAGTTAAAAAACACTTAAAAATCAAATTTGGATATAAAAATCACTTTTTCACAGTTTCTGTATGCTTCATGATTTTTTTGCAATATATCTGATGCACGGTAAAAATAAATAAATTTAAGAAAATTTCATAACACTGACGTAAACCTTGATTGATTTATAAAGTACTTTTTCTCTTCTCTTTCAGGAAAAGAGGGCACTGGAGCGTAAATTCTCTGAGTTAGAATCCACAGTTGTTGTAAGTATTTGTTTCATTATGCATCCTATTTTCTCTATGTTATGGAAATATATCAGAAGAGTTTTGTCAACATAAACTTATATGCTGGTGGACATCTTTTCATATATTTTTGATGACATTATGATTTAGGTCTTTCGAAATACTTTATTTTTCAAACAATTTAAAGTTATCTCTTGCATAATCAATGAGTCTACACATTGTGTGTTTAAAAATCTGATTCAACAATTTGAGGAGAAGAGAATGAACATTGACTGTTAAGTAAAATGATGTACAAATGCTGCACATGTATGTTTGTCAAGTATATTGCACTTGTCTTGAAAGCAAAAATGTATTTTTCAAAGGTATATTTAAGGCTGAAGACATCAATTAATTAAAAATAATAAAAACTGGTGGTAAAGGAAAATTTTTTTGTTTAAGAAATTTGCTATGAAAACATTTTCAGAATTCGATCTGTAGTATTTAATGACTATCATTCAACTGTTTAGTGCTATTAAATATTTCATCCAAGAGGTGTTTATGGATATGTTTTCATTCATAATATATGCTAATTAAGAATAAAATAGTAACACACTGAAGATTAATTTTAATTTGCTCAAGTACAAGCAATATAACTTGATTACAGTAAATACTCAAACATATAGATAAATACAATCACAGTTGTCAAAAAAAAAGTGGATCAAAAATACCTATTTTTTGTATATCCTCCATGTAAATTTGTACTTTGCATGCATATTATTGTACAGATGATGAATAGCATCCTACAATACATTATTTCATGCCTCTTGTACCTGTTGACACAATACAGCAAGATCTGTAGATGAACAATTTCATATTTGTTACATGAGGTTGTTCTATGTCAGTTGTAAAGAGAGAAAGTTCAGAAGCACTGATCTCAAGAATCTGAGGGGCATGTTAAAATATATAAGTAATATCCTCCCCAAAAGTAACTATCCAATTTTTATAGCACCATAATGAGTTTGGTGACCATGCCAACCAACTTTGTTGAACAAAACATATTGCCCAAGCACAGATACACATGCTTGAGTATTATCATACTGGACCAGCATGTCACATTTCTATTGCAGGAATGGCAACAGAACTAGTTGAACAATATTCTGAATGTCTGTTCTACTGTTCAGGAAAGTGAGAAGTGTGAATAATATCCAACACCATGATGTCAGTATGTCATGTCACTGGAGATGTACATGGAAGTATTGACATAAGTCAATGTCTAGTTAGAAGTGTGCATGCCCATAGTCTTGCTGCAGGTAAATGATTCTCATGGAGCCACCTGTGTTTTGACAGTTGTGTTGTCTACCACTGCTGCTCTTAAAATGTGTTAATATTAGTCGATGTCTGGTATGTGGCTGTCCAGAATCTGGTTTATGAATGCTGATTTAACTATTGTTGCCATCATCAAAACATTATGTCTCTGAAATGATCTTCCAGCCTCTTAGAGGTTCACAATCCAACTCCTTTGAAATAGTTTTAATTGAACAATAGGAATATTTTCATCTTAAGCATGACACTTGCTTGTACTGAATTCTTTCATCCCAATGAATTTTATTGTAGCATATGTCAACATCTTAACTGTTTACAAAAATAGTAATAAACTGTTACTTATATTAAGAGTTATGCAAATTTAAAGTTCAACAATTTTCATTCTAAACATATTTTTTATCAGTTTTAACAATTGGAAAATAGAAGTTTCAATCAAATCTTGCTGTTGATAACATTTTACAAGTTATAGTAAAAGGAACACAATTCATGTTAAAAATTTTATTTGTTATAAATATTTTTTTCTTATTCAGTTTTTAATTACTTTAAATTTGGAATGATGCATTATCATATGAAAAATTGGATTATTGATTTTGTTTTTAACACATTGTGTCCAAGATCACAATTTATGGCGAAATAATCAGTATATGATTAATGTTTCATGAAATATAAACTTCTTCAAAATATCAATAAATGAGGATTTGTCTAAGTTCACCATATCCATGTTCAGTCATTTGTGAAAACAAGATGCCTCTTTGAGAATTCAGCCTATTTCTATTTTCTATTTCTTCATTTGTCTTAGAAGACAAATTAAACAAATTTTCCTTCATTAATATTTTGAATAACTTGCAAAACAAATGCAGACAGAAACTAGCCCTTTTAAGAACTGTACTATCACTTTCATTTTGTTGGATCATGTGAACCAAATGTATAGATGGTTTTATTAGACAATCTGTACATTTCACAATGGGGGAAAATGCATAACTTCCATTTTTAAATGTTCTATTTTAAGAAACAAACAATTTGTTGCCTTCAGTATTAGTCTTGTAAGAGTTATTGATACCAAAGTTGTATTCTAGAATTCTTCAAATCTAAACTTGAGTTGTTTTACTGTAGCACAAATTACAGTAAACAGAAATATTACATGTTCTCTTCCAGGTCAACACCCACAAGGTGTGTAACAGACAATTCCATATTTTATACATGAGGTTGTTCTTTGTCAGTTGTAAAGAAAGTTCATCAGCACTGATCTCAAGAATCTGATAGACATGTTAAAATATATAATACCCTCCCCAACAGTAACTATCCAATATTTATAGCATCATAAATGAAGAATAGGAAGATGAACTACATAGCTATAATAAAATTATTTTATGTAATAGAAGCTGAATAAATCCAAAGGATTTGGAGACATTACATCAGAGTGGTTTTCAGTAGCACAGCCATTCTTTGTAATATCTATTGTTCTTTTGTGAGAAGAGTAAATAACAAAAGATTGCATATATAACATACTATGCAAATGTGGAAAGGAAATATGAACAAAACCAGCTGACTATTTAAAGTCAAACTCAAATATAGAAAAGCCATATTCAAAAGTGAAGTAAAACAATCAGGTATGGTAAATCATATCTGGAAGGAGAAAGCAAAAAAAAGTTGTGTAGAAGAAATTGTCTATAACATATAGAATGGCCTATGTTAGACATATCACTTTGTGGTTAAGCCAGATGGAATGATCTGATTTATATATTTGCAATTTTTGCCTTTCTTTCCATACTGACTGTACATTTGAAAAAGGCCACAGAATGAAACAACTGAAATGTTATAGTAAAACCAAAAGCAACAAAAGAATGGGACAACTTGAAACAACTCTTGAAATTCTACTTTTAGATAATAATTATTTCAGTTATTATTGAAACCTGACCACATATTTCCAATAATCTTATGTGGAAAGAATTTTGAAAGTTTATAAAATTTATTTTTTTAGCATAACTCCATCCCTCATCAAGCTAGATAATTTTATTTTTATGTACTTCCAAAATTATTCTCTTTAAAATGATATAGCATAAGGAAATATTTATTTTTAGCACCAAAAAATTGGTTTAATGAGTTTAATATAGAGTTAAATTTCATATTATATATTAAACTAGTAAAGCCTAAGTTTAAAGTAATCCAGTTATCTTAAACTAGACTTGATTGAAAGTATTTACCAATTAAAATAACTTAAGGTAGTTACTGTTTCTTACTTCACTTTCAATAGGAACATTTTTTTCTTGTCAATATAAATGTAAAAACATTGCAATAGCATTTTTTAGTTTTCTGATTTGTTGAGTTATTAAATGCCCATTGATTTTCTAAAAGTTGAGTATAAATTTAAACTATTAAAAACTTGATAAATTAATTCCAGTAGTCTAAAAAAAAGTTTTCTCTTCTGGAGCCAGCTTATATTTAAGTAACCTACCTTATACTTTGAAAATTTAATCTGCACTTTAAGATGCCTGTTTTAGTACTTTTTGCTATTAAAAAAAAACACGTTGCAAATTAATGAATATATACACATACACAACACTTTATTATTCACGAGCGCATCAGTAACATCAACTTGCAAATATTACTAACATTATTTATTCCAAACTTAATACTGACATTGAAGCAAGTAAGGGAATGCTTGATAACCTTATATAATGTAATTTTGTTCTTGATAGACCCAGGAAGAGTAGAGCATTAAGTTATTCCCATCATTGAATTCTATAAAACTGATTAAATAATCTGTATTTTTTTGTTTTTTTTTTAAGTTTTCCATATGCCCCTCTGATATTTGGCTGGAAAGGAAATTGAGACAGAAATAATTCCTATTGTTTATGCAACAAACTTTTAACCATTATAATGTCCAAAATATAATTATTAGGTTTGATATGCTGGTAAGTGTGATCCTATTTAGGTGTACAGTGTGATATCCATTTAATTCTTGGTTAACTAAGGCACAAGTTGCATTAATGAAAGTATCCTCAATAAAGAAAAAAAAATGCTCTATAGTCTTTGTTTGGGTATAATTATTTCTCATATTAAAGTGAATTTGAAATGTATTTTTGTGTAATAGATCAACATGATTAGTAAAAAAATCTTTTCTTATCTTTTCATTCATCCAGAAGAATTTTTTTTTAGGAATGAAAACGTATTTTTAAATGGTACAACTGAAGGGAAAAATAATCACAAAATGTACTATTAGTAATACTAATGCTTTTAACATTGTAAATTAATTTTTCTTGTTAAACTTGAATATAGATTATTGATAGATATAAGAAGTTAATACTGTTTGTATTTTTATATACATTTTTATTCTTTTTCAGGCAAGACACTAAAAGTGTTCTATTCAGTTTTAAAATTACTTTCCTTTCAGTTTACATATTTTTAACATACATTATGATTGATTTTTTTATTCGCAATTTTATCAACTCTGGATCCAATTCATAATTTTTAATGTGATATCTAAACATTTTTTAATATCTCTGTTGCACTACTTGTCTTCATTGGCTTACATTAACAATTTACACTAGGTAGCTCCACAGACATGTGATATAAATTAATTTTTTAAAATAAAAAAAATTTCTTGAAGCTTTTATTTTAAGTTTCTTTGCAAGCTCATAGATTAAATTTAATGTTTTCAATAAGCAAAATACTTTGCTCTATTTCAAAAGTAATTAAATTGACTGAAAGGAGTTTTCACTTTGAAATCACTTAACATTGCTGATTTTAGCACCATTTTAGCCATCTGCCATCACAATGTAATTCTCTTTATTTAAAAAATCTTTTAAAAATAAAATATACTTTTCTGAAACTTTATTTGAGGAGTATTAGCTGATTTCATATTAATCTGATTTGAAACAAATATTACTTAGCTTAAAATATTGCAGAAATGCATTTTTTAACACAGGTAGTTTTTTATTTCAGGTGTTGACAGGTGGAAATTCATCTGATTTTCTCTACAGGAGACGTATCTGTAAAAATTACTTGAGGAATATAATGGGAGCATGTTTTTTATATAATTTTTAAGTAACAGTAATCTTAAAAATTTAAGATATTATTCTTCATAATTTGATGTTATTGAATTTTAGGTACTTTGGCTTTAAATTTACTATAGTTATCACTTTTACTTTCTGATAATGTTGTGTATTTACAAAAATCAGCACATTATACACACAAAAAAACTTTTTTTAATTCTTTGTATAATATTGTAGGTTGATGAATTGTTGTAAGCTTTTCTATTTACAATTAGTATATAGTTTTACTTAATAATAATATTACCTAATCTGTACAAATTAATAAAGAAATTTCAAAGATTTAAAACTTTATAAATTACTCTAATTAAAATTTTAAAAAAATGAAAACAATTCTTGTAAAAATTAATTAGTTCTTAAAATAATAGTATCCATAATGTATTATATTCATTAAAGCTTTTCTAATTAAATATCTTAGTTTTATTACATTTTTTATTTCATGATTCAGAGTAAATTTTCACTAAATAGAGGACCTGTTTCACAAAAAAAGAAATTGATTTAAATTCTCCAAGGAGTTCAGCATATAACTAATATAAACATTAAATGGTACAAAATTCAGTTTTATAAACTAAATTGAGGAGGGAGGTAACACATTAGAAAAATTTTTTTTACCAACATTTTAAAAAAAACATATTTAAAATAATTGAATTCATTTGTGAATAAGTTCTGAAATTATTTGAAATGATTTTTTTTTTTACAAGAATTTCCAAATCAATGCCTTTTCACAAAAATGCTCTCAAATTTATTATACTAATCTTGTGTGTGTGTGTTTCTACCACCAACATCCCCTGCTGACACAAGAAAACAAGATTTTTAACCAAAATTTCGAATGTTCTAAAAAGACAAAGAAAATTTTGACTGTAAAACTTTGTTTTTCGTAAGTTTGAATTATTTTTTTTCATCATGGTATGCTCAACTTTTAGCGAATCAGTTTAATTACTTAATTTAAACTATATTTTATTTAGTTATCTTTTTATATCTCATTTTTTTCTAGCCCAGAAAAACAACTCTTCAGATCAGTATCTTTGTTTTCAGTTTCGTTTATAGCTTGGCTGCATTCCACTTTCATTTTTTTCTTTTCTAATTGAAGATTTATCTATATCTCTGTTTTTAGATGCTCTTTTTTTTTTTTTTTTTTTTTTTTACATCGCATTTTTTAATATTTAAAAAATTTACTTTGTTATAAACATTTTTATATTCATTTTTTTACTAGGATGTGCGTTGTGGTACAGTGGATATCGGCTCGGAATGAGAAGCCGGGGAGCCGAGTTCGAATTCCAGTTGAATCCATTGTTATTCACTTACGCGCAAATACCCTTGGGAAAGGTATTAATCCGTCTCTTCCTTCCAGTTATGGGTTAAATAGCAGGACAGATTGTGTTCTATAGCCTTGGTTGGCAACCAGTCTACCGCAGAAAGCAATCTTCTGCCCAGTCAGTCATGTCTCTTTCGAGACATGATCGCCCAAGCATGTATCACGTATGGCATGTAACTGACTGACTTGTTACTAATTTTTTTTTCATTTTTTTTAAATCAAGTTTACCCCCAAGCAAGGCAGTAAAGACACTAAGATACAACAGGTTATTGGGTGTGACAGAATTAGAAAACACAAACATTAAGTAGTGAGAACAATAGAAGATCAATCAGGAAGACAGTAGATAACAATTGATATTACATTTCAATTTATGAAGATCAAAATTGCTGAAAAGCATGGAGTTAGAAGAGCTTCACAAGCAAAAGTGTGAAAAAAGGAATTGTTAGCATAGAACTTAGTTACATCTGGTCATTTCAACTGTAAATCGGTGAGACCTTGCTCCTAATCTAGTACTGTGCATAAAGTCATAAGTAATATTTTATATGATGACCTTCAAAAACTGTTTGAATCTTGTAATAGCAATGTTTGATATAATGACTTTGTCTTGTATTAACTTTGATTTATTTGTTAATAAAATTATTAGCTCTTGAATTGTTTCAGTTTCAATTTTTTTAGCAATTTAATGAGATTCACAAAAGCTAAATTTGTAGTAAAAATTATACAAAAGATAAAATTTCATTTAACAGCTGTTACTTGATAACTAATGCAGAGAGTATTAAGTGCCATTTTGCTGATTAAAAATGCCAAAGCATTTGAATGAAAGTAAGCTTGAAAAGACTTACTTTAGATTTTAACATTTTAAGAAACACATAATCAGGTTTCAGGTTTTCACATAGTTGTGGTTTTATTTACTCTTTTAGACAAACATGTTATAATCATTTTCAAAGGATGCTGAAAATTTATCATCCCAACTAAGAAGAGATTTAAAAAGTTACAATGTTTGGTCAGATGTAGGAAATGAATCAGGCCCAAAACTTCAGTATCACTTCATATATGCATAAACTTTTTTAAAGGAATGATAAAATGTATTTCAAAGTTAGAACAAATTCAAATAAAATTTATTCATTTATGAAACTATTTTTTTTTCTTTTAAACCACAAAATCTGTAGAATATATTATGCAACTTTTTTCATACAGAAAAATTTGGAGACTGCTGATTGAACTTATTGATTGGAGACAGTCTGACATTTTTATTATTTCATTTGAAATTTCAAATAAGAATTTTCCATAAAACAGATACATTTACTGTTTATAAATATTTTGAATTTATTTTATTAACATATTGATCAAGTCATGTAAATAGATAAAAAGAATTGTCATTGTACAAAAAACACTTCTTACCAAGAATATTTCAACTTCTAAGTTCAATCACTTGGAGTCCTGTTGAGATAGCTCCTGTTTGGCTCCAGAGAAAAACAAATCATCGCTCACAGTAAAAAATAATATGCTAAAATAGCTTGAATGTGAACTAACAGCAAATTTAGAACATGATAAACATGCAACAATGTTGGCCAAACTTTTATGCATATCTAAATAATTTCCTTATTTAATAACACATTCATTCATGCACACGCAACCAGTGTATTTTAGTTACTCATAAATTTACTGAAAGATTACTTTTAATATAAATAGGCCATGAGTTATTCTTTAGGTACCTCCACTCATTTACAATACCCGTTTTAAATTTAATTTTTTGAAATGAAAAGGTATTCTTGAAGATATCTTTTTAGCTTTAATTGAAAGCTAAATCATTAAATTTACTATTTCCATTAAGCAAAATGCTCCAGTGTATTTCAAATAGAAATAATATTGATTGAAATCAAATTTTTTAGTCACTTTCAATTGAAATTGGCCATTTTCACACATTTTCATGCATTTGTAAACAAAAGTTCATTCTCGGTTTTAAAAATCTTCCAAATATGAAATATACTTTTCTGAAATTTTATTTCAGGAATATTAGCTGATTTAAAGTATAATAAATCTGATTTGAAAAAAATATTATTTACTTTAAGTTTAAAATAACAGAGAAATGGATTTTTAAAACAAACAGTAGCAGTGATTTCATACTTCTTATCACTTGTCAAACACATAGCAAGTACTGAAAGGTGTTGACAGATTTCTACAGAGCCTTTATACATAATTTAAGAAAATGATAGATGAGCCGCTTTTTTTATATACTTTTTAAGTATTCAGTAATCTTAAAAATCTTGGGAAATAATCTCAGTAATCTACTTTTAAGAATGTTGATAATGTTGTGTATGGTCAACCATACTTTCAAAAATGAGCAAGTTATATAACATTTTACATAAAAAACTATTCTTAAAATCTTGGTACTAAATGTATTAATTTGTATTAAACTTTTTTCAATTTTTGATTAGTAAATATATTTTTCTCTTGATAACAATATCATCTAACTGGATGAAAGTAATGCAGAATTTTAAAAGTTTTAAAACTTAATTTTTTTTAATTCGAATTTTAAAAAACTAAAAATAATTCTTGTAAAAATTCATTTTCATCAAAAAATATTTTTTTCTTAAAATAGTATTCTTAATAAATCTTATTTATAAAAGCAATTTTCTAATTAATAATGTCATAGTTTTATTGCAGTTTTTGTTTTATGATTTGGAGCAGATTTTCAGGAAATTAGTAGCTGGTGGAACGATTGATGATTTACATTCCCAAAAGAGTCTTGCTTTTAGCTAATAAAAATATTTTGTTGAAAAAGTTAATTTCTCAAAATTTCATGAAATTAAAGTGGGGGGAATCATTAAAAAAATATTTTTACCAAGATTTTCTTTAAAAAAAGTAAATTAAAAAAATAATTTCATTCATTTGTGAATAAATCCTGAAAGTTTCATTAAAATTTAACTATTATTTGATTTTTGCAAAAATTTCAAAATCAATGTGTTTTTCATGAGGTGGGTGAAAAGGTGCAAAAACATTAATTGGACATATTTCATAGACTAACGAGGAAAAAAAAATGGATTTTTAACCAAAATTTTTAATGTACTGGAAAGGATTAAAAAAACTAATAAAGTAATAAAAAAATACTTTGGTTTTTCGTTTTAATAAATATTTTGACAATAAAACTTTGTGTTTATTGAGTTTGGGTCCTTTTTTCATCATGCTATGCTGTTTTTTCAGCATAAAAAAGTGGATGTACCTATTTTAGATGCTAAATTAAAAATCTTGTCCTCTCTACATTGTAAGTAATTTACAAATTTGAAAGGAAGTAGATCTGTTTAGATTGTTACTTTTTCTGGAAATTCATTTTTTCATTTGCTTTTTTTAATGTACAATGGATTAATGTTTGACATTTACTGACATTTTGAAATTGAGGGTTATTTATCTATGTAATATAGAACTGAAATATTTTAACCTTAAAAATTGTAATATGGCATTGTCATATTTCTGTAGTTTTAAAATTAAATGTTTGGTTTATTTGCTTGCATTTGCTGGAACAGCCACAAAACTGCTAGTCAGTGCACATACATTTCTGAAACTTCAAACACCATCTGCATCTTTCAGATTTTTGTAAATCATATCTATGGAAAAATCATGATAATCTGTAATCATGTACAACATGATAAGTTAGGAAGTTTTGTAAATAAATAATTTACTTTCCCATTGATTTCAATGTGTTAGCTTTAATTCTTTCTTTCAGGGCTTATTAAAAGAAAAAATAGCTAAATCAGGAAAAAATAAACAAGTTTAAAGATACTTTTTTCTCTCTCTTCCTTTCTCTTTAAATTTTCACAAAATCTTGAGGTACATGGAAAATATTTAACTATGAAAATTTTATCCTCAGTTTTAGAAAAATGAAACAAGAATGGCTCTTCTATGATATAACTGAATCTCAGAAATTTATATTATAAAAGCAAATGTTGTGTATATTGACATATCAATTGGAGTAGATAGACTAAACTATCGCCCGGTTCACACTCCACCCACATCTATTGAACAGGTGAAGAGGGTCATCCCTTGTTTCCTGTTTAGGATGTGGTTTCTGGTTTTTCTCTTTTCCAGTCTTTTCACTCTTACGTAGCCCCCTGCGCATCAGTGGCATTTTCACCTTGCTTGGGGGTGATATGATTAAAAAAAAAAAAATATGTATTTGTGAACGTTAAGATTAGTATATTTAGTAAGACTTTGTTTAATTTGAGCTCCTTATTTAATTTATTGGAATAAGTAAACAAGAGAAATATAATTTTGTTTATTTAAGTCTACTTTGCAAATCTTAATTTTAAAAAAATACAATCTAGATATTGAGATATAAGTCTGTAAATATCAGCTTAGATTATTTAATAAAAGGTGCATTATGGTAGAGAGTTTATCTTTTATAATAATATTCTTCAAGAATATTCAAGGGAAACCTTTTTCATAATACAAAAACTGATATATGAATTTCAGAGTTTAATTTTAATTTAGAACAAAATATCTTTTGTTTCATAAAATCCTTACATTAAATCTCCATGTTAAATATGATATGATCATTTGAAATTTAAAAAAAAAACAATGGCATGAAAAATATGCATCTTATCTAGTACTTTATAAGTTTAAAACTGATTAGATTCTTTTTATTTCTTCTTTTTTCATAAAATTTTCAATGCTCTTCTGTTTTTATCTTTTGCAAGTGAAGAGCATAATATTTTATTGTAAAAATGTTTCCTTTTAAACCTTTGCAGAGTTGACAAGATGTAAGTCTACATTGGCCATGGTCTGTAGTTAGCTTTTAAAAACTCTTCTGGTATAATTATTTTTACTCAAACTCTGTTCATCAAAGTTCCCTCTCTTTTTCTCCACACAGCCACCTCATTTTGCGAGTAAGGCCTCTTTCTTTCTCTCTCTCTCTCTCTCATGTGTATGTAATTTTTTTTTTCTGCAAAATTTATCAATTCTTATACCAGACAAATTTTCACTTCTTTTAATTTAAAAAAAAAATGTAGATTTGATTCTAGTATTACATTTAAGAATTTCTCTCACTTGATAATGGAATTATCTACTTTTAAGAGATTTCATTTTTTTCTTTTATGTATACAGTGACAGTTAATGAGATTATCATTTTTTTATGTTGTTGCTGTTTTTTTTTTTTTGTTTTTTTTTATCTGACATTCAACAAATTGCTGAAGGTAGAGGGAATTTGCTGGTTTCAAAATTATCAGATTTTCTTGGATAATATATGAATTATGTGTTATGCTTCTCTTTCATTCTCTAGTTGGAGCCATCAAGTAAAATCATCTCATGACTTTTTTTTTATTTGTCCTGCTATGTACTGGTTCATTGATTTCTCCCTGACAAAGCTGCATGGTGGCTCAAAAAATTCATCTGATGTGTCTGTAGATTTTGTTCCTAATTTCCTTCTCCCTTTTAGTGATCATGATCATTTTCTCTGGACATTACTATTAATATTTATCATTAATAAGCACGGCATTTGCATGGTAAATTATTTAGTAACCTCTTTGCTACAGATATATATAGATACACATACACAGATGAAAGATGATACCCACAAAATATGATCTTGAGAATTACAATATGCAACATTTTCTGAGCTATATTTTAAATAATATACAATTGATAAAGTATTCCTGCTTTTTTCTGTAATGTGTGTACAGCTTGTATCACCGTGTGTAATAGACAGTCTACATATTGATCAATCTTCACACTTAAGACTGAATGTAAACGTAATTATTTAAGGCAAAATATTTTTTTTTTAATTGTGTAAAAGTAAATTTCAGTTATAAACATTTTGGAAAATTAAAAATAATCTGACAGCAAAGAGGTTAAATCAGATATGAAGAAACTTGCAGGCTCCTTTGTATTTAGTTAAATTCATACTTCCAAATACTTTTTATATTGTACATATTTTTAGCTTTTTTGTGATCTTCAGTTGTTTTTGTTTTTTGTCTATACCATAAGTTTAGTTTTCAGGTAATATGTTTATTATAAACTCTATTTTTTCTAGAAAAATTTTTTAAAAAATCACAAAAATGATTTTGGTATACAAGAACTTTACTACAGATAATATATACTTTTATATTCAATAATTTTAAACAACTTTCTACTATCCAGATATACTGCAGTCAGTTAATTAATGCAATTATATTTTAATCAAATTTATCTCATTTTTCAATTCTTTTTTAATGAAAATTGCTAAATTCCTTTTGTGATCAAGTAAAGTATTGAATATTTTTATATAGAAAGATACAAAAAACAAGTCTGACTTATAAAACCGTTTTTGATATTTTCTTCCTAAATATTACACAACTAATAAACTCTAGCTTAAATAATCTTTTATTTATAACTGATAGTTTAAGTTGACAGTGTTTTGAAATTTTCAATCAGAAAACATCATCACTGATCACTTTCCACATAATTAATTTAATTTTTTATTTACACCAAAATAATCTTGATATTTTTCTTAATTTTCTTAAACTAGTCAGCCACCATAAGCAAATTATCAAAAAAGCTACAATGTCTAACCAATAGATTTGGTTTGTATCTCAAAAAACTTATTGGTGCTTTATGTGCATATTCATATATAGACTACACTATATATTAATAATTAAAATTATTACAAATTTATAGAAATACTTGTTTTGCTTTTAAAGTTGTATAAAATCTCTAGTGTGGAATACTAGTTAGGATTGAATTTCATATAAGAACAGTGATCTGTGAAACTAGTTTATGAACCATTGTTTTATGGCAGGTACACATCTTATTTTCAAACATTTTTTGCTTTTTCTTTTTAATTTCATCTTTTTAAAAATTTTTCATGAAACTTTGGTTTGATAAGCATTTGATAAGTTTCAGAAGATATTAAATCAAAAATATTTTGATACAATCCTGATAATTACAGGGAAGACAAAAAAAAACAGGCAATCATTTTACAAAGAAATTAGTTCTTTATTAAAGTTTATGTATCAGATATAAGTTTCTCTTTTCTAGTTGTAGTTGTATGAGTGAACATTATTTCTTTGGAGCCTGTTTTCCTCAGTATTGTTTCTTTATTTTTTCCTTGCTTTTTGTATCATTTTTTCTTGTTTTTCCCCTGTTTGTTTTCCCTCCCTTGTTACAGCTTGTTTACTCTTTCCAGCATTTTGAGAAGTTAAAAGCGGACAACGCAAAACTTAAGGAAGAAAATCGAGCTTTGGCTAGGGTCATCTCCAAACTTTCCAGATAGGTAAATTCAGTGTGCCTCGAAAAACCAAAACAAAATGGAATATAAACATACTTTCTCCATCTGTTGTGATTCCCAGCATGTTTCATTTTTGTATTTGTTCAATATAACCTACCTTACTAGAGATTACCAAAACTGACATATGGCATGACACATCTGCTCACGCTTGTAAATTTTCCTCCTCTTTAACACTACCCTCTATTAATGCTTCATATTTTTTCTCTTGAGGAAAGCTCCATATTTATTTAAAAACTTTTTTTTTTATTTAATCAGCCTTATACTTATATTATTTTAAAATATATATAAAGGTTGGGTAAGCCAAGATAATCTTGAATTTTAGGCATAGTCCTAATAAATTATGATTCGTTATCTTATTTTTTAAGGTTCAATAACTCGAGTTTCAAAAACACAGCATAACTTATTTTGGAAATGCTATTAAAATGCCTAAAAGTTGTTTTGATAGGGTCTATCCATCACAGTTAATTTGAGAAAGTACTTAGTATTTGAAATATAATCCTAAAAATCTCTATTCAATACTTATCAGCTTTAGCGGCAATGAGGACCATTTACTTATTATTGATTTGATCTTTCATGGTAGTTTCTCAAGTCTAGCCTCAGTTTTTCTTTTTATTATAGAATTCCAACTTGGCTCAGTTGATTTTTTTTCTTATTTGTTATATTTCTAGTTTACAGTTTACTTTATTAAGTAAAAAGGAATGTGTATATTGTATTCCAACTGATACAATTAATTAAATGTTCATGTGATTTTATCTTCTAAATGAATTCACAATCTCCAGTTAACTTATTAATTTATATTCTATATTTTAGCTAGATATTCAGATTTGTGTTAAAATTAAGATTTTGAGATTCTCAATTTATTTGAGATATTAAATCACCTGTAACTGATTCAAATTTGTTAAATCTGGCTCAACAAAATTAGTCTAAGTTCTGTGTCCATTTTGGTCTTTTTTTTTTTTTGCTTGGATCTGTACTTTGTCATATATTGCTTCTATTAATCTATTTAAATTTTAAATAAATTTATTTTTAATCTATTTAATTTTAAAAAATATTTTTATATTTCCTTTTTTAATTTGGTTTATTTCACGTTTGTATACTGAATAAAAAGTAAAACACAAAAAAGTGATTTATGTTTAGCAGCTTTTACTATTTTTAAGAGGAGTTGTTTTTTGTTGCAATATTTCTGCAATAGAAGTAGGTAAATATAATCATAATAATTACAATGATTTTCTTGTTTTCATTTTTAAACAAGTCTTTTTGTGTCATTATTTTTTTCTTCCAAATTTGTTACCTTTATTGAAATGGTACAAGAAAGACGACTCATTAAATTATGATTGCTTCTTTAATGAAAAAAATGTTTTTATGTACTTATTATTTTATAACCTATTTGGTTTGAGGTTTCAAACTAATTGGCCATCAAACAAAACAATACAACTTATCTTTTTTAGGATTATTTTTCACACTCTTGTAAACTTATTTCAGCTTGAGTTTCTTCCTTCTTTGGAGTTATTGCCTTGTCACAATCACAAGAGGTTCACAAATTGTTTCAAGCATATATTTTTTATTTCAGATGTAATTGGTTATAATCAACTTTTCTCTAATTAAAATAATTAGAAATATTCTTGTAAATTTTTCTGTTGACACAGTGTTTTAGATATTTACATTTATTATCCTTACGAAATCTTTTATAGCACTTTAAGCCAAAATGAGATGTAAAATAATTATAGTTTGCAATAGTAGTGAAAATAAGTTGAAATAAAATAACTTATGTGATAACTAAGCAAATAACATAAAGTAAATAATTCTGCTAATTTCATGTTTCATTGTGAAGGATTAAATAGATTTTAGTAACATGAACTTATAAAAATATTTTGGCTTATCAATTGTCTAACCAGATAATTTTTGCTTTAGTTTGAAACTAACTGTATTTCTTAGACAAGTCTAGAGTACTGAATAATACCTCAAATACCACTTAAACCAGATTTAGATAACATATTTAAAAAAAAACAATTCTACTTTTAAAGAAGGAGCTCTTAAATATTAAATACAATTTTCAAGTTTGCTGATCGGTATTGTTTTGATTTCATTGTTTTCTTTATTGCTATCATTTTACCTACTCCTATAATCACAGTTCTTGGTGCTGATAAAAAAAATGAAATTATTTAACATATAATTGAACATTCTGAAATTGAAGCTAGCTTCACTAAAAGTATAATTTCCTGTTACCCTTTAAACCCTGTAAGCTTCTTGTAGACACATTCACATAAGTAGTTGATTTATTGTTTTATTTTTGTATGTATGTTTGTGTGCACCATTGTAAGTAAAGACAATAATGTCTTTCAATATCCTTAGATTTGTGTTTTTGAGTGGAATATTGAATTCATGAAGCAATCTTACACAAAAGTGTATCATAACAATTATTACAGTTAGAAATATGTATACTTCAAACATGTTCTCAACATTTTTTTTATCTAATGTCTTTATTTACATTTTTAATAGTAGTAGTAGTAACCTTTGTTAGTTAAGTTTATTGTTCAATTTTCTGAATTGTATATACATCACTGATATTCATGTGTATTCCAGGCAAAGATTTTGTTAATGATTTAAAAGATTTTATCAATTTTAAGTCATTCTCTCTGGTCTTCTTTGACAAAACAGTATTTTTTTTTTTCTAAATATCCAGTAGTACAAATATGTATGATATTCTATATATTATTTTTAAATGTCTTTTCTTCGAATGTTGTAGCCATTTTGATTTTTTAATCAAATTTATTGGATTTGAATGGTTTCATAATTTTTTTGATGTGCTAAATACTTAAATTTTGATTTGTTGTACTTTAATTGGGATAAATATGCTTTTGCCAAAAAAAAAAAAAAGAAAACTGTAGAAATTTACAAAAGCAATAAACAGGAAAATAGTGATGATGTTGACCACATAAGAAAAATTATTTCTATTTTCCTGTAAATCTTTCCCCAAAAGTAGAAGATATTGGTTTCAGTGAAGAGACTAGACTTGCTTCATCTTCAACAAAGACTGAATTTTATTCATTCATATCTCTTACTTTATTTTGCTGTCATCACTGTTCAACATATTTCTTTTTTTCCAGTCAATTATTTGCATGTTTACTGTACACTTCAAATTCTCAGCTGTTTTTTCTCTTTTTTTCTTCTTAATTTAAAAACTCTGTTTCTTACTTAAATTGAATCTGAACAGTCATTTTCTTGTACTTATACGGTCATTTACTGATTATTCATTTTTTTTCTTAATGCATTCTATTTATATGGGATATTTTAATGATGTTCACATATTTATTGTTTTACAATAAGTATATTGTATAATATGCTATTACAATTTTTACTGCCTTTTTCAAAATTGCTACTTTATCCCTTCACTGTTACTTTTATCAATGCTTTTTCTCAAACTCACCAAAATTTCTGCCCTTTCCCTTGAGTACCTGACTTAATGTTTTCAATATTTATTCAGTTGAATTACTTACTCTTTTACATTTCCTTCTTTTTTTTTCTTTCTTTTCTTTTTGTTTGCCTGCTTTTTTGTGTTCATGTTTCATTGATATCATTTTTTTGCTTTTGGAATTTTTTTAGATTAAGCAATATGTAATCAACAGTCACCTTTATTATAAAGTTCTGCTTTTCATCATTCATCTGATTTTTTTACTAAAATATCATTTTTAATATTATTTGGACGTCATATAAGAAAGTTCAAACTTGTAAGATTTCCATGTTTACTTTATAAAATTATCAAATATTTATTCAGTATTCAGTTCACATTAGTTAATTTCTGAATATTAATACCAAACTGTGAGCAAATCAATTAAATGGCTTTAATAATGTACTACAAGGGTGCAAGTAAGTATTTGCATTTTTAAATCTATTTCAGTGTTAAAAGTACTAGACCAGATTTTTTAACTGTATATTAATGACTATCACTAGAGGTGATTTGTATACTTCTGCTTAAAAGCTAATCCATTTAAATACTATATAAAATGTTTTTGTATAAACTCTCTCAGTTAAAATCAAAATTTTCTGCTTATTTTATAGGTTTTGGTATAATATAATACATATATAGCATTTGCCATTAATATATACATTTTCTATTGATAAAAATATGGAGCTAGATTTTCATCTTTCATACTCTTACACATTCTATATTTTAAAAAAAATCAACAATATCTTATAAAGTATGTTAGTGAAAACTGCAGAAGTCAGTATTGAGGTCAATTACATCTAATTTACTTTGCAGATTTGAATGAATTAGATTTCTACAAAGTCAGCAATCAGAAATAAAGTATTTTCATAAAAGTAATTGAAATAAAATTTTGGAACCAAAAGATTGTACTTCACTTTATCAAAACAAATAATTTACTTTCTACATGAAAATTAATTTTTTGCCTAATAAAACAATCTATGAATACAAACTTGTGTATATGCTAATATTTTATTTGTTGTATGCACACTATTAGTAGATGAGCCACTGGTACCTTTTTATACTTTTATCTTATGTCTGGATGCTATGGAAAAAAATCAGTCATAGAAAGGAGGAAAAGTTATAATTCCTTAAAATTAAATTGCATGAAATTTATGTACTTCAGAATTTTAGTATTGATTTTTCTCCTTTTAAAATGAATCCTGGAATAAGAATTAGTTAAAAAGAAGAAAAAAAAATTTTTCCTGTCAAGCCAGAAATATTTTTTTAAATACCCACTTACACCAACTTGCTTAATTGTAATGTATCCTTCATCAAAATAATAAAAACAGATTTAGCTAACCCATACCAGCCAGCATATATATATATATAAGGGTACTGAAAATATTATCAACTCTAACCAATTCCAAAAGCCAACACTTTAATGACCAAACATCAGGATACTAATTTTGGGAAGAAGCTTTGACAGAACTTTTTCATATGACTAGGAATTTTATATAATGAAATACAGTTGTAATTTGAAAAGTGTTTTTGTATTCATACAATTTTTCTACATCCATATTCAACAATGTACATTTATTCAAGTGAAAAAAAAATTAAATTTCTCGAATACCTCTTGCCGATTCAGAAATCATTACATATAATTTTATCTTTATAATTTCAAATTTTGCTCAATATTTCTATATTAATGCTTTTGATATTTCATATTCTTCAAACATTGTAGATAATCTAGGTTAACATTCAACATAAAATGACAGCTTTGGAAGTGTTGAATTTTACCAGTGTTGATTTCATTTACATGAATTTCCCCCACCATCTTGAAAACAACACAGCAACTTTCACATTGTTTCTCATAGTATTCATTAAAAATACTTTTACTGAAATTAGTTTTGTTTTGAGAAGAATCTTTGTAAACTTGTTTTCTTCAGTAACTATAATAATGGTAGGTATTTATGTATTTATATCTCATTAGAAAATGTTTTTTTTTTTTTTTAGGAAATGGAAAATTTACGGTCAATCAACCAACGCCTGAAAGAAGAGAATGGGGCACTGATTAGAGTGATAAGCAAACTCTCCAAGTAACCTGGAAAACTGCTTTATTTGTTTTATAATATTGCCTTATTTTTCTCCTATTCCTCCTCCTCCTTTTACTTCCTTCTTGTATAAAAATTACAAAAAGAGAGAAAAATGATTAGGTAATAATTGGCTGAGGAAGATGATTACAATTTTTATGTCTTCCAAAAAAAATTACAATAAAACCAAGTATGACATACTCTGCTACCCTCATATTTAAAAGTGAACTTGCACATTTACTTGCTCTCTCTCATTCACAAACACATGTATGTACACACACACACACACACTTGGTAACTTTATTGAATGTTGGAATCAGTTTATATATGCAGACATACTCAAATTAAGTTCATGTTGCATTGTCTATTCTTTCTCTTCTCTAATAAGCTCGGAACATTTTTAAGTGCACAATTATACCTGTAAGCTATCCTGCCATGTGTAACAATAAAACTGAAATTGGGTGGGTGTGTTTTGTTTTTTTTTGGTGGGGGGGGGTATATAAAACAATGCAGTTTTAGTTCTCCCAATATGAAATGTCATACATGAAACTTAAGAAATTAATAGCAAAACTTTTACTTTTAAGACATTATGAGGAAGCAATTGTTTAAAAATTTTGGTCATCATTACTCAACCCTCAACCTCTTTTCATAAATATTTCTACAGTTTTAAAAAGAGAAGTGAAAATTGGTATACCTATTAAAATAAAAATTTTACTAATTCATACCTAATTTTAAAAATTAAGAAAGGGAAGAAATTTATAAAGAGGACACTCATATTTTGAGAAAAACTTTGAAATATTTATTCTTTCACTCACGCAGTTCTCTCTTGCTGTTGCTCTATTAATTTTTGTTTGCCTCCTAACTTTCCCTCACAAACACTTTATCTCATCTTCATGTTTGGTGGACTATGGTACTGCTGCTTGTGCAATAAAATTCTAGACTAGAATACATTTACATTTGGTTATATAATAAACTGTACATCAGATGTTCCTAAAATAGTAAATTTTTATTTCCCTCCTGATTTTTTTTTTTTTTTTTGCCACCACTATTCCAAGTCATAAATTATTCAGTCTGATTTCTTACATCAAAGAAATATGATTTAACTGAAATTGATTTTAAGGTAAAATATTTTAAATATGATTTTTGTAAGATAAAAAGAGAATAAATGTTAAGTCATTGATGATGCAGAAAAACTACATTTTACAAAGCAGAAAATCTTAATGTATTTAATAACTAAGCTCACTTGAGCCTTATACAGTTTTCTGCTCAGATTCCTCTATTGTCATGCTGCTTGATTCTTTCTTGCCACAATTAGTAATTACTTTCTTAATTGTTTTTCATTCCTTACTATTAAATAAATTGATTGCTGAAGTGATTAATTTTTTGAGTAGATAAATTTTATAATTGCTTTTGTGCTTTGTCTTCACTCAAATATTTAAAAAAAAATTTTAATTTGGTGAGATTTCCACAGCAAAGAAATGACAAGGTGGAGGGTATGAAACAAAAAAAATGAGCTCAATTTTTTGTCCATAGCTTATGCCTGTCATACAACTAAAACTGCTGGTTCTCTTAAATTGCCTAGATTTAACCAGTCTATCAAATACTAGCTACCAGAAAAAAAGCTCACTGTTAGTAATGTGGAAAGATATTAAGGTGTTTACTTCACAACTATACAAATGATCAAACTAAATGTAGTTTTTGCATTGATAGCCTGAATAAAATATAATAAGAAACATTTGAAAAGAAGTGCTTAAAGGAGTTAGGCTTTTTTGTCTTAATTTAGCTCACTTATAATTACAGTTATTAGTCAGCAGCAGTTACTTCTTGCTCTTACCATTTTGTCTTTTAAACATACATATTTTTCATTCACACATTTGTGAGAAAGATCAATATATATGTAAAAATGTTTTTAAATTTGTTTAACCTATATACAATTTTTTAACCCCTTTTTCTATCTCCTGTCATCAGTCTCATTTTCTATTTTAGTGTAATGTCTTAAATTCCAAACCTCTTGCAAAAATACCTTCTTGCTCACTATTTCCATTTTCTTTATTCTACTTATTAAAACCAAAACTCAAACTTTTCCCTATCTTTTAAGTGTGAATGATTTTATTCTATCAGTTCTGAGAAAAAATGAAATCAGAAAATGCTAGTCAGCCAGGAGTTGGGAAGAAAATTTTATTTTAAAAATCTTTTCTCCCTTTTCACTTATCATTTTTTGTTCTGTACTTTATATAATATTTCTTTTAACTTTATTCTTATACCGACATGACATTTTTTTTTTTGTCTACACCCATTATTAATATTTTGTTGTTCTCCCTATTATTTTTTTTAATCATAAGTTTTTTTTTTGTTTAACCTATTTAATGCTCTTCTATGAGCAGATTTTCAATCTTCCATAGTGATTGCAAGGAGAGTATTGTTGTTCCATGAGGGTTAGGGGTTAAATAAGGAGCAATATATACGGCCTGTGTAGTTGATACGTTGTCAAAGATCTGCTATTCTTACTTCCTTCATCCATCCCCAAATCTGTGACAAATATAAATCTCATTTCCTACTGTATTCCCACCTATGTATGCTTAGCATGCTTTATTAAGAATTTACTTCGGGTGGGAAATAATGGTGCTAACAACATGCCAGTTTTTCCATAAAACCAATATTTGCACTGCTTTATAATGGTATAGTATATCCCCCCTTTTTTTAATGCATATATAATGTTATATATGTTTTGTTGCCTCAGTGCATGCTCACATTTGAGCATTTGTATTATTTTTTTTTTTATAAATAAAACGGTGTTTAAACATTTATTGCCTACAGCAAAAATGTAAATAAAATAAGATAAACTCTATTTTTATAGCTGCTAGTATGAAAGCTTAGGGAGTCACTGTGTGGGCCATAGTAAACATAAAAAAAAAGATGCAATTATTTTTTTTTTCTTTTCCCAAAATGAATGTGGGTGTGTCATTTATGGAATGCATTTTTGGTGGTTAAGGGACCAAAGGCAAAAACTCAAATTCATTTTTGCCAATGTTACTTTTTTCTTTTTTGATAATCTAAAACCATAGTTTGGTCCCTAACCTATTTTTTATAACCTTCTATAGGTAAGGCTATAAAATAACCAAGGATAAATATTCTCTTAATACTAACAGTTAAAAAAAAAAAAAAAAAAAACAGAACTTTTATGCTTGCAGTGATGTTTATTTTTGTTAGTGTAAATTATCAGAATAATGTCCTCTGTAAACATATACACTGAATAATAATTATCAGCTTATTCTCTCAGTTTTACTTTGAACTTTTTTTTTCCAACTCTTTCTATCCATGAATTTTAATTTGACTAAAATGTTTCAGAATTTGTAAAAAAAATAAATTTAAATCATAGAATTTGTGTTATGATTATTTTTTTCCTCTTGATCTGACTGAATCTTTAGTAAATCATTGTTACTTTGCTGTTTGCTTATCAGCATTCATTAGTGTAATTATCAGAATAAAATGCATGTGTTATTTTAAAACTTGCTTGTAACTAATAAATATAACTTGTGAAAATTGGTCTCCAAGAATTATATTTCATTCTTATACCAAAACAATTTTCCTATTAATGATTATCATCTCATTTGTAAGGTATTCAAAAATTTTCTAAATTAAAATCATTAAAGTTGAATATTAGACTATGCTTGGTATTCTCCCTAATGAGTATTTTTGTTAAATTTATAATTAAAATTTTCCATTTTAACCACAAATTAAGTTTCTAGCACATTAGAGAAATTAGGACATGTTTCTTCTACAAATTAAGAGAATATTTTCTCTGTGTCATGCATCCACATTGCTGGTTGATCATTGTGAATATCTACTGTATTCAGAATGAACATCCAGTGGTAGTTTCTGGGAATTGGCCTCAATTCTTTTATGGACCTAGACAGTTTGATGTGTGATAACTATGGTCAGTGAGAGACAAAACTTGTTATATTACCAATATTATATTTTGAATTATATGCCAAAACAGAGATTTCATGTATAGATAGCAATCTGTTAAAGATAAATTTTCTATTAGGCAGTTATGTAAATATTGGATTGCTGTGTAAATATTGTACATTTTTATATGGGGTCTAATTTATTAACTTGCTGTGTTTTTTGCCCCTTATGCTTATATTTTATCTAATTGTGTGTCTACAATGTCCTTGATCTCAATATTTTATTTTTACAGCATTTGTATGCTGCCAAACTTTTTCATTTTTATAATTTTTTAAATTTCTCATTTCATATCTTCTTTTAGTTTGTGTATATCAAAGACTATAACCAGGTTTGTTCGTTTGCTTATTTTTAATTTGGTACAGTTATACTTGCAATAATAGAACAGAAAATATTTTAATCTGTTCTTTTCTCTTTCTAACTGATATCCAAGAGATTTTTGTTGTTAACAAAAATTATTTTGGCAGCAGTTCTAAAGAGTGAACTTGGGCCACATTCAGTGTTCTGTAGGCACAATCATCATAGGAATACAGAGCACCAGTGTCTTAGTAGATTGCATCAGTCACACTAATCTAACCAATTATGTGAACACAGGCAATAATTCCATATTTGATATTGCTCCTCTGATTCTACTTGTAGGTCTGATTTTTCTGTGCTCCTCTGGTGACATGTTGGACCAGAGGCTTGCATGCTGCTGTCATGTTGGGCTCTGTAGCTATGATGGGTGCTTCTTCACAGAACCATCTGTTTGCTGTCACTTGGACTAAATGACAAACATCTGCAGGATTATTATATGAGTGCTGAGAGTTTGTTTACTTTGTTTCTCTCTTTTTTACCATGTATTTATCATTTTTGGCGATCACTATGGTCTCATGTATGATCTAATAAATTCATACTATAACTGGAAAATGATCAAAATGTTCACTTAATACAAAGAATGATAAATGTAGAAAGACTGAATAAACAAGCTTTCACTTAATTTGTATCAAATATTGCAGATTTGTCCTTTCCTCCAGTGTTTGCCAGTTGCTTGTTTGTGTGCTGCCTTTGTAGATGTTGTTTGTCATCGTGAGGCTGGGGTCAGTACAACCCAAGCCAACTCAACTGAATGGCTTGTTGTGAGGACCTCTGACTCACTTGACTAATGCATGTGAACAATCTAAGGTGACATGTTGGACCTTAGAGCTGCATACAAACAGTAACCTAACCATGATCTTTTTATACTGGATTAAAATCAATTTATGCTAATCCACTCGATGGATTTTTTCAATTGCAGATTTTCTGCACGTCTGCCTCAAAACAGGTTTGATTTTTTTTTTTTTTTTTTTTTTCAGTTTAAAAAGAGATGGTTCACTATTTATTTACCAATTTAAAAAAGTAAACTCTTGTTATTCATTTTAATATTCTTGATCATGAGGTTTGTAAACTATTAAGAGGTTTACATCCCCCCAATCTGAATATGATATAACAAACTAATTCATCAACATCTTAGTGAGGTTTGTTGCATTTGTGGACATATTTGCATAAGGGGTCCCAGCAAAATATGAACCCTAATTTATATGCAAATATACACTAATCCAACATTCTTCTCTCTATATTCACCTGATCTCCTTACAGATCTGGTGAATTTGCATTCTTATTTGGTAAAAGTCCAACATCTTAAGTCAGTCTTTTTTCAAGGTACAGCTCTTTAGTGTTGATCTCAGTAAATGAACTGAAGTTACAGACTGCTTCCTTTTGTAACTCCAGTATCTTTACAGGGAGTAGTTAGCCAGATTAACTAACGATTGACAATTTGACTTGGTTGTCCTCTAAACAAATCATTAGAATAGTGATATTTTTTTTTCTTACACTAAATAATAATAGCAAGTTCGAGCACAAGTCCAATTTTGTAAGTTGTTATGCACAAAAGGCTTGCTCTGTTCTGTTCTGTCTCAGAAAGCATTAGACAAAACTTCAATTGCTTTAACTTCACTTTAAAATGTCTGCTTGACTCTCTCTCTCTCTCTCTTGCAAAAATAGCAAAATGTACTGAAGGAGATCAAATCTGCATGATGAACCACTGACACCAAAACAAGTCTTTTGCTTTTTTGAATTGATACAACAGCTCAGATAATGTTCTCTTGGGTGACATGTTGGACCCAAGGTTTGCATAACTACACTTAAAATTGCAACTTTTCAATTCATATTTTATATCTGACTATAATTCTGCTTAGCAACAATTTCTTTAAAAAAAGTGTCTGTAAACAGGAATTATCCTTGCTTTCCTATACTCGGTGAAATTTTCATAACCTTTGATATCAACTGCTGTACAAATAAGTTTTAGTATTAGAAGCTGGAAATACTTTCACCAGAAAAAAATGTTCTTCTGAATATATTCTTTACTGATAGCTGTTTACCTTTTCAAATCTTTAGTGCTTAACTGTTTGAATGTGTTCAAATGTGTTAGTTACAAGCACAAATAAATTGCTTTTGTATTTAATATCTAATCAAACAAAACTTAATAATTAAAACTTGTGAAAGTCAATTTTGGCTTTCATATTTGATCAGTGATGCTTAAAGTTAATGCAGTTCCTTCACTTTAAAAAATAATTGACTTAAATTTCACTTCTTTATTCTGACCTTCTAAGTTAACTTTTCAGAGATCTTATTCTCTGAAAAAAAATCAAAGTATTGGTAAAAAGTAAACTAAAGTAGAACAGATTAGTTGATTGACATTTGTATGTTTTCATGACTGTGACCCTCATAGAAATATTAACAATTTGATGAACAAAAATTAGTTGTTGTTTAATCTCCTTTACTATATTTTTACTAAGATTTATCTCTGATACTTTTTGTATATATTTAAAACAAGTAAAATAACTTTTATTAGCTGGTTGAAATATCAGAGCAACTTATGGTTACTGTCATTAAAGAAGGTGGCATGGCACTTCCAATAAGAACATATACATTTACAAGATTAGCTCAGTTTCAAGCCTGAGAGAAATTTTATTCAAGTTAAATATTTATTTAATAATAAATATACCTTATTACTTTATCACTTCAATTCACTTTCTCTATAAATTACCAAAGATGGACTAAAATGTGTTAACTAAGTTTGACCACTCACAGAAAATGAACTAACCTTCCTTCACTAGGATCTCTGCTCTAAATGTTTTATCTGACCTAAATAACAGCTGATTACAATCAGGATTTATTAAATTATGTAATGTTTGGGTAACTTAAAATTTAAGTTTGTCAAAGTAGGTGTTTGAAGGGATTAATTTAAATTTTTCCTGTTGTAATTGATAACACTTAACACCATTTCTCATTTTTTAATGCTTTATAAAAGAATTTAATTTTGAAAGATATAAAAACTTTTCATTTGCTTGTTTGTTTGTTTTTAAGGGGTTGGGTCTTTAGATTTTTCGTGAAATGATTAACTGATTTTTCCTTTTTCCTAATCTTAGTATATTTATTATCTATTTAGCTCTAAGTTGACATTTACTTCAGTAGACATGTCTTTTTCATTATCTGTACTCTTTTCTCAAAGATTTTCTATTTGTGTAATTTAATTTTTATTTTTTTGTACACAACTAAATTTAATGAAATCCAGCAATATACTGACATGGTAACCTAAGTTTACCCATATCACTGAAAATAGGAACTTGCTTAATAGTTACAGATATTTAATCAAAACAAAACTGATCAGTGTTGCTTCTCTTTATAAAAAGTTTCATAAAATCTAATGTTACATGAATTGGTTCAGATAACCCTTCATAATTAACTGAGTCATTTTCTTACAGGATTTAGCTTGTTTGAAATTACCTATTATGAATCATGACTACTAATCAAATAAGAAGAAATGATTTAATCTTGTTGTTTTCTAAAATAAGGTCTTAAAAACTGAAACAGTTAATTATATGTAGAAGTATTGCAGATGAATTTGTAAAATACTTATATTCTTACCAATTAAACTTCACTTCTCAACTCAACTTTTTGTGTAAGTGACAAAAACTTAAGTTCTTTTTATTCCTTTCTCTCTTTTTATAAAAATGTTTGTACATCGATATCCATACCTTGCTGCAATAATAAATTGAATTTTTCTCAAAAGACTGTATCGAGTATTTTTTCCTTAAAAATACATACTGACACTATGTTGGACATGACTCAAATATGAATTATAAGGTAACCTAACTGATGTATAGTCTCAGATAAAGATTGAACTGATATCCTATTAGTTTTGGCATCAGATGAACTTTACTGAAACCAATAGCTTTGCTTGGTTGCAAGATAATTTATATTTGATATTTAAAGTTTACAAAATGTGACAGTACTTTGCTCACTACTATGCAGTGTGTTAAAATTAAATCTGAAAGTAAAAAAATAACCAAATGGTTATGGGAAAACTGTGCTATATTTTTCATTTTTATAATCAAATGTCAATTTTGCTTAGTAATGTCCTTGATACTTTTGGTTTTTTTATTTACATTGACCCTTCCCACTTCTACACAGGCCAATTTATCCCCTGTGACCACAATTTTTGACTAATATCAAATTCCCCCTTCCCTGATTCTCTCTAGCCGTTTTTTCTTTCTCTCTTTCTACTGCCCTTCTCTCTCTTCATGATCAAACAATTTGCATGTCATTCAGGCCTTTACATCTTTCTGAACACATTGTAAACCTCTTGCCTAACATTGTACAACTGTGTAGAATACAATAGTTAAGACATAATTTTAGTGACAAATAAATTGTTCAACACTTACCACAATTTTCTGCTTTGGGTTTTCTTTTATCTTTGTTTATTTCATTGTATCATTGCTAAATGCAAAATATTTTACACTTTTGAATTTATTAGAAGTAGTCATGAGTTTTGTTTATCTTCACCCCATTCCAGACGGACGAAAAAAAATATGATCCAAACTTGGCTCACATGAACCTAGCTTCTGCTTATATGACAATAACTACAATACCCCAATAAAAATTAATATCTTCACAAACTTATATTTATTAAATGAGTCCTCAAGACAGTTTCAAAATATAACTTGAATGTTAGTATTTTCTTACCAAAGTCCATCAAATTGCCAGTCATAAATGTACAAATAATATCCAACTTTTGATTAAAGGCAAAATATCTATATTATTGTCCAATGCTGAAAAAGACTACTTGTACTTCATTTCGCTAAAATCCGAATTCCTCATTTTAGAAATACAGTCCTTATGAATCCATTATGAAGAACAATTAAAGATTTGTTTTCTTTCTAAAAATTGAAAGAATTTTAAATATATTGTGTGTTTTATTTCCTTTTTTTTTTTTTAAAGTATTGTAAAAGTAATTCAAGAGTTAGAATTATAAAAGAATCAAGAAATAACAGATTGACGTGCTTCATTTTATAGTGTTTTTCTGAATTATATAACTGTTAGCAAAAATGATAGAATTACTACTTTGAGGATGTTCACCTTTTTTTTTATCAATAAACTAATTACTGATAAGGCACAAATCATTTTTCTTTTATAGCTGAACTTACTAGCTTTATAAAATATAACTTAATTCAATTATTTTAAATAATTTTTTTCACAAGCTATGTAGACGAAAATATAAATTAACTCAATATTAAGGACAAATAATAGAATTCATTAAAAGAAAAATTAGAATTAATACCTCTTCTTCTTGAGCTTTTATGATGGGCTTAATTCTTTCAGGCATGAATTTCACTAAAGCAATAAATTTTATCAATCTGGTTCCAATTTTCATGAATGGCAGTTTTGATAGATGGATCCTTCTCATGAACCTTTTTTCTTTTCTTAAACTTCTACCATAAATGTTCAGTTGAATTTAAATCTTGACTGTTCACTGGCATGTCATTGATTTTTTTATTATGTCTTTCCTAAAGGAAAGCTTTAATCCCTTTTGCACTAATAAAATGCATTGTTGTCCTGAAGAACAAATTCATAATTCACCAAATCAATCTAATGTCAATGGAGATAAAGAATTATCCAGGATTTCAATGTGCATAGATTGTTGAGGTAATGAATGCAATTTTCCCTTGTCCTTTAAATGACAAGTAATCGCCATATCCTGAATGAATTGTGAAATTTTACTTTTTTTATTTTTATTTTTTTTTCATGTAGTCGTCTATATGTTTCATTTGACAAAAGGTACAGCATCATCACCTTGGCCAATGCAGATTCTTGGTTCATCACTGATTATCATTTTCATCCAATCGTCCACATGCTATGATTGTTTCTCTTTTTATGTTTTCTTTCTTTTTAACCTTATTTTCTGTCTGTATGTTAGCACTAGTTTTTTGTTTTGTTTTTTTTTCTCTCTATATGTTAGATACATTTCATTAAGCCAATTTCCTACAGTCCTGTTACCAACATTGATTTCTGTTTAACCTAATTTGTTTCATACATTTTCTATTTTCAAGACATATTACTTTGAGTTTTTTATCATTACAGTTTGATAACTTTCATGATGTTTCTTTTTTAACAATCACATTTAGTTTATTTCTGCACCAAATTTTAGACACATCTGGCTAGGAACAGCCAACATCTTTGGCTACACTCCACTTGAATGAGTTTTACATTTATTTCCAATGTTTTAATTGACAGTTCCTCTTTTGGAACCATGTTTCCTTTCAATTAAGTTAACACATCACTCAATAAAACCGGGGCCTAACTAATAAAATAACAACTTTTAAGCAAAATTCGACTTTATTTATCAACATAAACTCCTTCTAGGGTGATACTATGATAACACTTCTCTAACAATTTAATGCCTTTTTTGTAGAACAATTTGTATTTGGCCTCAAAATATGCCTCAGTTTTCAATATCACTTCTTCATTGGAGCAAAATCTCTTTCCCTGGAGCATTCTTTTGAGGTTTGCAAACAGCCAGTAGTTGCTGGGGGCCAGATCTAGAGAATAGGGTGGATGTGGATGCAATTTGAAGTGCAATTCATGTAGTTTTGCCATCATTTCAATTGACTTGTAACATGGTGCATTGTTTTGGTGAAAGATCACTTTTTCTTCATTTGTGGCCATTTTTGGCAATTTCTTCCTTCAAACACAAGTAATGTTATATGATATTCGCTATTGATAGTTCTTCCTTTCTCAAGGTAATCAATGAACATTTGTACATCCCAAAATACAGAGACCAAAACCTTGCCTGCTGATGTTTGCTTTTGGTCGCTTTGGATGGCTTTCACCTGCTGCTATCCACTCAGGTGACTGCCAATTTGACTCTGAAATTAAGTGTTGGATCCATGTTTCATCCATTGTCACATATTTATGCAAAAACTCTTTCTTCTTGCATTGAAACACTTGCAAACAACACTCTGAATCGTCGATGCATTGTTGTTTTTGATCGACTGTGAGCAAACGCAGCACCCACTTTGAACACAGCTTTCTCACTAACAAATGTTCATGCAAAATGGTGAATACACTACCTTCTGATATGTTCAACTCCTGTTATTTCACACAACTTCAATTTACAATCCACCAAAACAAGTTTGTGGATTTTTTTGGTGTTTTCCAGGACAACTGCCAATTTGGGTGACCTGAGCATTCAGCATCATTTGTGTCTGTACAACCACATTTAAAGTCAGCATACCACCTCTTAACTGTTGTTTTTGATGGAGCAGAATCAAAACAACACTTATCAAGCCATTACTTTGCTTTAACAGTATTTTTTCCCCATCAGAAAGCAATGCTTTATCAACACATAAAATTCAGATTTTATCCATTGTTTTGAAAATTTGCAACAGTAGCTTCACTTAAATAACTGTAATTTGTAAATTAATAATCCAAATGGGCCTAAATTTTGTCATGTTTGAAGGTTAGTATTTCATAAAACATATATGGATTTTTTATTAGTGGTGCCATCTATATCGGAATTTATTGAGTGATATGTTATGTTGAAAATGAAATGAAATGAAGACTAGATTGGCCAAAACATGTTAGCATAATCAAGAATAAAGGATTTTAAACCAAATTCGAAATAAAAATTTTGTCTGAATTTCTGTGATAAGTAATTGTCATTACTTGGACTCATTTGACCTCATTTTTAGTATTATAAAGATGTGCAGGTGGTGTAATAAATAGTGGCTCAGAATGAGAAATCAGAGCCATGTTCAAGTTCCTGTCAGGTTGTTAAATACACTTATGAGCAAATACCCTTGGGAAAAGTATGTATTCATCTCCCCACCACTTGTGGGTTAAATAGTAAGACATATCTGGAAAAATCATTGTAATTCATAAAAAATTATTAATGCAATATTCACTTGCAAAAAAAATAATTTTACAATCTAAAATCTGATCTGACTTTAAATAACTCACAATATGTTGATAAGCCATAAAGAAATAAATCAGTCATTGTTATTATTTCAGCCTTTTTGTTCTCCAGCCTTTATCAGGTGTCTGTCAATGTAGGTAACCTTTTGGTAATTTCAAATTAAATCCTCTATTTAATCTACAGTATAGATTTATTGTTGTTCTAATGTCTATATCTAAGGATATCTCTTCTTATTCTTTTGTTGTTTATTACCTGTCCTGTTTCCCAAGCACAATAGCCTAGGAAATTAAAGTGTCGATTCCTAAATTTAGTAGCATTGTGAGTTCAATCTCCGGACTAGATAATACAGACTCATTCAGTGGAAACAGAATTAGCAATAGCTTAGCAGTACTAAAAAAAACAAAAGATATTCCTAGCCTTTGATAGCAGAATGATTTACAATTGTAGATTAAATAAAGGGTTCCATTTGACACCAGAAGGCCAAAAGGCACAACAGCTGAAATGTGATTATAACAAAGATAAAGACATTATTCTGATTGCAAATAATGTAAATAAAAACTTATAAATATGAAGAGACAGATTAAGCTCTGATGGTAACCAAATATGAGCTCAAATCTTCATATTTTTCTTTTTTTTTTTTTTAATTCTATTTTGTGGTTGAACTCACACTAAAATAAAATTCAAATAGATGCTATCTTCATGAAAATGCTTTTATCATTCATTTTAGACTTCCTCAGAAGTCATTATGGAAAACTTTGTAATACTTAAAATAAAATCTAACCCCATCAAAATTTTAAACTTTTACTCGTGCAAAATGAAATGTTATAATTCAATTCTCCCTATTTTACTTTTTGCCGAAATAGATTCATTCTTGTCTTACCTCACTTTCAAAAACTAAGAATGAAGATACATCATGCATTATATTGAAATCAATTTGTCATAGAAAAGATTTTATATATATATATATATATATATATATATATATATATATACAAAATTTTACAAAATGGATTAACTCTAACATATACTTAATTTTATTTGTTTAAACATTATTTTTCATGGATACTCATATTTGAGTAGATATTCTGTTTTTTATTATTAAACACTATTTATTTACATCTACTGGCCTGAGTAATCGAGAAATCTTGTTAGGAAAATATGTGTCCTCTGGCAGGATTTAAAAGCACTATTTAGGCTTTTTTTGACCATTAATTCTACCTGGTCAAGTGGTTAAGGCATGTCAGATCTAAAGACAATTTCACCTAGCGGACGCAGAGTCAAATCCTGCCGGAGGACATATTTTCCTAACCAGACTTCAGGCCTTAGATGTAAATAAATATACTGTTTAATTATAAAAGAAAAAAAGATTATCTACTCAAATACGAGTATTCATTAAAAATAATGTTTAAACAAATAAATTAAAAATATAGCTTTGTCAGAAATTTGGTATGCATTTCTCATCATGTTTTTTAGTTTTAACAATGATCAGCCTAAAGCAACAAAAAAAAAAATCAGGAAATGGTTTTACAATAGTGCTACAAATTACACTACAATACTAAGCACCAAAATTGGTTCATTATCAACACCAAGATAGCATACATTTGGTTTTGTAATGTCTCTTAATCCAGTGGGAAGCATTTTAGTTTATACTTTAGAAAATATGGGTTTTCACACAGCATTAAATTCAACTAATATTAACACAAATGTCTTAACAAATTGTGTAAAGTAACTAGCCCACAAAAAATGCATGAGATATGTATCACAATTATCTTTTGAAAAACAATTATGATTCTTAGAAGGAATCTAAGTTCATTCTGTAAACATATATCAACGAAATGAAAGTTTAAAAATTTAATATTTAATTTCCAAAATAAAGTTAATACATTATAATTCTACCTTTTAAGTGGCAACTTTCTGGTAATGAATAAAGGCTTAAAAATGCTTAATCCTGAAATGATTTACAGATAACCTAGGAAATTCTTTAGCGAAGACTGAATCAACATCACTCGGTGGTGTTGACTGAATTGACGTAATCGTCTCAGTTATCACCCTTGAAGTTACTTCCCTTATACTGTGATAATTGATAATTCTGAAACAAGTATTTTATTAACGAGTTTTGGAAGTACCTCTAAAAAAATCGTTGAAAAAAACAGCATAGTATGAAGGAAAAAGGCCCCAAACTAAATAAAAATAAAGTTTTATCGGCAAAATGCTTATGTTATTATTAAGAGGATAGATCAAAGTATTTTTAATTACTTTTTAATTTTTTCTAATGTTCGAAATTTTGCTAGAAAATCTTGTTTTTCTTTCGTCCGTGTGTGACGTAATTTTTACAAGGGTTTATAACGGCAAACGTAATATTACGCAAGGCACTTTTTTGCCAGTGAAAGACCCATTAATTTGGAAATTCTTGCAAAAATCAAATAATTGTCGGATTTTTATGAAAATTTGAGGACTTATTCATAATTTACTGAAATCATTTTAAAAGTTTTTTTTTTTTCGACATATGTTACCGCCAATTTCCGGAAATGTCTAGAAATTCGCCATCGTTTCCTCAAACCTAATATTAATTAAATTCAGGAGTCATTGGGGAATGCTAATCAACTGTCTTTTTTGCTTCAAAATTAGCACATTTTTAGAAAATCTACTCTGAAAACTTTTAATTGCTTTTATAAACAATATAATTTAAGGATATCATAGTCTGAAAAGAAAAAGATTTTCAGTGAAGTGAATAATGAATTTTTACAAGAATTGTTTTCATTTTTACTATTTTTTATTATTATAATAATTTATAAAGTTTCAAAAAAATTTTAAAATTTCCTCCTTCATCATTAATGCTAGGGTGTTAAATTAATTAGTTAAATTACTAATCAAAAATTGAAAAGCTTAACACAAATAATTTAACCAATGGGTTTTTCAAATAATTAAAACATTTTAATTGTGTGCATGCTGATTATCCGTATTTTCTTGTTACGGGCTGCCATACATGATATAAATCATTAAATGGTTGTGTTTCAAAGGTTACGTTCCATACCTGAAAAAAAAACTAAACATTTTTAGCAGGGTACAATTCTTTCATCTTACTTCAGTGTTTCCTATGCCCTACATTTCTACATTCAACAGGCTTTGCAAATCATCCTTTCAAAATTTAAATCAAGTTTTATATTTTGATTCCTAATTTTCCTAAAAAGTAATTGTGAAATTCACAATTTGTGGAAGTACCTAAAAAGAATATGAAAAATAGACATTAAAAATAAAAATTAGTAAATGTCATAACATTTCATAGATTATTGAGTTACCCCTGCCATTATGTAATTTAATTTCATTGTTATTAAATTATAAAATTTTGTTAAAAAGAAAGTTTTATATTATTTTAATTTTTATTTTTCATAAAACATCTTCACACACAAGTCTATAAAGCTAAACTAACTAAAATTCTATAAAATATTGGATAATTGCTGAAAATATTGTTAAATTTTTAATTTTAACATATAGTTAAAAATTTTAAAAAAACGAAGCATACAAATAAGATTATGTCAAATTCGTCTTCCATACTTAGCACTTTTTGACAGCTACTGTCTGTCATGTCAATTATTGCCTCTGATAATAATGATGATAACTCCAATAACAAGGATACTATAATTAATAAACATTTTTATAGTACATTTCGGGCAGTAAGCAAGTAATTCTTGTTTAAATTAGATTAAGGTAAGTTTAAATTCGGTAATTTGAATAAAATAATGTGTCAGAGAGGTGTATTCTGTTTTTGCAAGATTTTTTAAAACCTAGTATTGCTTTCTGTTTACAAAATGTGTCGATCAATGAAAAATGGGTAAAAAATTGAGTTTATTTTGTTTTTTTTATTAATTCAAAAAAATTTTAGATTCCAATCAATATAATTTCAGTTTGAAATACTCCAGGATATTTTACTTACTGGAATTAGTAAATTTAATCTCTTAGCTTTCAATTAAGCTAAGATTAAATCTTCAAGAAAACTTTTATTTTTAAAAATTCAATTTAAATCTAAGTATCGAAAATAAGTGGAGGTACCTAGTTTTGATTGCTAAGAGAAGGATTTTTTTTTCCGTTTCCAACCAAAAGTTGAAATTAAATAGAGCACCATTCTTCTCAGAGAAGAGTCCAGTCATAATTGCAAATAATGAATGACCATATTTAAAAGGTGAGTAAGGGTGTTTTGGTGTTTCTTTTTTGTTTTTGTTAAGTGCCTTCTTGAAACTAGCATTATTTCAAATTCTGAATTCATTCTTATAGTGGTAATGAAACTAATGGTGCATAGAGCATGCATCCTATTCTCATTATGCTAGAATAGGATGCATGTCTGCTTAACAATAGTTAATTCAACCTTTTAATAACATTTTTACTTTTATCAAAAAAATTGCTTCATGATAATTTGTAGTTACAAAGACAATTTTAGATAATCATTTTCAATAATTCTTGAAATATTGGGAATCAACATTTTCAACATAACACATCACTCAATAAGTCTCGGGCCTGACATACAGATAACACCACTAATAAAAAATCAATATGATTTTTAGGAAGTACTAACCTTCAAATAGCACATGACAAAATTTGGGCCCAATTGGATAATTAATTTACAAATTACAGTGATTTAAAAGAAACTACTGTTGCAAATTTTCAAAACAATGGATAAAATCTGAATTTCATGTATTGATAAAGCATTCTTTCTGATGGGAAAAAATACTGTTCAAGCAAAGCAATAGCTTGATAAGTGTTATTCAGACTCTGCTCTGTCAAAAACCGGTTAAGAGGTGGTATCCTGGCTTTAAACATGGTCGTACAGACTCAAATGATGCTGAATGCTCAGGTTGCCCAAAATCAGCAGCTGTCCTGGAAAACAAAAAAAAATCCACAAACTCGTTTTGGCCAATCATAAATTGAAGTTTTGTGAAATAGCAGAGGAGTTGCATGAACATTTGTCAATGAGAAAGCTGTGTTTAAAGTGGGTGCCATGTTTGCTCAAAGTCGATCAAAAGCAACAACACGTCGAAAATTCAGAGTGATGCTTGCAACTGTTTTAATGCAACAAGGAGTTTTTGCATAAATATGCGACAATGGATGAAACATGGATCCACCACTTCACTCAAATCAGCAGTCAGCTGAGTGGACAGCAGCAGGTGAAAGCTATCCAAAGCTACCAAAAACACACATCAGCTGGCAAGGTTTTGGTCTCCATATTTTGGGATGTGCAAAGTAACTTTGTTCATTAATTATCCAGGGAAAGGAAGAACCATCAATAGTAAATATTATATAGCATTATTGGTGTATTTGAAGGATGAAAATGCAAAAGAAATGGCCACAAATGAAGAAGAAAAAAGTAATCTTTCACCAAGACAACGCACTGCACAAGTTGATCACAACAGTGGAAAAACTACATGAATTGCTTCCGCATCCACCCTATTCTCCAGATCTAGTCCCCAACTACTACTGGCTGTTTGCAAACCTCAAAAGAATGCTCACAAGAAAGAGATTTGGCTCCAATGAAGAAGTGATATCGGAAACTGAGGTGTATTTTGAGACCAAAGACAAATTGTTCTACAAAAAAGGCATTGAATTGTTAGAGAAGCATTGGAATAAGTCTCCTTCTTGGGTGATACACTATGTTCATAAATAAAGTTAAATTTTGCGAGTGATGTTATCTATAGATAATTTTACCAAAGCAATGAAAATTTTGAATTAAAATTTAACTCAAGTTTTGTTATTGAACATAAAAATATAATAAATATATTTTTTTAAAAGTATTTGTTCGTAAAGAAGTGCAACATTTTATTATTATGCAATGTTTTATTCAAACTATTCTCATTTTGGTTGTTATGAACACGTTTTCAATCATGTTCTTCAGATATCTATAGTTATTTTGCTGTTTTTGCCAGAAGATATTTTGTATTTGATGTTTTGTCTGCTAATGCTTTTTTTATTTATTTATTATTCTTACTGAACCAGAGTATATATAAATTACATTATGTTATCCAGGGATTGAACTCACTATTACAGGTAATTGCAGCACTGAACTAATGCATATGTATATCTCTTCACTTATCGTCTTGTTGCAGGGAAGAAGGCCAAATTGTCCACAATAAAAATTCTGTGTCCATAACAAGATTAATACAACCAAGATGCAAACCATATTTTGAATAAATCAATGTATAATAATAATTCCTAAATTCAAAAATTACCTGGAAAATTACTTTGAAAAACTTTTTTTGGCATTTCTGCAAACACAAATTTTTGGAGATGCTAATCAAGCAAGGAATATGAATAGAGATCAAACACCCATATTTTCAAAAAAAAATGCAAGAGCCATACACTAATGCTTTACCTAATATAAATGTATTAAAAGTGTACTGATTACACACACAAAGTGTGTTGGTATGTGAGATCAGTGTACTTTCAATGCATTTTCTTCTTAATGTATTTGTTTCTCTTCTAATCATATTCTGTTGTGCTATAAATTAGTTTAGTGATACCAATACTGTTACTAATAGCTGCCTTATTCATTACTGTAGACTTAAATGAATGAAAAACTCAAAACTGTCTGTAACTTTTACTCTAGTGTTTGATGGAACAATTGCTTAGAGAAGAAACAAGTGTTGGTAGTGTACAGAATAGATAATATGGGTGTTTAGGCAAGAATGTTTGTGTATGTTGATGATGGGACCACCTTCATCTTCACCAAAGAGAGCAGGTAAACAGTACAAGAAAAAAACAAGTTGTTTTCAATTAGAGGCAGGAAAAGCAATTATCTTTATCTTCAGTTACATTGGTGGACATGTCTGCATCTTTAAAGTATTGTTTGGGCCCAATCTTTAGATAAAGAAAAATTGGTCAGAAATATAAGCAAAAATTGAAGCATTGATTGAAAGTTGATTTGAAAGCCTGTAAAGCTGAGGTGTGTTCAATGTTTATTGATTTCGATTGTCCATCATTTCCTTTGCTATCATATAATTTTCCTTCCTTCCAATCTCAAGAACTATGTATGCTTATTGCCTGTCACTCAACTACTCTAGGGAAAAAATAAGCAAGTTGTCATATGTAGTTATACTGTGATAATTTTTTTTTTTTTAAATCAGGAGAATTAATTTTTATGAAATAGTTTTTTCATAACAAACATTGTGACATGATTGTATCTCTCCTTGGGTTTAGTTACAGTGTTTAGATGGCTTCTCTATAGCTAAATATTGGGTTGTCTGGAAAGTTCATGCCAATTTTTAAAGGAAATTAAAAAAGCAAAACAAAATTATGCCATTAAATATTTATTCAACTAAATATGAACTATTTTGTTGCACAACTTTTCTCCATTTTTCCTTCGACTTAAAGATTCCATCTTCCCAGAATTTTGATGGTTTCTCAACAAAGAATTCATTAAAGTGGTTTTTATGTCATTTAAATTAAATTTTTTAACCTTGAGATTATTTTGCAAGGACCTAAATAAATGAAAATCTGAAGGAGCAATGTCTGGGGAATATGTCATGTGGGGTAACACATCCCAGCCAAGCTGCAACAATTTTTCCAGATTGCCAAAGAAATGTGAAGTCTGGCATTATCCTTTCCTGTTTGCCAATTCTGGTTATTTTTCTTGAATTGCGTCTTTTAATTTATCCAGTTGCAAGCAGTACTTTTCAGAATAAATTAACTGGTTACTTGGTACAGCATTCCTTTCCAATTCTACCAGATGTACTGTATGATTTTCTTAGAATTAAGTCCTGCTTTTGGGGTGGCTAAAGTTGGCTAATGTCACTTATCCCAGGATCTTTTTCACTGAACATTGTTGTAAATGATCCATTTCTCATTACCTGTCACAATTTGTTTCAAAAAGAGTACATTTTCATTCCCTTTATACAATAAATCACAAATAGAATTGCAAACCAAAAGATTCTTTTCATTCAGATCATATGGTATCAGATCATAACGATTTGAGTACCCAACCTTCTAAGGCAGGTTATTCTTGATTTGGTTGTCATCTGTGGTTTGGAAAAAGGAAGAGTCTGCCTAAGCATCCTTCATCAATAATGCTACAATCATCAACTCTAAACTTGGCGAACAACTTCTGTACAGTTCTGACAGCTAAAGCTCCTTCACCATATACAACATACATCTTTTTTGTTGCTTATGAGACATTTTTGCCTGCCTTTACAGTAATAAAAAAGCATCAAGTGTCTAAAATGCATCTTATAATCTTCCATTTTCATATGAGTGCAAAACTGACACAAATTAAGTAATTTTAAACTTTCTTTCTCAAGAGATAGTTTGAAGTGTGCTCTAATTGGAAATGTAAGGTAAATGTCAATAAATTACTTAACTGTCTGTGACACCATATTAATCTTATTTAGTATTTGTCAGGAAACTCTAGAACTGTATAATTCTATAATGGTGGGTACTATCAATAATTTGGAGATCAGATAATTTACACTTTTTTCAGCAATATGGACATCTTTCATGATTCATCCAAATCACTAAATGGCCTTGTGAAGTTACATCATTTCTAGGAGTATTTGCCAGAAAATAAACCTGGAAGAACATGCCAAAGACATTGCTATGTCTGCATGCATAATTCTTGAAGGGAAGAAAGAAAATTGGTGATAACTTAATGCAAAGAATGCACAAATTTTGCATAAAAATAAATTTGGATAAACAACTGGGAACATTTCTATTTTTAAGCAAAGTTTAATCTTCATGCCCACAATAAATCTGTGTCTCGAGGTTGGTTTTTTCTTTTACATTACTATTATTTTGTACTATCGTCACTCTCAGCAATGTTTATTGTTTTAAAATGTGATAATTAGAATATTAGTAAAACCTAAGCATATAAAAGTGAATTTATACATTTTTTCTATTCAAAAATATTACACACTATTAGATTGTTAATTTACAAAAATCTAAACTTATTTATAAATGGAACTTTGTGTCTGTGTGTGTCCGTTACCTATAGACTCCGAAACGGCTGAACCGATTGTCTTGAAAATTTATACAGTTGTACTATAAGCATCTGCGAGTGTTCTTTTGCTAGGTTGTGTGTCGAGGTACCCCTGATAAATATCGATAATCAAAAAAATCATGTTATAGAAGGAGTGGTCCGATTTTAATCAAATTTGATACACTCGTAGACAAAAACATAAGAAATGATATTCAGAAGTTGCAGTTCTTAAAATAGTGCAGAAAATCAATTATATATGTATAAATCGATACCAGGAAATCAAAATTTGACTTACATCCATTCATTTTTCTTTCAGTCTACAGTTTCATTTTAACTGGAAACATTTTAGTCTTTTGTGCCAACATCCAAAGAGTCTGAGCTCCAGAACCATGGATTAGTTTTAAAGCTTTCATTACACCCAAGCAACGCCAGGCTATACTGCTAGTAATTTTATATTTACAACATTCTAAAAATGTGAACCAACTAATACAAGACAATGTTTATCATTTACCAATTTATAAAGAAATAAATATGAAAAATTTTTTATATATAAATTTATAAAAAATTGCTAAATCATAAAAATATGTAAACTAATTATAATGAAATCTTTATTTACCATTTCATACAGTGTGAATCAATTGGAAATTCATTGATATTTTGCCATTCCAAAGAACACAATTCGCCAGCTTCACCAAGTGCTTAGTGTCAACTCTTCATTTAAAATTTCTTCATCAGTCTTTACTTGGCTAATAATAAACAATTTTGGTAGATTTTCTAGGCATTTTTTAAAATATTAGCAACATTTTTTTCTAAATTTTCAAAATTGTTTTTCAAAAAAGAGTTGGAAGTGGTGGGGGATAACATTTAATGGTTGGAATTTTAGGCTTTGGATTTTTATTGATTAGGAATCCTTGATCCTAGGTCACAATTATAAAAACAATTGGAAAATGAACACAAGAAGTAATCTGGGATATAAAATAATTTGAGAAAAAAATATGTATGTACAGAAAAATCATGTTTATTTAAATTATCTTGTTCAATAGATATTTTTATAGCATTACAAATAAAAAAAAATGTTTTCATATTTATTTATCTAAAAAATTGTAAATAAATATTGCATTTTAGTTGATTCACATACTTTGAAAATTTTGTATGTTTTTATAAATCTTTGAGTAAAAGCATTTTTAAATTTTTTTCTTTATAAAATGATAAATAATATCGCATTGTATCTGGTTCATATTTTTTATAATCTTGCAAAAAAAAAACATTGTCAAGGAAGTCTCAGTAGTTTAATGTAATTGAAAACCATTCTTTTGACAAACACCATCTTTTGTAGGAACAAAGGTTTAAACATTGTTTATTTTTAAAGAAATTTATTAAATAAAAGAAATGCTGTAAAAGAAGCAATAAAAATATTTAAAAAAGAATTAAAACAAAACAAAAATAAAAGAGAAAATGACTTTATTCTTTCTCTCCAGTTAAATGTTTTCCTCTTTTTAAATTTTTGCATATGCAAATTGCTTTTCTAGAGTTTTTTGTTTTTCATTTGATACATTCACTTTTATAACAATTTATCCACAAATCTGGTTATTTGCAATGAAATGGTTGTGCAAAGTTCCACAGGAAATGTCTGCTTTACTCAGCAAGGTTCATTTAGCTGTCAGTCATAATGATGGATTGCTCTTTGTATATAGACACAATCACCTGATATAGATTCCTACATTTATACAAACACACTCTAACCGTCCGGCTTATTATGACACTTTCCATATTTTGATACACAACAAACCAAACAAAATGGCCTATTCAAACACAAAGCAAAAATATTTGCTTTTCCGTTCACACAAATATTTACATTAAAATTCAATCATTAAACAATGACATTAGTATATAACATTCTTGATCTTATACATGCCAATAAGAACAAAGACTATTTGTACTGCCTCTTAAATCAGTTATATAACTTCTACTTGAAACATCTGATAACTATAAGACATTTTTTATACACTTTTGGTTTTTTGAGACAAAACACTTGAGAAGAGTATTAAATTTTTTTTACACTTTACTTTTGCTTCCATATCTACAAAAATATTACCTGTATATTATTATAACTACATTTATTGACTTTATTCCTGCATGTTTTAATCTGTATGCACAAGTCTTGGTTTGGTTGATACTGTTTATTCTTAGATCTACAGACCTTTTTTCTATATCTTAATTATATTGGACTGTGTTTTCATGACTTCTTTTTTAATTGTTTGGGGTTGCAGCAAATAATTCAGTAACTGTAGATAACATAAACCTAACATAATTTCTTTTTTAAAATTTTCTCATTAATGTATTAATTTCACAGGTTTTCATAAATTAATAATTTCACAGTTTCAAATGATACTCAAATTGTTGAAGTGAATAATCTTCTAAGGTTATATATTTTTATTACATATGCAATAAGCTTACTAAGAGATGAATAATTGACCTGTTTAAAAGTTTTTTCTTCCTAAGTAATTTTTGTGTGATTGTTTTATTTTACTTCTTTGACACTTTATTTCTTTCTTTTCACAAAATTTGCAGTAAATATGAGAAAATTTGATTTCATTTTGCATCACTTAGGAAATCTTTCAAATATTTCTAAAATGTATCCTTTTACTTCTACTGACTAAAATATTATTTTGGTATTCTCAGTTGAAATCAATTCAGTAAAAGTCTATTTTGTTAACAGGGATTCAGTGTTTTAATAAATTTAATATTTTTACAATTTTTTCTAGAAAATATTACCTAATTCATTTTTATTTATTTTTATTTTTTTGTTTCTATGCAATGCACAATGAAAGTGGACAGCAGTTCACAGGTGTACCAACACACACACACACACACACAGACTAAAACAAAAAAAAACATGAACAGCATTGAATGAAGAAACATAGTTCATTTAAATTACATTGAAAATTGTCAGCAGGCAGCAGCATTCATTTTTAAACAGGGCCCAAGAATAAAAGCTGTCCCTCAAATGCTTTGTCCTAGAATTAAAACGTTGCCCTGAGGATAAACAGTTCAAACAAGTGGTACACAGGGAGGCATGCTGTCTTTCATTATGCATTTGCCCTTGCATTTTAACCCATTAATACCCACCATAAAATTTTGTATTATAAAATTGAAATAAAATCTGGTATTAATTGTAGGTTTCTACTGTTAATGCTACTGCCCCATTTTGTGACAGTGACCATTCATGGATTAAACATGTTTTCTCTATGTAGTTTTTGTCTCAGCCATAATGTGGCCAATTTGTATACATCTCAGTATACATACATATATGACCTTTAAACTATTAGTGATACAAAAGCTCTTAATGTCATCTTTCAATTATGTTAAGGAAATTTTAGAACAATCTTTAATGTTTACTTAGATCTCTATTGCTTGTGTAATCAGTCAACTATAATACATTGTTTGCACAAGCCTTAGGGAACATTTGGAAGTTAAGAAAATTTACATGAACTTAGAGAAAGGACAGTATTCAATGTCTTTCCTCTTCTTGCTTGATACACAATAGTCATTTTTTTTCAAAAAAATCATTGAAGATAAAAAAAAAAAAAAGAAAAGGATTTATTACAAGAATCCAAAATGTAGCAAAAGGTTAGATCCAGGACATCACAACCTAAACAGAAAAATATTTCTCTTTGTTATTTGGTGAGATACAAAGGAAATTCTTTGTAACAAACTATTGGGAACTGAACAAATTGGCTCACTTAAATGATGCCTTAAAATAAAAAGGTCCTTTTCTTAACACCTAGCATAACCCATTTTCATGTTTAATAAATGGTATATAGCAAATGGTTATGTAGTTAGGATGAGAAATTCTTCCATATGGATATATTCTCTTGAGTTGTCCCTTGATTCATACAAGATCTGATCAAAACATTTTGCTTGGTGATTGAAAAATTCATCAAATAATTTATTGAATACTTTTATGAAGTAATAAACACTTTAGTTGCTATAATAATTTTAGAAAAACTTGTCATCTTAAATCATATCAATAATCTTAATTTGCTTAATAAAAAAGTGATTTAATGACCACATGCTGTCAAAGAAAAAAATGCTTTCTTAAATTCTTAGACCCAAATTGATATAGATTCCTCTATGCGTTTGCCCCTTTCTTACCCTCTTACTTCATTACTTCCCCTTTCTTTCTTCCCCACCCACCGCAATATTACTTTTAACAATTATGAATTAGACCCCTTTTATTTTTGCTCCCTACATAGTTAATTTTTAATTTTAATTCTATAATTTTACTTTTTAATTTTCAATTTTTATTTTCATTTAAAATTTTAATTGTTTATCTAAATGTAACCTTAGAATATTTAAAATTTTTGATCTTGTTCTTAAAAAAGCAGGGACTTCATAAGATTTAATTCCCATGAACATTGAGTGAACTTAAATTCAAATCTATTAAACTGTCAGTTTAAAATATGCACCTGATGATTGCATAACACATGAAACTTCGAGTCATACTATGGGCATAGGATAATATGTATATTTATAAATATATATATATAATACAGCTCTGTTCATACATTGAGTACTGTTTTCGTAACATCTGAATAATAATACTATACATATGTGCACCCTCATATGCATATTGATTAATTTACATCACTATATATATATATATATATATATATATATAAAACATATTTCGTTAAAAATGACTAACAAGGAACATTTTATTGATTTTTGATTCATTTTCCAGTATTCTTACATGTTTCCTTTTTGCTGGAGATAAGGAATGTAAAAATGTTCCATAATTTTCAACTTTCCAAGTGCTTTCAGCCTCTTCACAGGCCATTTTCAAGGATGTTATTTTTCCAGTGTTATGTCCTCATGTTTGACTGTAATGTAATTTTTTTCTGTTTTTAGTGATTTTTTTGTTTTTTGAAAAGGAGAGGTCATGTGATGTGCATGGTGGACATCATGTGAGTAGCTGTCTTTTTTCTTTTTTTTTTTTAACTTTCAAAACTCCGTTTCCACTGTTGAATAGTGTTAGGTTGATGGTAGGAGAAACAAGTTTTCTATACAAAAAATTATTAAACATCATATTTCCTCAAAAACATGTAACATTTATAATATGTTTCTAACAATAACAACCCCACCAAATCTAAACTAGCAATGACTAATATAGTATATGAATTTCAATGCCCCGTACAAGGTTGTGTTTCTTATCATAAATCAATTACCTATATTGGTCATACTACCACTTACCTGAGTAGATGCCTTACATACCACCTATCTAGTAATAATAGTGCAATAAAAAAACATTTATTAACCCATAATTGACAAGAAACCTTAAGAAAAATTTTGTATTGAAAATACAAAAATAATATTGAAATCACAATATCAAAGGTGTCTCACTATAAGAGAGGCCCTATATATCAAACAATTTTCTCCTACCATTAACCTTACACTATTTAACGGAGGAAATGGAGTTTTGAAAGTTTTTTAAAAAAATAGATGCTCACTGCTGCATGCATCACATGACAGCTTTAATGAACTCTCCTTTTCAAAAAAAAAAAAAAAATCACTAAAAACAGAAAAAAATTACAGTACAGTCAAACATGAGGACATAATAACAATGGAAATATAACATCCTTGAAAATGGCCTGTGAAGAGGCTGAAAGCGCTTGGAAAGTAAAAAATTATGGAACATTTTTATATTCCATATCTCCAGCAAAAAGGAAACATGTAAAAATACTGGAAAAATTAAATAAAAAAATTAATAAAATCTTCATTGTCAGTCATTTTTAATATAACATAATTTAAATAAAAGATTGCTGCCCAAATATACATTAATACACACACACACACACACACACACACGAGACTCTTCAGAAATGAATTGAGTTCTCTTGGTGACTGGTGTCTGTATACACTGTTTATATACAAGATGTTAAAATTTCCCTTCTCTGATGCCATGCACCGATGGCTTAGGGAGTAGAGACTCCGACTGACACCAAATCGGTCAAGTTTCGATCCCAGCCAGAAGCAAGTGGATATGTCTAGCCACACTGATGAGCTGTGATACAGCGAAATGGGCTTGTATGTGGATGACTAATATATATATATATATATATATATATATATATATATATATAATGAAATGTCCACTTGTAAGAATTTTTAAAACTGAAGAAGTCATCTACAGAGCAAAAGTAAAAGATATATACTTAGGATATACTGAAGGCAGTTTTAAAACACAATGGAATAATCATAAGTCCACATTCAAACTAGAAAAACTTCAAAAACAGCACCAAATGAGTCAGCTATGTATGGAAATTAAAAGAATAACAGAAACTCCACTTAATATGGGAAATATTAGAAAAAAGCCTAACCCTGCAACAGTAGCGATATCTGGAGAATGTGCCAAGAAGTTGGCTAAAGTATTATGTTCAGAAAAACAAAAGTTATTAATGCAAGGTTCAAAATAATGCCTGGATATAGAAACATTAGTTTCTAGGCTCATACAAAACCCAGTTGAAAGTATTCCCAATAACAAAACACTCCCTTACTTTGAACTTCTGGTTATGAACTTATATCTTCCTTCAAACATGTACTGAGTGCTTTCTAATACAACTTTTTATTGATCTAATTGAATTTAAAGCTGACCTATAACTATTCAGTGTATGTGTATATATATATATATATAATATACACACACACACATGTATATATTACAAGAAAGTGGAAGAACATAGATTAAAACCCACTGTTCAAGCATTTACTTTTATAAAGAGTGTTTGATACAGAGTAGAGCTTAATATTGTAATTTTGTTATTACAATGGTTTATAAAAATAACTACACAAAAAATTTTTATGTTTCAGAACAATACTTTTCTTCAGGTGATATGTTAAAATAAATGGTGAAAATGATTTATTTTGAAAATATATGATGAATTCAAGGTTATTTAGAAAATTAGTGAGTGATAGTTGGAGAAAATGCTTTAGGTGTGTCAATATTGCTAAATCAAAAATAAGAATTATACAACCATGAAGTTTTAACATTTGGGTTATAAAAAAGAGCAGGATGGCTTGGATCTAGACATGTCATTTTTATTTTTGTATAGTGATGTTACACTTTTACAAACCATTGCAATAACAAAATTACAATATTAAGCTCTACTCTGTATCGAGCACTCTTTATAAAAGTAAATGCTTGAACAGTGGGTTTTTAATCTATGTGTTCTTTCACTTTCTTATAATATTCGGCTCCCACCTTGATAGAGCACTATCTGCATTTATTTTTATTTCTTACACTAACAATGGAAAAAACAAATTTTTGAATCTCTGAAAAGCATTCCCAACCCAAATAAATGGGAATATTTTGTAAAACTTATTCATAAAACATAGGATTTAGTTAGATGAATGAGATGGAAGGCTTATTTCTTCCTTCATAATTATAAGATTCCTAAAGAACCTGAACCTTATGGATTCAACAGCAAAAACCTGCACCAGTAATTGAAAGATTATCTGGTTTTGAAAATGTTTTATTTGAAATAATCAACAACATCTCTTTTAACAAAAGGAAGAATAAATTCCAAAAACACCTTCACAATGTTGTTGTTTCAAACATAAAAACATCAGATAAAGTGTTTAAGTCTGACAAAACTGCAAACTTCTATAAAATTACCACTACATATTACACTTTAATAAAAAAACGTTTCACAAAAAATTATAAAAAAGCAAATAATAACTCACTTAATTTATTTGAAAAGATAAATACTACTAGCGAAACTATTACTGAAAACTCAAAATTAGTGAAAAAGTTAGTAAACTTTGTACTAAAGAACCTTACATAACTTTAAAAGATCACAACCCTGATTTTGAGACAAATCTGCTCACTAGAATCATTAACCCAACTAGGCCTGAAATTGGAAAAATCAGTAAAATTATTCTAGAACAAATTAATAACCAAATCAAACAGAACCTTGGATTATTGCAGTGGACTAATATAATTGATGTCATAAATTGGTTTTGCAATATCAAGGATAAAAACAACTGTTCTTTAATCCAATTTGACATAGTGAACTATTATCTGTCAATTTCCAAAGACCTTTTCACCTTGGCACTGGAATTCGCCACATATTATTCAGACTTAACTAAGAATGAATATAATATAATGACCACCAAGACATCCATTCTTATCCACAATCAATAACAATGGATAAAAAATAACTCTGATAACCAATTTGACATTACAATGGGTGCATTCAAGTCTGCAGAGTCTTCCGATCTCATGGGTCTATTTGCATTATACAATCTCACTGCACACCATGACACAAACACTCATAACATAGGGTTATATAGGGATGATGGTCTTATGATAGTACAAAATTCTACATATTTTAAAACAGATAAAATAAGAAAACCCATCACAGAGAATTTAAAAGTTTAACTCTAAAAGTAATAATCAACATTAATTTAAAAGTAGTAAACTTCCTTGATGTAACACTAGACTTAGTAAATGATATTTATCAACCATACATAAAACCTAATGAATATCCATTATACATCCATCCTAAGTTTAATCACCCACATACCCTCCTCTATAGAATATAGAATTAGTAAAAACTCTTCTAGTGAAGAAATATTTTATAAAGGTTTTTATAATAATGCCCTAAAAGATAGTGGCTACAAAAACCAGGACATCAAATACATAAAAAATAACTATAACAGGAAAAACAGAAATACAAAACTCATTTGGTATACACCCCATTTCAACCAAAAAGCTGAAGTTTCTCAATTTAATTAAGAAACATTTTCCTATTAATAACCCTCTAAGTCAAAATTTTAATAAAAATAGCCTTAAATTAAGTTACAGTTGTACAAATAATCTTGAAAAAATCATTACAAATTGTAATAAATATATCTTAAATCATCACATTAACCAACATAACAATAACTCTCAAAATAATAAAGACAACAATAATACTAACTTATGTAATTGTCCAAATCCTAACAAATGCCCACTGGAAAATAGGTGTCTAAAAAATTCTATTGTGTACCAGTGTAACATCAAATGAAAACCCAACTATTAAAAATGTTTACATTGGATCTACTAAGAACACTTTTAAACAACATTGGTATATGCACTTAACTTTCTTTAAAAACATGTACCAAAACCAAACATCCCTTTCTGCATATTTTTGGAAGTTAAAGGACACAAACAAAACCCACAAAGTAAAATGGAAAATTTTGGAAAAAACAAAATCTGTAAATCATTCTACAACATCTGCCCTTTGTGCCTGAGTGAAAAGCTGCAGATTTTAAGGTTCCCTAAAAATAGGGAACTATTGAACCGTAGAAATGAATTGACTATTTTATGTAAACATCGAAAATATTTTTCATTAAAATTTAATTAATCATAATGTTTCATTTATAACTTGTGCTCCAATATAACTTAAAAATTAAAATTTAATTTACTAAAATAAATGATACACAAAATACTAGTTGGTTTTCTTAACGACAATATACCTTGGTATACTAAAATTATTCAGTTCAAATTCCAACCTAAAAAATTTCAGCTCCTTTAAAAAAAAAAATCTTTAAATTTTAATTAATTGCAATGTTTCATTGATAGCTTATGCTCTAATATAACTTTAAGATTATTTTACCAAAATAAATGACCCATACAATACTTAATTTTTTTAATCTATAATATACCTTAGTATATCATAATTATTAAAATCCTGATTCTAAACTATATATTCCACCCCCTTTACTCAATAGGTAGTACTAAATCTAATAATAAAAAAACAACCCTGAAGTTCAGCCTGCTGTAAAAGATTGTTGTCTGCCCATTTAAATAATGTATGTTCCCACAATGTATCTTAACTACACAAAATAATTCAATATTAATTTATAAAAAACTACAATGTTTCATTTATAACTTCTGCTTTAATATGCCATAATTATTTAATCCTAATTATGACATAAACATTCCAGCTCCTTTACTCATAAAGTAGTTTTAAAAAAATAAAAATTCAAATTGCTGTTAAAAATTATTTAAGTATTGTGTGGTCCCACTATGTACCTTACTCAGACAAAATAATTTTCTTTAAAATTTAATTAATTACAATGTTTCATTTATAACTTATACTCCAATATAATTAAAAAAATAAAAATTATTTTACTAAAACAAATAACCCACACAATACTTAATTGTTGTTCTTAATACAACTAAGTATACCATAATTATTTAATCCTAATTCTGACCTAAACATTCCAGCCCCTTTAGTAGTAATAAAAAATCTATTGTTCAATAAAAAAAAAACCCTAAAGTACAACTTCCTGTTAAAAATTATTGTCTACCCATTTAAAAAATCTAAGGTCCCACTATGTATCTTATCCAGACAAAGCCATCCTGCCCACTTTCATAACCCAATTATTAAAACTCCATGGATACATAATTCTCATTTTTGATTGAATAATATTGACACACCTAAAGCATTTTCTCCAACTACCAATCCACAATTTTCTAAAGAACCATGAATTCATCTTATATTTTTAAAAATAAATCATTTTCACCATTTATTTTAACATATCACCTGAAGAAGAACAGTATTGTTCTGAAAGATGAAAATTTTTGTGTAGTGATATTATGCTTTTATAAGCCATTGTAATAACAAAATTACAATATAGATATATAAATATGTTTTTAAATATTATACACCATTATATTATATATTAGACACCTATATATAATATATATTGAAAACAGAAATAGGGTGGTTCCAACAAGAGAAATTGGTAAAGGTGAAAAAAGTGTGAGAAGTCATGAAAATTTTGTTTAAAGAGTAGATTTATTGTTGTTATTATTCTTTTGTATGATGCATTAAGTGTCCATAATTATATTTGTGTCATTACATGTGTTTTGAGTCCAAAGCTGACTCTCTACAGGCAAATAAGTTTCTGACTTTACATATCAAATTATTTATTAGTGTTTCTTGCTTTAAGATTGTTATGGATATAACAAAATCAAATGTACAAATATTTTTCTCAATACTTCTGAGATGAGGTAGTATTTACACTATTCAGAGGCATATCCTCATTTTTGCTGCTGTGTTTAGGATGATTCGGCCGTTGTACACTCGAACCTTCTTAAGATGCTAGGAATTTCAAACCAAGCTCTTTATTATGATCACTGGGGTATATCATTCTCATTCCATGTATGATGCCACTTCCTGTAGCCATGTAGTTATCTCCCTTGAACTTTACTCTTCTAAGTTATTTGTTCACCACTGCTGTAGCCTGGTATTGAACTACAACTCTTTGGGTCAAGTCACCAGCACTAACTAATGTCTATATCCACTGATATGCTGTTGACATTCACTGACATGCTTTTGTCCTTGAGGACAACAGCATGTGAATTTCTGGGACTTATAAATCTAATGTCTCAATAACAATTTTTTTTTTTTTTTTACCAGAGCTCATATTGCAATTTTTTAATGCTAACATGAGGGGTGATAGAAAAATCAGGTGGAAGGAGAAAGAGAATCACTGTCCCCTTATGGGATGAAGTTGAAATAATAGATAACAAACACCACTGGAAACTACATAGACTTAAGGAATCAGCATATATGCTTGGCTACAAAAATCTCCTAAGCCGACCAACCATAGAAATGAATACAATATGGGAACATATTGTATGGAGTGCTAGAGAAAATCATTAACATCAAAAGATTACAATATGAGCTCTGGTAAAAAAAAAATGCTAGAGAAAATCATTAGCACCAGAAAGATTGCAATATGAACTTTGGTTAAAAAAAAAATAGTAACTGAAACATTAGGTTTGAAATTCACATGCTGTTGTACTCAAGGATACATGGCCCAGTGGATATAGATATTGGTTAGTGCCAGTCACTTGACCCAAAGAGTTGTGAGTTCAACTTTGGTGAACAAATAACTTAGAAGAGTTAAGTTAAAGGGAGATAACTCATGGCTACTAGTAGTGGCAAAGATGAGGACAATAGTCTAAATAATGTAAATAGGGCATTTATTTATTAAATGTATAATTAAGTTAGGTTAATACCGAAATCTAAAAATGGAATAGGATACTAAAACCATGGTAGGATAGAGAAAAAAAAGAAGAAATTTATAATAAGTGTCCATTAATATTAAGCTCATGATGCAAGGGATGTAACTAGTTTGTTTGCATTTACATTTTTTTTTTTAATAGAAATAATTAAAAAATGTTAAAGAATAGGGATAATGAATATGCACAGATTTATGCACTCATACATATTCATGTATTCACAGACTCATATAAACTTACAAACTTATATATATATGTAATGGTGTACATGATTAGCAAATTTGCATTTATCTGATTTTTTAAATTTATTTCTTTAGTTCAGAGCACACACACACACAAAGGAATGTTGCAAAGTTCTTGAGTTGACCATATTCCAAAATCAGTATTTCAATGACCAAGTGTGACAAACTCAATGACACATATCAAAATTACTAGAATTTTCCATATTTTTAAGGCCGGTAGCATTTTTTTTTCATAAAAAGTGCACAATAAATAACTAAAGCAACAATAATCTTTAAATTGATTAGTAAATGTTCAAAGGACTTATCTTATTGACCAACTCCAGATTTCGTGTAACAATGCTCATCAGGATAAGAGTTAAATAAATTTACACAAAACTTTGGAGTTGAGCTTATAAGTCCTTAAGGTAACATTTTCTAATTAACTTACAAACACACACACACACACACACACACACACACACATACATACACACACACAACCTATTATTATACACCCCCAAACCAACACACACACCAATTAGTAAATTATCTTTTTACACTTAGACATCTTATATATTTTTACACTTTCCTACAGCTATATTCAGAGATATCTGAATAGTTTTAAACTTTATATCATTACAAAACACCTTTATATTCCTACATAAACATTTTATGCACCATGATTCTCACTGGGTGCTCCATCTACACTTGTGGTCTTGTGCCAGATTAGGCTTAGTAAATGTCATCACATCATCTCAGCAAAGAAAATTTGTTTTAAAATAGTTTCTCATTTTATACACTCTCATATTTGACATACAACTCAACCTAACAAAATATGTCTAATGATAATAGATTTTAAACTCTTTCATAAAATCTTCTGCATTGCAATCTCTCACATATGTAAACATATATTGATAAGCAAGCATAAATATCGCAACTGTTTGAAGCATTTTTCAATTTTTGTTAAATGCAGCTGTCAACATTTTTAAAGACTTTTTTCTCATTTCTTTATAGGCATTATCAAGATTTTTGGACCCTCTTTCTTTCTCTTACTCTCTCTCTCTCTCTCTCCTGCTTTTTTTAGTTATCTACTTCACTTTCTTTGTTAAAAATTATCTCTCTTTTCAATTCCCCTCTCTCTCATCTTTAAACTATGCACCAAAAATAGTTTCATGCCTTTTGGTATTACATTTAACAAAGGAAAAACTATGCTCACAAGTTATATTAACATTTCATTTTTTGTTTAATCTCTTATTTCACTTACACTATCATCAAGATCTTTAAATAACATTAATAGTTTTTTGTTGTCAGTAAAATATTTTTCACATTACACATTCATTTAATGTTTTAACTGTAAAGAATACAGAAAATCTTTTCTAAGGTTTTCAAAGTAGCTACAATTAAAACATTATTTTATTATATTAAAATTATACATAATCATGTTCTAATTTTAGTTGCTAACAAAAAAATAATCTGTTCTAATTTACTATCATCTTTCAGTAATAATAAAAAGATTTTGTCAAATCAAGAATACACATTGTTATCCATAGGACAATACAAATACTGTTCAATTCATTGTTGATGAATTAATTTTTTTTAACCTTTAATGCAACTAACTTTATTTTTAAAAGGTGAATAAAAATGTTTTTTTTGTTCTCTTTTTTTTTAGTTAAAAAAAAGAAGCCAATATCCTTTCTACTTAGTATGTAATTCTTTACTTTTTATTTAGTATGTCATTCTTTTTAAAAATTTTAGATTCACAAGAGAAAATTCCAATCTTCCATTACATACAATATTTCATTCCTAATGTTTCTTAATATCACCATTTCATCAGCAAATTCTTAAATCCATTTAAATTCTTCTTTAAAAAAAAGAAATGTTGAAAAATGAAGTCTGTAAACATATCCACTTACATACACTTTAATCTTTAATTTGCATTTGCCAACATTTTCTGGAAGACAAAATCACCAACATACATTAAATGTGTCATTTTTTTATTATTTGTGATTCATATGGATTTTATTATTTTCTCTTTCATCTCAAAGTCTCAGAGAGACTTTTTTTTTTTACAAAATTCATTTTTTTAATCAATACTAGTTTTTTAGTTATTAAAATGAAAATATGTTAAAAAAGAAAATTCAATCATTAGTAGCAAAAAAAATGAAATAAACCAGCTAGTCAGAAAATGCCCAAACCTGTCTGCATCTCTTTCACAAACATACAAGGTATCCACACTAACTTTTACAACATAGGATCATTCCTTCAAACTACCCGATATCTTAGCCCTATGTGAAACTAACCTTGACCCTTCTATCCCCTCTTCTGAGTTTTACGTTCCTGGTTACCTTCCCCTCTTCAGGAAGGACTCTAATGTCCATATGCATGGACTTGGTGTTTATGTCAGCAAACATCTCCCCTAGCTAGTGTGACATCTCTTGAATCCCTGGATCATTCTTTCATGTGCTTCCGTCTCTCACTTCTAAGCTTGGTTAGCTATCACTTCTTTCTCTACCGCTCCCCCTCCTCCTCTGACTGTTCGGTACTTGACAGCATCTCTGACAATATCAACAAGGCCATTTCTTCTCATCCATCTGCCCATATATTTGTGTTTGGTGACTTTAACGCCCACCACACCAAGTGGCTGGAGAACTCTGTCACCGACCTTGCTGGTGTCCACACCATGAATTTTTCAATCACCCAATCCCTTATGCAAGTGGTGGACTTCCCCACGTGTTTCTCTAATAACCCCAACAGAAGCGACTCACTACTAGACCTCTGCCCTCTCAGAAACTCTGACCACACCGTAGTTTCCGTCAACTTCTCATTTCACTCCCACCCTACCCAAGAAACCCAGACCAGCAGAATATCTTACTGCTACCAAAGAGCAAACTGGGATTTGTTCCAAGACTTCCTCTGTGACGTCCCTTGGAACAAGGATTTTAGATTCAAGACTGTGCATCCGAGGACTCCTCCTGGGTTAAAGCTGGCATCGATGCTTTCATCCGTGCCAGGAAATTTAAATCTCATTCATCTCCCTGGTTCTCGCCCTCTTGCTTGGCCGCCATTGCCCACCAGAATCATTTCTTCCGGCTCTATTGTAGCTACGCGTCGGACCAAAACAGGTGCCTTTTCACCTCAGCTTGTAATATGTGTAAAAAGATACTTAACGAAGCTAAGATGTTGTTTGCTGCCAGAATGAAGCAACGCATAGCATCCTCTAAGTTCGGCGCCAAAGACTACTGGCGACTCTGTAAAAGTGTGCTTAACAAGAGTAAGTCCTCAATACCTCCACTAATCAATGAATTTGAGGTCGTCACCTCCTCAGCGGACAAGGCTGAATGCTTTGCTCGCAGATTCTCGACCAATTCAAGACTGAATTCATCTAGAGTTTCTACACACAACTTCCTACCTAGAACTGAGGCTCAACCGAATGACGTCCACATTGCACCCTCGCTGGTTTCTAACATAATCTCAAAACTTGACCCTCACAAAGCGAGCAGAGGGGACAGAATCCCAATAATAGTCTTGAAATGTGCCCCTGAACTCTCCTCTGTCCTTTCTAAGCTCTACAACTTCTGCCTATCTGCTTCCTGCCTGTTGGAAGTCTTCCTCTGTAGTTCCTATATTTAAGAACACTGGAGAACACTTGGACCCCACAAATTACCACCCTATCAGTCTTCTTCCAATCTTTGGCAAAGTGCTCGAAGCCATTATCAACACCGAGGTGGTTCAGCATCTCACAGCCCACAGGCTCCTCTCAGACAAACAGTATGGTTTCTGCTTCACCAGGTCTACTGCTGATATGCTAACAACCATCACTGAGTATATGTATCAGGCTCTCGACAAGAATGGCGAAGCCCGAACCATTGCCTTGGATATCTCTAAAGCATTCAACAGTCTGGCATGCTGGCCTTCTACGCAAACTGCGGAGCTATGGTATAACTGGACATTTGTTTGACCTAATCCAGTCTTTCCTCTCTAATTGCACATTGAAGGTGGTATTAAACGGACATGCCTCCCAGAACTACCATATGAACGCGAGTGTCCCTCAAGGCTCTATCCTAGGTCCTATGCTCTTTCTGATCTACATTAATGATCTCCCCGATGCCATACGATCTCAAGTAGGTATGTACGCCAATAACACCACAGTTTACTCTCACCTCAATCAAAAATCTGGTGTGGGCGACAAAGCGAACCTCGCTGCCAAGCTTGAAAAGGACCTCCAATCTGTAGTGGACTGGGGTAAGAAATGGCTTGTAAATTTTAATACTTCCAAAACGAAGCTGCCATCAATTAAACATCATAGACAATCGCACCTACCTCCCATTAGCATGGAATAGGCTTGCCTCCCAGAGAGTAAAACACTACGCCTCCTTGGCCTCACACTCTCAGCAGATCTTAAGTGGAATGACTATATCGAATTTATTGCTAAATCCACTGCTATGAAAGTCGGTTCCCTGTGCAGGGCCCGAAAGTTTTTTCCATCCGAATCTATTCTGCACATATATAAATCTACCATCCGCCCGTGCATTGAATACTGCTGCCACATCTGCTGGGTGACCCTGCTATTCTCCTCGGGGTTCTTGACAAAATACAACGGAGAGTCTGTAATGTGATCGATACCAACTTGGCAGACCGGCTGCAGTCACTCTCTCACTGGCGTGACGTGGCTTCCCTGTGCCTCTTCTATAAATACTTTCACAGCTTCTGCTCCAATGAACTTAGATCACTGGTGCCCCCTAGGTACGAATATGCACGAGATACTAGATTAGCAACTAGGTCCCACCCTTTTACAGTGAAACTGATAAAATTTAACCACAATTTCTACTCCAACAGCTTCTTTTCTCGCATTTCCCACCTGTGGAATTCCCTTCCACATGCTTGCTTCCCCGACAACTACAATCTCTAGAAGTTTAAATGTAAGGTCAATAGACACCTCCTAACACACTAACTCGCATCCATTCTCTCAAACACTCTTCCCTTCTACCCAACCCTCATCCTCAGTATCCCTACCCTTCTATCACCCTCCTTCTGACATTTTCTATATCTAACCACTCTTTCTCATCACCTTCCCCTATATAACCCTTGCGCAATAGTGGCAGTGGAATGCCTTGCTTGGGGTGAAATGATTAAAAAAAAAAATTCTTAGCTGGAAATCCATGAAGCACTATTACACTTACTAGGTTTTCTTTCTACTCTTGAATCAGTATTTTCCCAATAGTATATAAGTGTAACTAGCTGTTATCATTAGACTAAGAATAAGGACTATTTTGCACTCATGGATCTGTTTCCTTAAGTACAAGTATATTTTTTTTAACTAAATAACACTAGACTGCTTCAATTATTTAAATTTAAATTCTAGCATTGTACTATTTACTTTATTGTCAGCTATCTTTTCTGCAGCCATAATTGATAAAGAGATTTACACCACTTGAATTTTAATAAACTTCAATAGTTTGGAAAAAAAAAACAAAAAACAACAGACAATTAGCAGCAGACAATATTAGTAACAAATCTGGCTACCAGGACTTCAAGCAAATAATTAGCTGATACCTAGTGTCAAGGAATCCATCCTTTAAACAGCTCTTCTCTATTGAAATAAAAGGGGTGTAGGTGGAAATATACCCTGATGTTTACAGCAATATTTGGAAGAAACAGGCAATGTTTGAATAATCCACCATGTGAGTCATGTGGGGTACTCCAAAATAAAATGATCCTATATTACATTTTTCTTCATAAGATGATAGATATATACCAACAATAATACAAGTTTTGGATATAGCCAAAGTATTTAAATAGACCTCCATTTTGTACTTGTAAAAATGGTAATTTATAGAAATAGTGACTATTTTTGTTACAAATATAAAACTCTTTATAGTTCAATTTGTTTTCACATTTGAACACCAAAAGCATTCAATTTTAATATTAGCTTAATTGTTGGGTTATTATGTTTTATCATGTGTACTTAGCATTAAAGTAATCACATTCAGTATGCTGATTGGCTAGTGAATAGCATGTAACCTGAAGAGAGTGTTTAAAAATGTTTTGTAGGGAATTGAGCTTGCGTTATAATTTTTGTTTTTAATACTTTCAGTTATTTTAATTTTGTCTGAATTGTTTGCTTTAACCATTATTTCAGAATACAATTTTGATTTACACATTTAATTATTTACTGAAAACCTTTGTCATGTTACAAAATGTTTAAAGAAAATTTATTCAAGTTAATTCATCCAATCTACAGTTCTTTTGTTTTGAGGATATTTGTAAGATGAAAAATAAATGGATTCAAAGAACCACTTCACAAAAAAAGGCGCCTCATGCAGTGTATTTCATTTTAATAAAAGTAAATTAAAAATGTCGATGCAGGAGTAACATAAGTTATCAGTCTGGAAAGTGAAATCTGTGAACAGATATCAAATTTCAACTTAACCTGTTCATTTTTGCACTAATGCACTTTAGAAAGGCATGAATCCATCTCTTCTATATCCACTCCATCCAAGCTATGGCTTAAATAGCAGGGAAGATTGAGTTCTTAGACTTGTTGCCACTCAAGACTAAAGAAGAAAAATTCTAAACTGGAGAAGGCAACAGAAAACCATTTCATTTCTTAAGAAGTCATGACAATACAAACATCAAGCACGATATTTTTTTAACTAAAAAAATGTAGGTTTTCATCTCATTAATTTATTTGAAATCTCAAGAAAACAAGCTGCATTAAATTAATTTTTTAGATTTTTTAATAAATATTTTTAGTTGTAAATAAATTTCTAAAAGTTATTTCATTTTTGAGTCAACTTCACAATTTTTATGGAGATGTAATCTGCAGCCTCATTGAAAAGAGAAAAAATATTAAGACTTGAATATAGTTACATATTTGATGAATAATTTTTTTTTCCTTCTGTGGTTTTCTTTTTGTTTTAAGCTTGCTTCTTTATTACTGAATTTAATATTTTTTGTTTGAAGAAAGACATTGTTTTATTCTGAGTAGTGGGAACCAAACTTTGTGTTCTAAGTTCAAAATATTACAAGAAAATGATAATAACAGACTATAAGGATAATTGAGGGTTATACAGAAAAAGTTATAGTAATAAGAATAATGAAGACTGAACTATAGTAGAAATGATGATAATAAGCAAGAGAATGAATGTAACAAAACTAGCAAAAATATCATGATTAAAATAGTTAATATTATTTCATTTATTACTATGTATAAGATATTAATTAATGAACCTTAATTACTGGGATGATAAAAATCATAGAAAGGACTAATGTGGTAGTTGGTAATGGAAGAGAAAACAAAGAAGTAAAGAAAAATAGCTGAGGCTATTAATAACAACAACTCCAAGAAAGAAGCTGCATTTTTCAAGAAATAATTTTAAAAAAATAATTTGAAACCCCACTAACAGAAATGAGGTAACTACAATCTATAGCAAATGTATGAAACAGTAGACATGGCCAGCAACAACTGCAGAAATCCTGGAAGGACAAAGTAATGCATGGGAACTACTCAAAAAGGGTGAAAGAGGCAAATGTGGGCTAACAAATAACACACTAGTAACTGTTGTACACTGGCCAAAAGCAGACATGGAGGACCTGATAAATATTGTTTAAAACTAGAGCCTGACAAACAAATTCTATCACCATTGCATCATCATACTGGCAATGTAGAAAGTACAAGAAAAATGCTGGCTATATTATCTCAGGCTGCCTATAAATGACAAAAATTGAGTACATTACAAACAAATCAAAAATACAAAAAAATACATGCTGTCATCTAATTTCCAATATAACATCTTTGTGCCATGTCTCTTCAGAATGTGGTCAATAATGGCTTTCTATTACTTCCTATCCCTCATGGTACTTAACAGCATTACTGGTTTGAAAAATCAATGAGCGCAAATAAAAGAAAAATAATAATAACAGCCATAATATGAAGATATATGTTAAAGAAAATAATAAAAACAAAGTGATAAAGTATGTAATTGATGTTATTATTAGACAATTACTAAAATTATAGCTTCTATCTTCGCTTTTATAATGTTCATAATTTTTTATTCTGAATTTAGGACATTAGCCACACTTGTTTTCTCATTCATAACCCAGTTCAGTACTGAATGTATTAAAAGTAATTTTGAATAATAATAATAAAGATAATATTGATAATGGAAATTGTAATGTAAAAAAAATCAGTAATATTTATGATCATTAAGATAACAACATAGCTGTTGTACGTGTCTGTTGATGTTTTTTCTTAATTCAACTTTAGTCACATAATTTTACACTTCATTGCCTTTTAACACTACAAATACACACTGATTTGTTGTTTTTATTTTTTTTATAGTCATAATAAAAATTAATAAAATCATTGTAATTTTGATAAACAATATTCAATGCAATAAACAAGTTGTTAAAAATAGGCAACTAATTCACAACACACAGACATAAATTATTTGCCATTTTTAATTTTAAAGGTTTTCTAAAGTTTTAACATAAAATATTAAGCTCTTTTGCTTCTTTTTCTTTTCATTTTTTAATGTTTTTTTTTAATTTTTAAAATCATTTTTGACAAGAAAATAAAAAAAGCCTTCATTTTTCTTGCTAAAATGATAAAACTAGGAAAAATAAAACTAGAAATAAACTGCACTAACAAAAAAATATTTTTAAAAATTCTGTTTTTTTTTTTTAATTTTCTTTCTTTTAAGAAATATTTGTTTTTTAACAGATGTAATTTGTATTTTTTAAATTAGAATACAATAGACTTTACATATTTGTTTATCTGTGGGTGTACTTATAAATATGTTTAACAGTGCATTTATTTCTGTAGAACACATTCCTGAAATAAATTTCTGTATTTTATACAATGCAGAAAAATGAGGCATTACAAATGATAGAATTACAGAACATGAAGAATATATGGAAACAACCAAATATCAAAATAATTTTTGTTAAATTTTAAATTTCTATTTAATAATGAAATAAAATATCACCTCAAAATAAGTTGAACATAAGATAATTGGGTTTATTTGATTTGTTGATTATGAAAACAATATCTATATCAAACAAATATTTGGTGTCAAACAAATATTGCTTTTGAATTTGAATGTGACATAAAAAGATTGAAAAGTAACATAACTTAAAATTCCAAATAGACTTACATAAAAAGCAAACAGTAATTTTCAAGTATCACAAACTGCTTTTCCTATTAATCAACTGCATTGCAACAGAACTGATTATGATTTTGTTGTTTAGTGTTCTTGCAGATATGCATATGCAAGAACTGAGTTTTTTATATGTAATTAATTGCATAAGTGCATATAGGTTAATACATATGTGCATAGGTGTAATATATGTTTGTACATAAGGATTATTTAAATTTTCATGTATTATGAATTTTACAAGAATACGAATGTGTGTGCATAATATGAAAAATTATTAATATATTTTGTGTGTGTGTGTCCTTTTTGTAGGTTTTTGCTAATCAGCATATTTTCTATTGATGTAACCTATGTAACATTGCATCTGTCTGCATATGCTTATGTATATTACAATGTGTATATAAAAATATCTGCTTTTCTATATATTGTCTTTATTTGTGTGTGTATATATATATATATATATATATATATATGTGTGTGTGTGTGTAGCAGTCTCATAAAGTACATCCTTGTAAAATAAATTTATTTAATTCTATATAGGAAGTATATTTTCAAAACACACTTGATAATTTTTTTGTAGGGAATTTGAATAAATTTAAACATACAATATAAAATAGTTCTTATGAAGTTATAATTATGAGCATGTAAATATTTATTTAAAAACCTGGCTCTACATAGAAAATAACTCTCTTCTGATTTTAAGGACTGTATTATTTATAACTACTAGTTTGATTATTTACACAATTTACATCATTCAGACTGTTGTCCTCATCTTTGTTGCCATATTCACAATGTTTTGGTCGTTGTGCACTCCGGCCTTCTTCATGTGATTAGGAACCCTTTACTTCATTCACCAGGGCAGATCTTTCTAGTTCCTGGAAGAAGCATAGCTTGTGGAACTAAAACAAAGTAAAGAGCTCAGTTTACTTGAAGAAAGCTAAAGTGTCATGTATATGGTAACAAAGATGAGGACAACAGTCCAAACAATGTAAATAATTACAATAACTCATCTTAAAAATATAGACAAATACTAGTTTGATGTTAAGCAAAAATACTGTAACTAAAATTGAAAGAAGTGAAAAATTTAGAGGTCTATGACAGCAACCAGGTTAAGTATCCAAGTTGGACCCAATGGTCTACTTGTTATATTAGGAGATAAGGAAGAAAGACACAAGAAAATCATGTGTGGGTGTTTCTAATAAAGTAAAATAAAAGAATATATATATATATATATATATATATATATATATATATATATATATACATGTGTTCTGTGAATATTTTAATTGTGATCAAATATTTCCTGAACAAGAAGGGCTTAGGTAACCGACAACCACGTAGGAAACTGCTACTAAATACAAGATACAAACAGGCTGGTTTAAAGTTTGCACAAGAGAATGAAGATAAAAATCAAGCTTTGGGCCAAAATATACTGTGGTTAGATGAAACAAAAATTGACCTGTTTGTTTGATGGTGTCTGACAAGTTTGGTAGCATCATAATGAGGTGTACAAGTGTTTATTCTCAACAGTTAAGCATAGTACTGGAAGCATCATGGACATAGATTGTCTAAACTCTAATGGCATTGTTGAGCTATCTGGGAAGAAGGACAATGTTCCAGTAGGATAATAATCCAAACGATTCTGCTCAAAAGACAACAGAATCTGCCTAGTATGGTCACCAGGTTTAAATCCCATTGAAAACTTGTTGAATTCACTTGAATAAAAAGTAGCAGAATGACAACCATCCAAAATAAAATTGAAAGACTGCCTACTATTCAAGCAAAAAAAGCATTCTCTATACAAATATAGAGAGGTCAATATCATGAAGAAGTAAAATTAAGAATAAAATAGACAGTTATATGAAATACTGATTTTAAATAAACTCTTTTATGAAGGTTTACTTATTTTTGGACTGTGATATATTCATATTTTTCGTTGCAAAGTTTCAAAGTTCTAGAATTTAGTAGTAAATAAAACCAAATATCCATTTTGATTCTGTAATGTTTCACTAAAAATAATAAAATCAAATAAAAAAATTGGTAGGAGTGTACTTATATAAGAAAAGTGTGTGTGTATGTGTGTGTGTGTATATATATATATATATATATATATATATATATGAAAGATGAATTTTAAAAAATTTGCACATATATAGTAATGAGTATATATTAGTGCAATTATGCTTGAAACATAATGGAAAAAAAAACTTTATATTGTGTGTGTGTGTGTATATATATATATATATATATATATATATATATATATATATATATAAACTTATTTATAAATGGAACCTTGTGTGTGTGTATCCATTACCTATAGACTCCGAAACGGCTGAACCGATTTTCTTGAAAATTTACACAGTTGTACTATAAGCATCTGCGAGTGTTCTTAGCTAGGTTTTGTGTCGAGGTACCCCTGATAAATATCAAAAATCGATAATCAAAAAAATCGGGTTATAGAAGGAGTGGTCTGATTTTAATCAAATTTGATACACTCATAGACAAAGACATAAGAAACGATATTCAGAAGTTTCAAGGTTGCAGTTCTTACAATAGTGCAGAAAATTTTATATCGATACCAGGAAATCAAAATTTGACTTACATCCATTCATTTTTCTTTCAGTCTATGGTTTCGCTTTAACTGGAAACAACTATTGCTTTTTAGTCTTTCGTGCCAACGTCCAAAGAGTCTGAGCTCCAGGACCATGGATTAGTTTTAAAGCTTTCATTGCACTTGAGCAACGCCGGGCTATACTGCTAGTATATATATATATATATATATATACACACACACACACACACACATGCAAAGATGAAAGGTGGTGAGGTGTCATTGCTGTCCAGAATAGAGGCTTCAAGCCTTGTCGGTGTAGCGCAGTGTGCTTATGATGCATGCCCTATAGACTGCAATTTTGGCATTCATAGTTAGCTATCTGTTTTTCCAGACTCTCAATGTTAGCCTGGCAAACATGGTGGCTGTTTATCAATCCATTAATGTTTAGAGAGGGGGTGTCCAAAATGGTAGAACTGACGTAGGTGAATCCTGAACCACCTCCAGGTCATAATTGTTGTTGATTTTGATGGTTTAACACCTTGGCCCATCAAGTTGGTTTTCTTCAGACTGATGGTAGAAAGAAATACTTGGCAAGCTTTTGAAAAATCATCTATTAGTTGCTGCAGTTTCTCATCAGTGCTACATCATCTGCAAACAGCATATCTCTATTGAGCACTTTATTAACCTCAGATTTCAGCTAAGACAAAATACACAGCCTTTCAATTGAAGCCCTGAATGCATACTTCAGAATGACTATGAAGAAGATGCCAAATAAGGTAGGTGCAAGCACACAACTCTGCATCACACCATTGCGGATAGTGAAAGCCACTAAATAAAATTTTGCTAAATTGAACAATGCCCTTCATATCCGCATGAAATGACTGAACACTCTTGAGGACTGTTGGTGGACAACTAGTCATATCAAGTATTTTGAACAAGCCATCCCTACTCACAAGATTGAATACTTTTGTGAAGTTGATGGAGGCAATATACAGTGGTTGTCTCTGTTCTCCTGTAGTTGTTGGAGGGAGAAGATCATGTCAATCAAGGAACCACTGGAATTCAAGATGTACCCTTTCAGTGAACCTCTGAGAATCACACAGGTAGAGACCTGCTGAACATAGTTCAGAAGGGAGATTTCTCTATAATTCTTGCAATCACTTCAGTCTTCCTTATTCTTGCAGAGGGTGACTGTGTTGCAGTCTCTTATATCCTGCAGCACTGTTTCCTTCTCCCAAGCATGTAGACAAGCACAATTACTTTTGCACACTTGGTGGCTTCTGGTGGAATGCTTTGCCCATGGGTAACTTGTCAATGGCTCTGCTCAACTCCCCAACAATCAGTAATGCATCCAGTCCTTACATAACTGATAAACAAGCTATGGTGTCTAGCACATCATTTGAGGTACTGCTTTCTCTGGAAAACAGTTCTGAGTAGTCATCTTTGCTGAGAGGCATTCTGGGCATCAATTAGTCCAACCAGGTCATCATTACCATAGTTCTCACCTGTGTTAAGTTACCCAGCAAGTCTATATGACCTTCTTCAATAAAATCTATACTGGCTTGGACATGTATACAAGATGGGAGGATTCTGAAGGTCTTCCCGTATGGGAAATGGGCCACTGGCAACCTTATCTTTGCTTCAAGGATGTCTGCAAAAGGAACATGAGGGTGATGAACCTGGACATTAATAGGTGAGAAGACATCACCAATGGTCACTCATGATGGAGACAATTTACACTGAGGACTGGAGCAAGGAGAGGAAAAACGGAGGCTTGCTACTAAGGTGGGGGATCTTCATATGCATTTTCTATCATGCTCATATGGGTCTGTACAGCTATAAAAGACACTGCACTGCCATAGCAGATTCATGGTCTCAAAACTGACAGATAAAACACACACACACATATGGCAAAAGGGTGCTTGTCTGTAAGCAAATAAGTTGTCTAGTTAAATGTTCTTCATATTTTAATGTGTATAGTGTCTGTTAAATTTTTAAAGAGAATATGCATGTGTATGCATTTATGAATTATGGGCATTAACATATTAATTGGTATAGATGAATATATAAATGCAAATGGTTCTGAGCTTGTCAAATTCTAAATGATTTAACACTTTTATTAGTGAATAGAAACATCAGTACATGCACACATATATTCAGATGAATTCTTGTCTATGCATATAAAAGTATATACATATTTGTACATCATGTATGAATGTATGTGTGCATGTTCTTATGTGAATGAATATATATATGATAAAATAAAGAACATAGAAGAAATGTCTACCAATTTAATATGTTTCACTTTTATTAACACTTTCTCAGAGATTGAGAGAAAAATGGACAAAGAGACAGAAATTCTAGTATTTTTCAATTTTGTTTGTTTCTGATTAGTCAGATACATGTCTGTTTTTCTCTCAATCTCTGATGAAGCATTAATAAAAGTGAGACAAATTAGATTGATATACATTCTCTATTTGTTTTTTATTTTATCTGGTGAGACTCTGATCTGCATTTGATTTTTAACTTATATATATATATATATATATATATATATGTGTGTGTGTGTGTATGTATGAGGATATATAAAATAAAAATTTGCACTACTTTGGTTACTTTTTTTTTGGCTGACAGGAGAAAACCAACTAGAAACACACTTCTGAGATTTACTGACAGTCTGATCATCATTAATCATACAGACATTTTTGTAAATTAATTTTTTTGTTGGAACTTATAGAAAATAAGATACTCTTAACTGATTCTGAGTAGCAAGTTTCCAGTCAACCAAATATAAGATAAAAACAGAAAATTTGAAAACAAGTGTTTTTCAAAAATTATAATAAACAAAATTCTGGCATATTTTGTGAAGATAATAATTCAATCTACACATTTATTCTTAACTTTTTAGCTATTGCAAAGTATTCAATATAAATGTCGACAATAATATTAACTTCAATTCTAAAAATATTCATTTACTGTTCTAAGTATATCAGATCACTTTTGAAACATGTACTGTCAATTTGTTTTTAGTATATAATATTTAATATGTCTAAGCAATATTTTATCTGAAATAGATTACTTGACATTTAGACTGACAGAAGTTTTTTTACTGAGATGATCAAGCAAAAATCAAATATTTAACTTCCTGAAAAATCATGCTTCAATCACATTTTATTAAAGATAACTACCACTATGTAATTAGATATATTAATGGAAATTTGAGTGGCAAAGTTCAACCAAAAACTGGTGTTTCAAAAGAACATTTTTTTCTGTTGACAGCACTATTACTGTATACTACTTAGTTTCCTTTGCGATGTTTATTTATAAGATTATAAAAATATTTGAACCAAGTACAATGTGATATTTATTACTTTTTATAATGATTCTTTATAAAATGATAATAATGAAAGAAATTTGAAAAGAAATCTTTTGTTCAAAATTTATAAAAACATACAAAATTTTCAAAATCTGTAAATCAACTATAATGCAATATTCATTATCATTTTATAAATAAATAACTATGAAAACAAATTTTTATTCATAATTTTATAAAAAATATCCATGAACTATAAAACAAGAAAATTTAAATAAATTTTTCCAAACATTATATATCTTAAATTATTTTAAATCTCAGATTACTTTTTGCTTTAATTTTTCAATTGATTTTATAATCGTGATCAAGGATTCATAATCAATAAAAATTCAAACCTGAAACTCCAGCAATTACTACTCTTTTTTGAAAAATATAATCTTTCTAAAAATTCTTATAGATTATTTTTTATCAGCCAATTGCTGACTGATTAAGAAATCTTAACTAAAGAGTGGTCACTAAGCACCTTGACTAAAGCAATTGGTAAATTGTGTTCTTTGGAATGGTTGACAAAACATCCATGAATTGCCAATCCATTCAAATTTTATAAAATGGTAAATAATAAAGATTTCATTGTAGTTAGTTTACAAATTTTTATGATTTTTAGTAAATTTTTATAAATTTATGAATAAAAAAATTGTTTTCATATTTATTTCTTTATAAATTAGTAAATGATAAACATTAGTTGGCTCACATTTTTAGAATGTTGAAAATATAAAATTATTCTTGTAAATAAACAATTTAGCAAATAAATAATGTTTAATATTTTTGTTGTAAATTCTCAAGAACAAAGAAAATGTATGAATTCATTTTCATGTTTGGGTTTTATTAAAATTCTAATTATCGCTTTTTAAAACAAACATTGCCAAGTGAGTGAAGGTAGCACAAAATAATAATTGTGGTATCAAAGGAAACACTTTCCTTTTGACACACCATTTTTTGTGGCCATGTAGGACATATGAATATTGGGCATTTAAAGGCAAAATTAATTAAATAACATCAAGAACAATTGTAACTTTGAAAAAGTTTTACTTGAACTAGCTGAAAGGTGAGTTCATATCTATGGACATATTTTGATGTAATTTTCGTACATGTTAGAACAAATGTCTTCTGAAGTATTACTTTCATATTTACTCACTTTATTTTATGGAACTATATGAAAAATTATGTAAGATATGTTAGATTTTATAAGCATATAAATGTATTAACAGTTGGTTTCAAATAGTGCTTTTAATTGAACCCTACTATACTGCGGATAGTACTTGAGTTATTAAAAGGTTTTAAAACGTAAATACCAAGATAGATTAAACATGTTAAAATATTCAGACATTAAATATATGAGAGTTTCCTGTATATTTAAATCATTTAAAAATTTCCCGGCTGCATTATTACAATGACATTAATGTGTGATAAGTTTAAAAGTCCCATTTTATTTTTCATTTCCACATATCCAGCATCATGAGGAATTGGAGTGATAAAAGAGATATAAGAAACTTTCTCAAGACAATGAATTTCCTTCAAAAGTATATGAAATAAGAATGTAAAATTGATTTACAATAAGTTCTGGAATAACTTTTTCAAATACCAAGTATAAAATGTGTCTTACAATTTTCATCAGGTTTTTTAAAAAAGGTTACAATGGAAAAAAAATTCAAAGAAAATTACAATTTACAATTTTCCAGGAAAGCAACAATACATTTCCTGTACATATACAAAAAAAGCAAAAAAATATTTTTAAATGTTTAACCTGGAAATTTATCAAATCCAAATTACTAAAAAAAAAAATAAATAAAATAACATGGCTACTTATCTAAGTAAATTTTATATTATTTTTTCATTTTCCCCCTTGTTCTGAAAACCCAACATAACGTCTTGTATTAAAATTAAAATAAAAATAAAATTGATAAAGCATTACAGTACAAATTGTATATAATGAGCAATTTTTTTTTTTTTTGCTTTCAGTTCATTTTGTAAGCTAAATAAATTTTCTTTTAAATTTCTGTATTTTGTCTAAAATTTATTCTAATTCATTTAGTTTCCAATCGCTTTTAACCTGACATTTTAGAAATTAATTTCATGTGATTAGCAATAAAATTAGTAAAAAAAACTACTTTTGGCAAGTAAAGATTTCTTGCTCCTGCATTTGCTATGGTATTTATAGAAGTTGTTTCTTTAACCAATGAAACCTCTTATTAAATATATAGCTACATTATTATTTACAAATTGTGCATGAATCTCAAAAAACAAATTAAATAACCAAAAAATAAAAGCTATGAACAACTATTACAAATACCATAAATAAAGCCCAAATTTTGCTAAAATTCTTGAAATCATATCAGAATTATTTGGTAGAAAAATGCTATGATAAGTAAAGATGATACATTGAGAATTAATGCTTAACTCTTGCAAGAATTGAGATTTTTCCAAATCTAACATAAGATGAAAGTAATTGACATTTGTCATGTTTTTAGTCTCATTTTCTTCTCTAGAAGAAATATTTTTATTTCCAATACTAGTTAAAAGTGTTAACCAACAAGTAATTTTGATGAATAAAATTCCTTGAACTATTTATGATGCTTTGCTTTCCTGGTTTGAAGGACTTTAAATGTATACTATAGATTTCTTTTTCACATTCACACAATCTTTATGAGGTATATAAAATTAATTATAATAAAGTTAAGTTTATGACTAGTGGAGCTCAATCCCTCTCAAGTTAGGTATTTCAGAATTAATAACATTAGCAGTCATTTCCTTTAGAATTTAATCATAAGAGAATAATCTTTGCCTTTATATTTGTTCTTAGCCTTCATGTTTGATAAGACTAGCATTCAAACATTTTAATTATAACAGACTATATTCCATAACAGCAGATTTTTAGAATAGGTGCCTAAACAGCAATCTTTAAGTATTATAATAAGTTTTCAGCATTATAAGAGATTATGATTTAATTTGCTACCAAAGTAGGGTAATCAATTTTAAACATTTATTTTCCATGTATGTATAAAAATAGATTCACAATCTCTTATCAACTGTCAAATAATCAATAATCATGAGAATAAATTTTTAACTTATAGTTTGAAACCTCTTTTTTAAGGCAACAGTAATTGTCATTGTCTGAAATTAATTAAACTCATGGTGAATACTATGCCAACTGAAATTACCGAAGACAAACAGTCACTGGAATTGCAACTGATTGTTTGGAGTAGACATATGTCACCATCAAACTCGAGAGAGATATTATTATAATGATATTAATGTTGCAAAACTAAATTATTTTATGTAATTAATATGACACCCAAACAAAGCAAACACGAATGACTAAATTTAGAAACTATATGTCACATAAGATCAAATAATTTATGTTTTTAAATTTTGCTATATTTTTTGTTATTACATGAACATAGTACAGCTGATATTTGATTTTTCTCAGTTTTTGAAAGTACTGGTTAGTTTTGTTAATTAAAAAGTCTTTCTATATGATATTGAATAAAATGATTTTAAAAAGCTTGTTAGCTGCTCTGTCTTAACACAAAAGCTAGCTTGATATAACAAATACTTTCATGTTCTATTTCTTATTATGATTACTGAAACAAATAGAATTTAAAACCTTAGTGCACATCTACATTTCATCAGGAAAAAAACCAAAACAAACAATTAAACATTATAAATTACTACTTCACTTTGTCTTGAGTGTACAATAATTTCTAGTTTCTCGCAATTGATCACCTTATTTATTTTCTCTGTTCTCAGGAAGTTTTTTTTTCTTTTTGTATATTTGCTGTTTCATTTATTGTTTTGCTTTTAACAGCTGGTAACATTTTACATGAAGTATTAAAAACACCAGTGCTTTTAAAATAATGCTTTTTAGAACTCTATTAAAATTTATTTCTCTTTCTAAGAGATTTTAAAAAGTTTTATTACATAGATACTTTTCTATACATTTTATCATATAGATACTTTTCTATAACTTTCAAATAATTTAAACATTTTATGTATATATTTAATAAGTGAATACATAAATATGCTTACCATTCTGGGCAAAAAAGAGTAAAAATGAAAGACATGCCCAAGATTAACACACACAGCCAATTGAGTCATATGAACACTAAATGAGTTAAAGGAGGGCATAGTAAAAGTTATTTAAAAACAACAAATAATTTCTACGTGTCATTTATAAACAATATATGTGCACACACATATCATTATCATAATCTCACAAATGACAAACACTGATTTTAATTATGAATAAAAACATTTTTCATGTGAATGAAATAATTTGTATAAGAATAAAAAGAAATATCAATTCAATTTAATTTAAATGTGCATGAATTTTTAAAAATTGTAATAAATTTTAAATTTATAATTTGAAATAATTTGTTTTCATTGAATTTTAAATAAAAGTTTAAAAAATCAAAAGTTAAAAAGATTATTCATTTAAATATAAATATAAAATTTAAGAAAATATTAGGGAAATAAATATATTTCAAAAGAAAAAATATAAAAAGAAAAATCAAAACTTGTCTTCTTTAATATTTCTTTGTTTTGTTTTTTATCATCTGGACTTATTTTTTTATGTGTTGAACTCAAAGAAATTTTATCTTGAACCAGGAAACAAAGGAAAAAAAATTTCCTCCAGATAAATTCATCAAATCATTTCTTCCACTAAAATCCAAGAAGATACTGTTTCTAGTTGGAGTTCAGAAAATCTTTGTACAATTTTTTTAAAAATTCCACTTTAATAGATTCTTGTCCGTGTTGGGAAGGCGGTGGGGGATATGTTTTGAACCAATGTAGGTCTCAGGAAGATCTCCCAAGAACAGTGAACACAATAACAGCATTGATGGTTGTTAAGCACTGACCATTTCATAAAGGCAAAAATGGCAGTGCCATTTCTGTCATCAGTTTATGCTTGTTTATTTAGATTCGAATTCCTTTGCGTAAATTCATCTAGGTATAATTGTAATAAAAAGAAGCGAAATGATAACACCATTCAACATCAAGATGGGGAAGATTTAGTTATATAACATGCACACACACACACACACACACAGATACACACACAATTCATTGTCTTAGATTCAGTATTTGGCTTCTTTTAGACAAATGATTATAAAAAATATACAAAGATATCATTTGTCTGTCATTAACTATTTTCATCTTTTTAAATATTTTTTCAGTGGTTAATGTTCAGTTATTACCATACCAGAAAACACTCTTTTTTTGTTTCCACTTTTTAATTTTAAGAGCATAATAACATGAAAAAAAAAAGTTCATTAAAACCATTATTTTTCTATTTAAAAGTTAAAACAACCTTTGAACCTCTCTTAAAGCAAATAACATGACAAATTGTATTGATTTTTAGTTTTTGTTCTTTACAATATGAGAAAAAGTATTGGATATTTTTATAGTCAAGAGATATTAAAAAAATCAAAAATCACAATTTTTGAAAATTGTTTTCCATTCTAATATTTAAATGTGACATTATTCTTTTATAGACAGTTTCTTTGATATGTTTTGATAATTTTCTGTTCTTAAAACACATAAAATGTTTTAATAATAAGATTTCTTCTATGTGACAATAACCAACCATTAACCTTTTAATGATTTCTTTTTATTTTGTTGAACTTTTTCATTTTTAATGGACGATGGACGGCAGTAGTATACCCACGCTTACAGATATCCTAGACTTTTAAAAAACAGCTCACAATTTGTCCTACACAAATTTTTTTATAAATTGGGGATTGACTGCAGCATGGGAATTATACAGTGAAGAAGAAAAAGTGAAGAAATAAAAAAGAAGAGTGAGAAAAAGAAAGAAATCTGCATTCACAGTAATAAAAAAAAATGCCCTAGGAAATATCCCAAGTGTCACAAGATTCTTCATTGTTACTTTTGATGTCAGGTACAGCATTCCGCCGACGCCACCATACACCAAGGTTCTTACTCTGGTTTTTTAAATGCTGAACCCAGCGGTGTGTTTCAGAGTCATCTTCACCCTGAAAGAAAATTTGAAAGAATTCTTGTGAGATTAATGAAAATAATTTGATCATTTGTAGCCATTTCTAATTCCTAGCATATTGTAAAAGATTTCTTGATTGTTTCTTGTTTTGCAAAACAATTTTTACAATTCAGCAGAAGGTTCTGTTTTTATTATTTTCTAGTATATTCAAAAATTTTGTTTTTTAATTTTTTTTCTGAATATTTTAAAAACTATTGTCATTATCTTTGTTGTTTTCTCTCACAACATTTTGACCTCCTACAAGTGTATGTTGCATACAGTCTTTGAAAGTTGTTTGATATAATTCCAAAAGCCTGAGCTTCTGTGGATAGTTAGTTTCTGTTTTTTTACCTCAATTACATGAGATAAACATGTTTGGGAAGAACACTGAAAAAATATGATCTAAAGTAAAGCAACAAAATCAGAATTTGTAGAGAATATGTAAATGGAAAGAGATTAAAATAACAGACACAAACGATGATGGAAAGGTGAAAGAAACTGCAGATGTGGGTTTATAAAATATAGAATACATACACAAACCAAATATAGATTTTTAATACTGTAAATAAAACAAAAACTAATTTAATACTTTTAAGCCTCCTACATCAAAGGTTAACACAATGCCATTTATGGAATATCTGCTGTGGTACTATGAACTGCTGTAAAGAGAAGTACACATTTTTTTTATAAGAATAGATAACAAACTGAGTTACTGATTGGGTTACAGTCTAAAATCTTTCTAAACTGATTTTATTGTCATTTTTAGCCATAGTTAACCCAGTATTTTTTTTAATAAGCCCCCAAATTTTCAAGGAAGAAAATTAAAAATTTCCTTCTGTTGGCTTTCAAAATTATCTCAATCTGGCAACCCTGCTACTAACAGTAGGCCTTAATATTTGTCCTCTGACTGTTGAATTGTGTTGTTCTAACTGAGAACATGAAACGGGAAAAAGAAAAGTAATAAATAATTTCTAAAAACTAGATGCAACTGAATATTAACTTAAAAACCATAAAGATTAAGACAATAGTTTAATCAATATACAAAACAACAAAAAACATATCAGTGTTTGTCTTTTAATCTCTTTAAAGTTTCTGATATTCTGCAAAGAAAATATTTTTGTGCAATAATTTACAATTTTTAAATATGATGAGATGGTCTACAAAAATTGTACTTTATTTCTATTCTATTTGACTTTGAATAAATGTCAGAGAATTTGTTTACTTGACATTGTCTCCATTAAATATATCATGTTTTCTTTCTTTTTCTAGATTTTCAGAAATAAATTTTCCCATTGTAAAATAGATAGCAAGTAGATATTGCAAAAGGCTTATATTTTTATTTTTCAATTTTAACCAGTCTGGATTAAAGGAACCAGAGAAAAATCATCATTATTCACAGCCTGTTTTTGCAAATGGAATTAAGGACATCATCTTTATATAATAATCCTATTTATATAAGTTAAACACCTTCATATCTTCAAAACAAAGGATTATGCAACTTAATAACACTGAGATGTAGTTTTGCTACATTGAACTAAAATGACTAAAAATCCAAAGAGAATGATAAAAATATTACCTTAAATAAATAGGAGTCTTTATTCCAGTCTTGAACTTCAAAAACTTCTTCATAAACTGGATCAACTGTGATAACACACTTATCAAGATACAAGGGATCCTGAGACATGAAAAATATACACACACACACACATATATATATATATATATATATTATTCTTAAGAATTTAAAAAAATATATATATATTATTCTTAAGAATAAAAATCTATTAAATAAATATAATGTAATAAATGTCATATGTAAACATTGCAAAATGTTCACCTTAGAATATGGTTAAAAAAGAAAAAAAAATTATGTTTATTAAATTGCATATATCTAATAATTTGTTAGAAAAATAATAATTAAATAGATATTAAAATAAATTGATATTTAAATTTTTGTAATAATTAAATAGATATTTAAAAGATTGTATTATGGTATTAAGAATTGCATTAGAATATAAATATAATAAAATAGATTTTATATAAAAAGAATAAAATAATTTTTTTTAAATTGTTTGATAAATAAATGGATATTAAAAGAATGTTATTTATGAATTAAAAATTTGAAAGAATTAGAATAAAATGCCTTCTGAATTGAAATAAAAATAGTATATTATACTTAAAGGTCCCTTTAAGTTAGATAAAAAATATAAAATGTTTTTTCTTTCTTTCTTCATCTCTTTTCTTTTTTTTTGTTTTAGAAAATGTTGAGATATGGAGAAAGTTGAAAGGAAAATTTTATAACAATAATGGATACATCAATGGAAATAGAGTTTAGACAGGGATTTTAAAAATTAAGTTAACATTTTGGTTGTTAAGATTGAAAGAAGAAATCATGTATTCCTCAAAAGTATAAACTTTTTTCAAATTTAAAGTGAATCTCTATTCTGATTAGTTAAACTGAACACATAATTTTTATGCCTTCTCATATCTATAAATAACGAATATATTGTTTCTTATATTTAAATGAAAATCATTTTCACAACAATGATCTAACATTGCTTGATAACGAGGTAGAAATCTTGAAACATAGAAATTTCCATGTCGCAGTGTGTTTTTAATTAAAGAACAAATTTAATTATATGTGTGTGTGTGTGTGTGTGTGTGTGTGTGTGCTTTCATTCAAATTTAATTCCTCCATTAATTAAAACTAAAGGAATAAACAAATGTAACAAGAAAATAAGAGCATTATGAAGGTAGGCTGAAAAGTTCATAAGCCAGCTATGAAGGAGTGATGCTCAAGCTGTGAAATCTTGCATGCATTAATTTCTACTCTTACTAATAACTGCATTGTTTCTTTTCATACAAACTGTTTAAAGAAGACTTAAAAATAACTAGTAGCAACTTCTCTTGCAAATGGACAAAATCTGTCATCATGGGTGTTATCAAGTACCTGCAGAAAAGGAGTTTAACCCACAAAGACATTTATGTTGATTAAGGGATGCAATGTTAAGGGATGAAGTTCAATCTTTATCAACAGTGGAAAAAATTGGCAGCTGAATTTAGGAGAGGAAGGGAAAGTCTTCAAAATGACTCAAGTTCTGAATGTCCTTCAACTGCCACTACTCGCTACTGAGGAAAACATTGATCGTGTACACACCACATGGATGACAGAAATGAAAATTATAAATGAAATAGCCAATGCTATTAGCTTATCCAGTGAGAGAGTAGAGAATATTCTGCACAATGAACTTACCATTACAAAAGTTTCTGCTCGGTAGGTGCCATGTCTTGACACTTGATCAAAAGCACATGAGGCTGATCACATCATGGGAAAATCTGACATTGAGGCAAATCCAATTGGTTTCCTTGAACATTTCTTAACTCAAGATGAGCCAAAGACAAAAAGACAATCTATGTAGTGGAAACACCACCCCTACTTGTCTGCTTCAAAAAAGGTCATGGTCATTTCATCTACAGAGAAAGTTATAAGATGCAAAAAGCATTGTGTTTATTTATTGTCTTCAAAAGGGCCACACCATCAATGGAGAGTACTATACTAACTTTTGCTAAGGCAGTTACAAAAAGATATCAAGACCAAATTCCCAGGAAAACTGATGAAAGGATTCTATTTCATCAGGACAATTCTTCAGCACACAAGTTCTTGGTTTCAATTAGCTGTTATGTGTGATTGTGGTTTTGAACTGGTTGATCATCCTCCGTATTCTCCTAATTTGGCCCCATCTTACTATCAGGTGTTCCTCAACATGAAAAAACACTTGGCTGGGAATCAGTATTGCTGTTGATTACTTTTTTTTGACCAACAGGATGAAAGCTTTTTGACCAATGTTATCCAAGCACTGTGACAGCAATGAAAGATATGTGAATCTCATTTGGTTACATTCCATGCAAATATTTTGTTTGGCTTATGAATTTTTCAGCTGACCATATCTGTTCACTAAAATGTATTATTTTGTATAGAATAAATTATTTTGTTTTTAATGTCTGTTCTTTCTTAAGAATATTTCTGATTATGAAATATGTTTCTCTTGACTTTAACTCTTTTACAAATGCTGATTAAAATTTTAATTCTGCTTTCAACATTTCAAAAATTTATGAATGAAAAACAGAAAAGACACATCAACATACAAAATTTTATTAAAATAATGGAAGTATTTGGGAACTTTTATCATATATGTACAGTTATATGCACTATTATTTGTATGTTATACCATGTATATTATTTCATTATGTTTATTTCATTATTTAAAAACCTATGGTTAAATTGAGTTTATAGAGAAACCTTATATGTTCACAAATTTAAGAGGCTTGTGTTGAGTCTGGTTTCAACTCTGTTTCAATGTTTCTGAAAAGCAAAAAGAAAAAGAAAGAAAACAACTGAAGAAACTTACTCTAACAGCTTGATATCTCCCTCCTTTACCTCGAAGAAGAACAAGAGCTGCTTGTCTAACCATAGTTTGCTGTGTAAAAAGCAACTTCTTTGTTATGGTACTCTCTTGTTGAGGCTAAAAAAAAAAGAATTAAGCTCTAAAAATAATTAATTTCTTAAAAACTATCGCTTAAAACTTATCAAAGCAATAATTTTTACCCTCTGAAAAGTCATTTCCTGCCAAATAATATTTTCTATTATTTTGTGGAGTGTTATGTCAGAGAGACTTGGTATTATTTTTCAAAAACATAGGGCATAAAAGCAACTGACTCAAGTGTATAAACAAATAATATATATTTATTTGATTTAGACTGGAGTGAGTCCATTGATATTTGGTGTAGCAAAAGTTTGTTTATAAGGCAGACCTTGGTAGCAGTTGGGAGAGAGTTGTTTCAGCTTGGTAGTTGACAGTTAAGAAGTCAGACCTTGTTAATAGCTTTCATCTTAGAAACAGATATGGCGTCAATCTGCTGTCCTTTTCTCAGCTCTAAGAAGGGTGAAAAAATGTCTTAAGCAGATAATCAATTAACTTCATCACACAAGCTGCATGGCTGGTTTCTCTGGTGGTTCCTTTCTCTCCTTCTGACTAAAGGCAGTTTATATCCCTTTTGACAAAACTCCAAGACTACTGGCATGAAGATTGGTTTCAGCTAACATCAAAAGTCTCTTTGTGTTCATTTTTTAATTGGCTAAAGTTATTTTATTTTCTGACATTCCTTTCTTTTTCATTTTTTTTTATATAGCAGAAGCAGTCTTCTTCCAGTCTATCCTATCCTCCTTTGCTAGAATTACAATACAAATACAACTACTAAGAATAAAATGAACTATTGTCTATTAATCTTGACAGAATTCACTTTTGCCTCTTTTTATAAAATGTGGTTGGATAGTGATTGAACTTTGATCAGTATGAATGGCTTAGAGTCATGTGTATTTTATTTGCATCCATTCTAGATTAAAATTATTTAAAATATATATTTCTTAATGTTGAAAACATTTCTTGAGGATCATACAAGTTTATAAACTTTAAAAAAATTAAAATTACTTAATAAATTTTTATTTTGAAATTTATTAATTTTCTAATTAGTTTTCTTCATTTTTTTACAGCATCATCAGTAAGGTTTTGAAGTTTAACTTTCACATTAGTATGTTCTTTTCTGTTAGAAATGCAATTTCAAGCTAGAAGGCAAATTTCTATCTAAGAACAGGGCTAAAATAACAAGGAACATAGTTTTAATAAGTAATAACAGATCTAGATGAAGCTGAAATGTAGAAAATTAATGATAAAAATATTACTTCACCTCTCCTCTTGTTAGCAATAAAGCATGTACAGGTGTGAATTTGAGATTGCGGCATTTCTTAGCTGTCCAGAAATGATCTTGTGGTTGTGTGTACTGTAAACTTCCTACCAAAATATCATGGACTTCATGTTGGTTCCACTCAAGAAGGTTCAGTGCTGTCTAGAATATAGAAGAACATTTTTCTTCTAAGGATTGATATGTTTATTATCAATAAATGTATTATGATGAAAAATTATGAAAATAAAAATATTAAAAATGATTTTATTAAATTAAATGATTTCTAGTATTAAATGAATCTTAGAACCACTATTTTATTACAGTTAATACTTATTGTACACCTACTTTACTTTTTAAACTTTATTTATAAATTATCATTAGTAATAGAAAAATACTTACAGCATTGATTTCTTCCAAATCAATGAAAATTTCAGATTTTTGCATGTTAAAAATATTAATATTTTTAATAATGCATTTAACTTATTGCATTTACCATAATAAAATGTTTTTAATTTTCCTTTTTTATATTCTTAGATAAAAAAGTGAGCAAAATATTTCTTTAAAAATTTTAATATTGATTGTAATTCAAACTGAGTTATTGCAATTTTATATTTACTCTATATTTTAAAAAGACAGAAGACACAAGTTTGGTTATGGCAAATTATTCTCACTGTAAAATTCATACTATAAAAATTATTATTGCTTTAAATACAAAATATATAAATTATAATAAGTCAGTCAAATTACAGCATACCTTCACTAATTCAAATTTATCTGTAGAGCTATGCCTTCGCAATTCAGACCGCTTTCTCTTCAGTTTCACTGAGCCTGTGCCTTTAGTTTTCTGAAAATTAAGTAGAGAATAACATAATTATTTATGAATTTTAATAGAAGTAGATGAAAAGTAGATAACAGAAGGAGATAAGACTATACATATTTTTCATTTGGAACATATGTATATGGAATTTTAAAATATTTTAAATTCCATGAGGCTGCAAAAGTAAAGTAGGTGTACAATAAGTATTAACTGTAATAAAATAGTGGTTCTAAGATTCATTTAATACTAGAAATCATTTAATTCATTAAAATCCTTTTTAATATTTTTATTTTCATAATTTTTCATCATAATACATTTATTATGATTTTAATTTTTTAATAAATAATAATAATAATAATAAATGCTTTTCAGGTAAAAAGGTGTGTATGTGTGTGTGTGTGTATGATAGGGAAAAATATTTTGAACATTTGAGGGATTAATGTTTATTGTTGATATTTTTGTATAATTAATACAATATGTTCTATGTGCATGTTTTGTTTTTCATTACTATATACCTTCTTTTGCATCTCCCTGATATATATCATCAGTTTTTGTTTATATACATATATAAAAATATTTTCAACCTTACTTATAAATTAGTAATTGAAAAAACACTTACAGCATTGATTTCTTCCAAAATTCTTTCAATTCCTGTCAGAGCTTCTTGTAAGAAGGCACAGTCTTGATGTCGCATTGATGTTGACTTATAAAGGCGGGTCAATAAAAGAGGGTACCTAGAAGAGAAATCATAATCCACTCAGTCATTGGTATTAATGTTCACTTTTATTTCATTTTGATTTTTCCCTTATTTCTGTTGCTTTTTATCAAAACTCCCAAATCACTAATCAATGACTGTTAAGTATGGATTGGAAATAAAGATTATACTTCCTGTGAGATTTGAACTTTCATTGCTAATCTTTGGGAGCCTGATTTACAACATCAACCCTTACCAATAAAGCTGCAAAATTTAAACAGCAGGAGTGACTCCTTATTTCCTATTCTAAGAAAATTAACTTAGGAATTTTGATAAATAAACTGGCAGTTATTGTTAAGGAAGAAAAACCAAAGTTGTTTCTAGTGACTGACTTGAATTCTTTTTACCAGCTTTATGTCATCTCAGTGATAATCCTATTAAATAATAACATTTCACCATATTTTTACTCCAGGTGTTTATAATAAATGTCAATCATTTTATACATTTGTGATTCAAATTACAAGAAGAGTCTCTAACCTACAACTCATTGCCTATAAAATGATACAAACACTGCCAACATCATTATTCAATTTTATAACATTTACTCATTGATATTACTATTATATTACCTTATAATCTCTCTTATTTAGAATTCAGGAAGCATACATTAAGCTGCGAGTAGGAAACAATAAAACAATTGGCAGTAGACACCAACATTTATACAGGAGTTATTATGAACCTCTTATGTCTCAAAGTATACAGAAAACTCAAAGTACCACTACATTTATTCTCATTAGGATAGAACAAGTATGTCTCCTTGGAGTGTGACATAAAAACAAATTCATCAGTACTACATTCTACATGGTAAAAATAGATGAACCAATACTAATACTACTAATAGGACTACAAACATCTTGGAAATTAGGCCCTGTGGCACTCAACCTAGCAGTGCAAGCAGACAATACTGTCAGTGAACAAGCAAGAAAGTGTCAGAAAAAAAACAAGTTGCAAAAATGACATCACCTTTAATAGTATCACTGTTCAGTCCTAAAGGAAATCTGAGTACATTGGAATAGATTCTGAAGGAATTCCTTGACATGTTCAATGAGATAGGGGACTATGTCTACTGGGTGAGTACACAATAAATACAGACCCTAATGTAACACCAGTCATCCACTCACCATAAAGAATTTCTGAGGGATGAATTCAAGGCAGAATTGCTTCATGAAGCATGGTGATATAATTTTTGCCCATTACAAAACCTACTTTATAGATAAATTTGTTTGTGGATAAAAGGTGAATGAATCGGCCTGATTATGCCTTGATCCCAAAGACTTATATAAAGCCATACAAAGGCTTCACTTTGTATCACCAACATCTGAGGATGTTGTCACCAGGCTACCTGGGTCCAAGTGGTTCAAAAGCATAAATGTAAAATCAGGATACTGGAAGATAAAGTCAGATTAGCAATCACAAGAACTTACAACATTCATTACCCCATTTAACAATATATATTCAATAGATTTTCAATGGGAGTGAAATGTGACCAAATTTAATTCCAAAGGACCATGTTCAAAAATTTTGGTGACATCAAAAATGTTCTCTCCATCTCAGATGATACTACCATATATGAATTTAAGGAAGATATCAGTGACCACAATACAGCACTCACCGGGCTCTTTAAAGGAGCCAGTGTGAGAAACTGCAAGTTCAATCCCAACAAACTTAGAGGTACTTGCATCAAAGATACCCTTCTTTAGACACATCATATCAAAAGATATAAAACCAGATCCATGGAAGATCAAAGTGATCTCCCTGTTAAAACCTACAGGAGCATAAGAAGCACTAAGCAAGTTTCCTGGGATTAGTAAATTACCTAAATAAGTTTTCTCCATATTTAGCAAACCTGCTATCTAGGGTAGTGAATTCACTTGAACACCTCAGCAGCAAAAATATCAAAATATCAAAGAGGAAATTAGCAAAAGCACATTTGCTTAAATACTTTGATGCAAAGATACATATCACACTGCAGGACTAGGAGCAGTATTACAACAAGAGGAAATGCCTGTTGCATTTGTGAGCAAGGCGCTAACTGAACTGGAGATCTGATACTCTAACACTGAGATAGATGTTAGTTGTATTTGGCCTGGTAAGATACCATCACTATGTAATAGTACATAAAGTGACGATACACACTGACCTCAAACCACAATTTTAGAGTTTGGCACAAGCACCAACTAGCTAAGATGCTGTTAACAGTAAAAGGCTATGACTTCATAAAGTACAAACTGAGTAAAGCAGTACCTATAGCAGACTACCTGGCAAGAGTGTCTCTCAGGCCAGTGGATATCAACATTCTCCTGTTGAACCATCCCCTAAACGTATCATCAACATGTTTAAAAAACATAAAAGAAGAATCAATAAAGTTCCAAAACTCAGAGAGCTAACTAACATCATTATAACAGGATGGCCGGCTGATTGAGGTATCTATCTATGCACTCTATCGCCATACTAAAATTTCAGAGGTGAAATTGGCAAACACAATGTTGTTTTGTTGAAATGAACAAAATAGAAGTACCACTCCAATGAGACATACTACACTACAGCAGCTACTCACACCACACCAAGGAATTGAAAAAACAAGCACAAGGGCCAGAATAACAGTAGGAATCAACCAAGACATTGAAGACATGATTATGAAATGCCCAACATATCAAAAACCTTAATTAAGTATGTGGACAGAAATGTTGCAACATCAGAACTCATCCTACCCTTGACAATGTATCAACACCAATCTTTTCACTATGGAAGGCAATGAATACCTTCTAGTAACAGATTCGTTCAACAGATGTCCATTTGTAAAACACCTTTATTCCACTATATTTACAACTGTAATAAACCAATTGAAGTTGTTAAGCAAAGATAGCATTGTATCAGAAATAGTGTACAGTAACAATGGACTGTAGTACATCAGTAAAGGGTTTACCAACTTCTCCAAGAAGTACAATTTTGAGGACATAACTTCATCACTTCATTATCCCCAATCCAATGGATCTGCTGAGAGAATGGTGGGAATTTGCAAAAGGCACAGCAAATGATGAAATAGAGCGTAACACCTATATCCGCCAACATCAAATCCCCTGCAGAACTGCTTAATAGTCAACCAATAAGAACACCTCTTGTCTGAAAAAATCACACATACAAAATTGAAGGCAGTAATACTCTCAGCACATTATTCTATCCTAAAATACTATGGTGATCTTCTAAGAATAACTTAAATGTGACACAAATCACATATATGGGGCATCTAATGAACTTACTATTCATTTGTAATTGATCTACTGAGACAAGCTTGCTAACCATTATACCACCTTGAAGTGCCCAATCCTAGGATTCTACGGACTGAAATCCTTTTCAATTAAGAAGAGATGTTATATTACCTTATAATCTCTCTTATTCAGAACTCTTGTGCATTAATATTACTTCACTTTGAAAAAACCCTTAGTCGCTCCCACTTTTCCATAATAGCCCTCAGAGAGTAAACCATTTGAAAACTCCCACTTGTCACACATATTGTCCTTGATAATATACAAACCCACCAGATAACAGAACAGTTGTTGTTGTTGCAGTAGTAGTAGTAACAACAATAATAATACCTAATCACAAATAGATAAATATCTCAATGCTTCAAGAGTAATTCATTATTCCAATGTTACATTTCTGTCAGGTATTGTAGACTGGTGCTACAAAATTACAAAGAACTATACCCAATAACTGAAACTACATCACTTGAAGAGAAGTTAAAATCAGTTGTGTAGGGATTAAATAAAAATACGAAATAAAATAAAAAACACTAAAGAAGATAAAAATACAAATAAAATAAAAATACAAAATAAAATAAAAGTACGAAATAAAATAAACATAAAATAAACATAAAAATCTCCCAGGAGTCCTCTGACAGGAAAGACAATTGATGCATGCACAAAAAGAGAGGCCTCCTGATGCCAAAAATATACTCTATCTCTTTCTCTGTTGGACTTTGGATGGTAAAGACGTGACAAACTGTTAGGGAAGGAATTTCCCCAACAAGAGGTCGTTGGAACCAAAAATAAAATCAGTGTCCAAACTGTCCCTCTAGTGTCTCTGAATCTTTCCTTTTCTCTTTGCCTATTTATTTCAGCAGCGAAAGCTATTTAACAAGTTTTGGATGTTTAGGCAAAAGAACCAACCCAGTAGTAATAACCATAACATGCCATAGTTGCATTTTCTAATTCAATCTTTAGAAACAAAATCAAGGACAAGATTTGTATAATAAAGATTAAGCTATACAATAGAAAAGGATGGAAATAAATAAGATAGTAATAGTGAGATTAGCCATTTTCTTAAACAAAAACATTTGACATTCATTGACTGAACAGTATTACTGTTAGTTGAAATTCATAAACTATTTTTCTCAAAATAGTTTTTCAGGAAGATAGGTTTTTCAAGTCCACTGTTATTGCTCTTTTTAGTAATGATAAGATCTTCCTTCCTAACCTTTTGTTTGAAGTAGTGTGGAACATCAACATCTTCATTATGTCATTATTTTACCTTCAAGTTACAGTTGTTATCCATTTTAGTTGTTATTGTTATTAAAAGTCTTCAAATAATGTAGTTTTCATTATTTGGTATAGTTCTTTGTTATTTTCAGTCTATAAGATTTGATGAAGGATGGTTTTCTCTAAGACCTACAAGGTTCATTTTTCTCAAAAACATTTTTAATCATCAATCTGAGAAAAAACTACTGACAGTTTAGACATTTCTGAATGAGTTGAACACTGTGCATGACATCCATAGGAGAGTCTTGATCTGACAGGGCTATTGTCTTGAGTTCTTAGTTTAAAGCTTTGGTTTTGTAACATCTTGTGATATTGGACAAAATTACCCATAGCATGACCTATTCTATTTTCAATCTCTTCATCTCTTATACTAAATTTGTTATATAAGTGATTCATACATTAAAATAATTGAAGTGTTTCATAATTTTAATTTCACATTCTGAATTTTTATGATGGATTCACTGTATGCACCATCATTCTTTCATTCCACTTTCAGATCATAGTTTCTGTGTTAGAAAGATTTATATTGTCCTAATTCTTGGAATATTTTTTCTTTTCTTAATCATTTCATTCAAAGCAAGACAATAAAGTGACTAAAATGCAATGGGTTACTAAGTGTGAAAGAATCGGAGAAAATTATTAAGGAGTGAAAACAATAAAGGAACAGGAATTAAGAAGACAGAAGATAACAACTAACATTTGCAGAACCCTACTGCACGACAATTTTAACATTGCACCATTTGTGGCAATTTTTTAATCACATATAATAATATTCAAAGATTTGTGCAAGCTAAACGGCAAAAGGATCAAAACGCCTATTTTAAGAATAACCAGCACTGATTGGTTAATATATTTCAGAATATCTACGCAACATGTTTCGGATGCAATTTGAACCAAAATTCCTGTGAGTCTATCACATGATATGACTTGGCTATAAATGCAAATCCACATGCGGTCATTTTCAGTGATGAGGAAAGAGAGAACATCTATGCCATTCATCATGTAATGGACAGAAGTGAAAACCATCCACTTCATTCATCATGTGGTGCAAAAATCTTTAGTGGGAATCCTGAATTTGAAAGAAGCATGTCTCAAGAATATTTCTAAACAATTTGAAACTTAAAAAATTACTCATTTTATCAATTCAACAATTGATCTTTCTTCTCACTTAAACAAACACTGTAAACTCAATGTGAAAGTTAAAAAGTTAGATCATTTAACACTAACACAAGCTTTCTTTGTAACAAAAGTTTAAACAATCAAACCTGCTCACAAAATATTCTTTCACAAGAATATATCATACATTAACTTAAATGAAACAATTTTCAGACTACAGAAACATTGGACTCCAGCTGCTAGTAACAGTTGACGGTAAACAAATTTAAATATTAATATTTGAACATTATTTCATTTGATTTGGTGAAAGACAGTTGAATTGATTGACTACAAAAACATCAGCAAATCTGCAAAACCAAATTGCATAAAGACATTTTTCTTAATCCAGAACTTTGAACAATATCTATTACTCAGAAAAATTTTGCAGGCAACAAACATTTAAATATAACTAATTTGCCATTGCATTTGACTTGAGCTTTATTAATTGAGATATATTTTTTATTAAATTTTTGTTATTGTTTTCCCGATACTATTTTTTAGTTTTTATTGCAAAACAGTATCCTTGTGCCATGAATTAAAAAAATTATAATGTTGTTGGGGCGATTTTACACAGCTCACAAAAAATACTAACTTCTGTAATGTTTGGTGTTGGAGACAACAGATGCTTGCTAAACATCAACTACCACCATTGTGGGTTAACAGGATGGATGATTATTAGTGAGCGAGCGAAGGCGAACCCTGCTAGTGTCCTTCGCGTCCCTGTTTATTCTCCCGTTCCCGTCCGGATCCGCAGGGGCCGTAACCCCTGTGAAATTAGAGGTTATTTCCCTTTTATTGGTCAGCACATTACAACTTCTGATAACATAATTCAACTAATTAATTCTAACTCAGCTTAAGAAAAAACTGTAAAAATTTGTTTAAGAAATTGTATAACATTAGAAATGTATTGATGTTCAATTATTATATAAGTTTTTTTTTAAGAATTTATAAATGGCTGAAGTTAAAATCTTTCAAAGTTTAGCTTTCTCACCATTTTCTTCTCATGATAAAAATAAAATAGAACTTAATTTTAAGTAAATTTAATAACACTAACAGAATAAGGATTTCACAAATAAGTCTTCTCATAGTCAAAAGTATTCTTAAAAATATCATGTACAATTTTTATGTGGTCTCACGGGATAGTACTAGTGCTTATAAGTATATAAATCCTAACACAAACACATGTAGTTGTAGTAGTCATCTGACCAAGCTGGTATTGTTTATTCACTGCTTAAAATGGGCGAGAGGGTGAGGGGGAATCTAATCCTTATCTTAATTTTGGAGAGCTAATCTAGGGGAGATAATTTGGGGTCATAACATCACATATACTAGTTTTACTTGCTAATTATAATGAACATGATTTTTACTAAGTATTTCATACAGATGTTACATCAAACTTAGCTTAATTCCATTACTTATTGCATCAAGCTATTAAAACTTTGAAACTCTAAACAATGATAAAATTGAAATAGTAAATTTTTCTGCTAAATGATAATTTTCCTTACTTCATGATCCTCTGCACTGGAACCATAAGGAAAGACTTTAGATTCATTCGCCGGAGTACACTATTTTCCGCCTGAGAAACTTGCAGAAATGCACGCAGCACTTCCTTTTCATGTTCTAGTTGCTCAAGAAGTTCAGTTGCAGATGTCTGAAAAAAAAGACAAAAATCAAATATTTTGATTGATCAGAATTGAACAAGAAGATGTCTTACATCTATTTTTTTCATCTGGATATCTCCTATGCTCCTACAACATTACTGGCTTTTCATCAAGAGTTTTGCCATAAGCATTATATTTTCATTTCTTCTTCAGATAAGATTGGATGAAAACAGCATCTAATGTGACAATGGAAATAGATGATGATTGTTTAATACTTTCATTCATCATTAGGCTTATTAGCATCGAGTAACCAGCTTAAAATAAATTTACAAACTACCAAAAAACAAGATAAAAATGCTTCCAAATCTTAATTTGCATTTTACATTAAAAAATTTGCATAATCTTTAGTTAGATATGAAGAAACATTTGGCTCATATTTGCAGTGGTAATTAAAGTTTTATTTGTTAATAAATAAATAACAGAAACTAATGTTTCTACTATTTATTAGGTAGAGTCATAAGTAATTTTGTTTTTTTAGAAACCAATTGTAATGACAAAGGTATCACCCTAAGTACTAATCACATGTGTCAGTTAAGAGTAAATTTGGAGTACATTAACATAGGACAATGTCTAATGCAAATGGTAGTGGATTGAAAAGGGTAAATCTCCACAAATGAACCCTTATAGAATCCAGCTGCACAACAATTTTAACAGCACACTCTTTGCGACAATTTTTCAATCGCACATAATAATATTAAAAGGTTTGTGCAATCTAAATGCCAAATGGATCAAACAAGAATAACCAGTGCTAACTGGTCAATATATTTCAAAACACCTATGCAACATATTTAGCTTGAAAATTGTGCCAAATTTCCAATGAGCCAGTCACAAGACTAATTTGAATATATAAGCAAGTCCCATGTGCGGTCAAAGCCAGTTCAAAACAAGCAGTCCATACCATTCATCATGTAATGGTCACAAGCACAAACCATCCACTTTATTTGCCATGTTGCACAATACAAAAACACATCAGTGAGAAATTTAATTTGAACTGATTTTCATCAGAAACCTTTGTCACTCTTATCGTAGAATTTTTAACAAGTTAAGTACTGTCTTAACTTATTATTTATTCAACACTTACTCACTCAACTAAACTTACATTCACCAAATATTCAATCAAATTAACATTTTATTCACACATTTAAAGAACATACAGTAGCGAGGATAAAGATCAGAACAATGTTAAGAAAAAGTCTAAATGTGAAATAACTTTTTATTTTATTTTAAAGCTTCATAGAACATTTTATCAAGGAAAAATAAGGATATAAAGGTAAATTATATAATTCCAAAATATAAAACTCAATGAACTTATTTCGATATAAAGCTATAAGAATAATTACACTGTACATCCTTTAAACTGTTTATAAACCAATTACTTCATTCTGCCAAATTAATTCTTAAGGGTTGAAACTTTTTCTCATTCATAAATTTTATATCTTATTCTCACCATTTAAAATATTTTATGTCAATTTTTGTAATTTATGATATGGTTGTGGTATTCCAGGAATAGGAACCACACAAAATAAAGGAAAAACAACAGAATTTGAGAAAGAAAAATAAGTATATTACACGTAAAAAATACAAACTTGAATAAGGGTTAGTGATCCAGGAATACGGGTTTAGTAAGAAGGATATATAAAAGTCTCTGAAGTGAAGCCGTAGTAGAATTAGTATATCCACGTCGGAAGCTGACGGTGCTGTGTAATACTATTCTGCTATGAGTGGAGCTCAGAGCTGCTATGAACTATTGATGCTGTATCTCTCGGTATCGTTTGGTATCTGTCAGTATCTCACGAATCTGACATTCTCTTTCAGATCTGACAATGTCTGACATCTTGCTTCTATGCAGGAGTATATGTATACTCTAGAAGATTTTATTATCCTGGAAAAAGGGAAGACCCCACAACAGATATAAATGTTAAATTTTTGTTTGTTGCTATATAGAATTTGTTGTATTTCTTTGTTTGTCAAATGTTTTCAACTTATTTGCCATTGCACTAATTTTTAATTTTAATAGTTATCTGGAACATGCTAGAGATTTGTTTTAAATAAGAGAATAGCAAATTTAATAACCAGATCCACTACACCCTAAAACTGAGTTCTGTGGAAGAAAAGTAATGTTGTGTATGCATGGTATTGTTGAGATATTCATTTAGACTTCTTAAAATGCAATAAAATACTAAATGCACATTTATATATCCAGCAACTGCACTGTGTTCATAAATGTTTGGTTGAAAAATATCCAGTGCTCATCAATAGGAAAAATGTTGTTCTCCTCTATGACAACATAAAACCACATTCAGCAATAACATGGAAATAAATTTTGGAACTCAGTTGGTCTGTTCTACCTCACCCAATATATTCACTTGACTGAACTTGAACAGATTATTACATTTTTAATTAATGCAATAAAAACAGATATAATTAAAAAAACAAGTGGAAAACTTCAACTACAATAGTTGGCAATATAAAAAGAAAAAAATGAAAGAATAAAAACAAAAATGCTGTAGTTTCTTGTTTTTTATTTAATCATTTCACCTCAAGCAAGGCGGGACTGCCACTAGTACACGGGAGGTAAAGTTAGAGAAAAGACTGGGTATTGTGGGTATTGATGAAACAATAAAAAATGAATATGATTAAAAAAAAATAGAAGATGGAAACTGACATTGCATTTCAATTTTTGGAGATTGTAGCTATCAGGGAAGCAAGTAAACAGAAGGAAGTTCCACAGACAGGAAGTGGAAGAAAAGAAACCTTCGAGTAGAAGTGACAATTAAATATTTCAACAATAAAAAACTGAGATACAGATGTCAATCTAGTAGAACACTTAAATTCACGTGAAGTAAAAAAGCTCATCAGAACAGTTGGAGTGAAAATATATATAGAAAAGGCAGAGGGAAGCCATATGACATTGGTGAGAAAGTGACTGAAGTTGAGATGCCAAGTTGATTACATTGCAGATCTTTCTTTGGATTTTATTGAGTACCTCAAGCAGGAGCATCAAACCAGATATGGAAACAGTATCCAATGCAAGGATGAATGGTAGATTTATAAATGTGCAAAATGGATTCTACACAGAGACCCAGCCTTCCTAGCAGTAGATACAGCTATAGCTCCAATATATTCATTCCACTTCAAGTCAGTCAAAAAAGTGAGGTCAAGGAAGCAGGGTGTGTTGCTTTCAAGGAGATCTGCATCAGCCATGCTGATGGTTGGTAGGAAAGTTTCTCTATGGTGGTTAAAAGAGAGCAGTTTTGTTTTGGAGGTAGTTTTGTTTATTAGCCATTTTCTGTTCCAGTTAACAGTGTAGGACCTGGGATAGAGGCTTGAGTGATGCCTGTGTTTGTGTAAAAAGATCTGAAAGCCTCCCCAATTAAAACAACCTTCATTTCATGATTTGATAGGAACAATTGGATCAAATCAAACAACAGTCCAGAAATACCATAACTCTGGATTCTGCATAGAAAGCCAGCATGCCGAACCCTGTCAAATGCTTCTGAAATATTTAGAGTAACAGCTCAAGCTTTGCCATTATTGTCAAGAGCCTGGTATACATATTCAGTAATGGCCATTAACACATCAGCTGTTGACCTGGCAAAGCAGAAGCCATATTATTTGTCAGAGAGTAGGTCATGAAAGGTAAGATGTTTAACTACTTCAGCATTGATTAGAGCCTTGAATACTTTGCCAAACAGTGGTAATAAGGTAATATTTAGAGGGGTCAGAAGGTTCACTAGAGTTCTTAAAAACAGGAACTACAGATGCAGACTTCCAACAAGCAGGAAACAAATAGACAATAGTTGTAGAATTTGGAGAGGAGTGGAGTCAGCTTAGGGGCACATTTCTTTAGGACAATGATTGGGATTCCATCACCTCTACTTGATTTATGGGAGTCTAATTTAGAAATTAAATTTAGTATGAACTAATCAGTTATCACACTTATCATAACTCTGATCAAGGAAATTAATATATTGCACACACCAATTAAAACAGGGAAAAATGAAGAAGGAAATACACATGTATCACTTATATATATATATATATATATATATATATATATATATATATATTTCTGTGCATGTGTATGTCTCAATATATTATTTAAAATAACATATATCAATAATATATACACACAAACACACACACATGTGTGTGTGTGTATGTGTGAGCATGCATTATTTATTTATGTTCTGTTTATTTGTTTTTATTGCATTAATTAAATTTTGTACCTCTAAGTATTTTTTGGTCTAGGTATCAGCATAATGATATTTGAATCCTGAATTATAATGTGAAATTAAGGGAGAAAATTACAACTATTCATTCAAACAAAATATTTTAAAGACTGTTTAAAAAAAATGTCCTTCCTATATCAGTGATTGAATTACCAGTTCTAAGTTGAGTTGCAGCCTTACTACTAAGTGTACTTTTGCAAATGATAGCACTCTGAAGATGACTAACACTATTTGTAAGTTGAAAGGCAGGTTTCAGTCCTTTTGAGTGAATTTTTGTTATACTTTGACAATATTCAATTTGTGAATTAACTCACTTAATTGGATGAGTGTAGTTTAATCCTCAAACAAAATATCCACAAAAAGACACTTTGCTTTCTAGTTTTAAAAATATTTGGTGGTGAAGTACAAATGTACTTCACCACTTTTTAATTATCAATTATCTCCAGCTGAATTACATGTTTTATCGCATGAACTTGAGTTTTGAATTTGACCTATTTCAATAAAATAAGAAATTACATTTTCTGAGTTTAAGGTTTTTTCACCCAGCTTAGCACCTTTAATGGTTGATAAAGGAAGTGCACTTAGGACAAGACTTAATGATCTTGCTCGTGTCTTTGCTGGTACAACTAGTTCTCAAACTGAATTCCTTCAACAGTTTTAAGATCCTAAAAAACTTAAATTTCTTTTGATTATAAAACCTGATAAAGGGTTAAAGGTAGTTATTTTGTATTAAAATGATTATGTTAATAAAATGATGGTAATATTGAATGATAAGAAGAAACTTGTAAAATTATGGCCAATTTTTTTAATAAAAAAGACTCAACCAGTCATAATTTGATGATTCTGTATTGAACTCATCTTTCTCCCCTTCATATTTCTAAAACTGTTTTCCTTGAGTTTATGTTTACCATGATGCCTGTTGAAGTCAGGTTTGACATTGTGATATATAGACAGATTGACAGGATTGCAGTGGGTAGCCCTTTAGGTCTTGCAATGGCTAGTTGGAGATGGAAACAGAGATGTTTAATGAAGCTTTAAATAATTCACATCCAGCTCTCAGTTTCCCAAGCAATCATGTTTTATTGTTTTTGGATCACTTAGTTAAGTGCCATACATGATACGCACTTGGGTGATCATGTCTTGAAAGAAACATGACTGACTGAGCAGAAGATTTTCCCACAATAGGTTGCCATTACTTTCTTCAGTAGACTGGTTGCCAACCAAGAATACAGAACCCAATCTGTCCTGTTATTTAACATATAGCTGGAGGGAGGGTATTTGTGCATATGTGAATGTAATGAATTTGACTGGAATTTAAACTCGGCTCTCCAATTTCTTGTTTTTGGATACCTTGGTATAATGACAAAATTCTAATTTTGTTACATCTGTGTAATGAAAATCCATGTTTACTGGATTATATACCTGCTGGGACTCATTTTGTCCTAGACAGCATAAAATTAATCTTATAAAAACGAATCTCTACTACAGCCCAGAAATGTAATTTTTTGCTAATTTGTGCATCATGTTTTCTTCTATCTTAAAATAAATTCATAAAAATGGTATGCCTATATTTTGAACAAGTTTTGTAATTTACCAATTGAAATGACAGCATGAAGCTGACTACATGGGTTGGACCACTCAAAGAGAATTGCCTAACAGATACCAGCATGGTTCTTTAGTTGCTGTTAGTAAGCACATGTTAAAAATGTTGGAATTTTATTTTCTATCCAAGAATTTTCCAGTCCAACAAGTTCACTGGCTTCAAAGTAATTATTTAAGTATATGTATCAAGTATAAATTGACAAAAATATCTTTGGCCAAAGGAGATAACTCCAGATATATTAACTACCAATTAGAGAGTTTTTTCCCTTTAAATTCTTTAAACATTAATCAACTTGACGTTAAGTTGCAATACTGCTGAATATTTCAGTATATTAAGTAACAATATTTAGTACTGATAAAAAATTAATTTTTACTCTGAAAAGCTTCATCAGCAACCAGAATATGGCTTTGATGCTTTCAAGGTTATCACATAGTCCTTTACTTCTACAGCTGCATATTTCAGTATTTAGAGAAGGGTAGCTAAACAATTCAAACAAAATTGAAATAATATCGATCAACACAGTATATAAATACCAAAAGGAAAAAACTAACCCAAGGTAATCATTGCCACTTTGCCTATAACAATCTTCAGATCCTATGTTAATTCACACACACTTATGTGCATATATGTGTGTGTGTGGGGGGGGGGTGGGGGGGGGGGCATATATATATATATATATATATATATATATATATATATATATATATTAATAATAATAATATTTATTAATAAATTATAACATTGATATGTTATAATATCACTACAAAAGTAGCTAATTTGTTTCGACACTTTTTGTGTCTTTTCAAGTGATGTTGTTATTTCAAATGAATGGCTTTAACAGGTTAAGAACAAGCAAGACCTCTTTCATCAGGGAGGCATTATTGTATGTCCAATGTGGACCAATCAGAGTAAAGCAACTTTTACTTTGGAGAATATGTGGGAAGACTTAAAATTAATCTTGGTGGGCATTGGTATTAAAATTTTATAAAATTAAGATCAGCATTATTAATTAGAAAAAGAATGCATACATGAATAAACTTACAAACATTCACATATGGAGAAATATTCACAAACATTAGTAAGAAAAAACATATACATAGTAATACACCCATGTATATATATATATATATATATATATATATATATATATATATATATATATTGGTTATAAATTTTAAAAAAAGGCTTCAAGGTAAATCCCAAAGAATCCTATTAACATCAAATATTAACACTGATCCAGCCAGAGGGTTTAATGTAATTAAATTTATTTATTTACAGAGCCAATATTTTTTACATATAAAAAAATTCAAATTTTCTTGAATTAGATGGCCATTTTGACAGGTAAATTTAACACCCATCTCATCAACAAGAACAAAACATTATGGGGAAAATAAACTTGTTTGTTTGTGTGTGAAAAAAACAGAAGTAAGGGTAAGAAAAAAGAAAAACAGAGCAGATCATTGCAGATCATTGGTATCAGAACCTGTAGGTCTGTCACTTTGGTGACAGAAATGAAAAGAGATACAATAAAATAAATTAAAAATAAAAATTAGGAAGAATTGATGAAATAATGGCTTTACAAGGCCACTGTTAAAGTGTTACAAATAATGTTAATATCAAAATAAACTGGTTAAATATAACAAGTTAAAAATTAAAATGATAAAACTAGAAGGAAAATAGATTTAAGAACAAGACGTTATATAATTAAATCATATGGCTAATAAAAAGAACTATTTTAAGGTATTTTAATTTTAGATTAATTATTAGGAAATTAATTTAAATCTATGACAGCATTAATACCAAAACAAACTGGTTAAACATAAGTTAAAAATAAAACGATAGAACTAGAAAGAATATAGATTAAAGAAAGGGAAGTTATTATATAGTTTAATTATACAGCTAATAAGAAGAAACAACTATTTAAAGAAATTTTAATTTCAGATTAATTATTAGGAAGTTTGTTTCTAAATTTAAATTTATGACAGCATTTGCTTATAAATTCTTTTGTTAAGTTCAAAAGAAAATTTAGCTTAGGATATTTTAATATTTTAATTTTTTTAACTAAATATAGATTGCATCTATTGTAAAGCTTATTAGGGGTGCAGACTTCACTATTGGGTTAAGTTCCTCCGCTTTCATTTTCTACAATCTTCAGGAAAGGGAAGTTTAGATTTTTAGATTAGGGCTAGAAAAGGAGTCTTGTTTAAATTCCCCTGCAAAAATTTCAATGTAAACTTGATAATTATTTATGTTATTTTGGGGGGGAAATGTTGACTTGGTAGATCACTTGAGTAGATCTACATTTACCTTCCATGAGACAAATGTTGATGGACCTGCAATTGCAAGAAAGTATTATACCAGTTTTAATTATTTCTATCTAAATTCTTTAGAATCTGTTTATGAATTAATGATATTATCCCAATTATTTGTGTAAGAATAACTAATTTTAATAATATTTCTATTAAAGATTCTACATAGGGGATTATTGGTATGAAAATGCTTCAATTTCAGAAAATATTTCCCAATGTTAATGTTAGATAGTCTACAGAATGGGGGGAATTAAACCATATAACTTTCCTATTTCTACATCTACTCCTCATTTTAAATGACTCAAATTTAACAATGGGAGAATACTGTGATACAGCTAATTTTGCTAGCAAACTAAATATTGCTCATAATGTAGGAAAAATCTATTAAAGATGTTTACCTTTTATTTAAAAACCACAAATATAACTTTAATAATAAATTACAAACTAGGTTAATTAATCCTACTAATCTTACTAAAAGTGATTTAGGTTTAATCTCTAGGGAACTTATTAAAAGAATAATTGAGGAACTATGGTTCATTCTCTGCTCCAATCTCTGGAAGGATTCTTCCGATACCATTAATTGGTTTACATATTCTATAGGAAAATAAAGAAAGAAAAGTATATTTTGGAATTTCTGCTGGATCTTGTAAACAGGTTTTATAATCTTAAATATTCTGTCTCTAGGTCCCACCTTAATTCCCAGACCACATTCTCTAAATATTTGTGGGAGTTAAAGTTTGAATGGAAGATTATAGGAAAATCACAAACTCTTATTAACTTTAGAAATAGATGTAACCTATGCTTATATTATGACAATATTTAACATAGTGTATGGATGAAAGAGGGTTAATGGAAATCATTTTATTTATTTTTATGGACAAAAAAAAGGTTAGAGAAAACAATTTTATTTTATTTGGATGAAAAAGAGTTAAAGAACACAATGTTGTTTTTTTTGTCGGAAAGAGATTCGCTTTCCCAAGATTGCAAACTGGTTAAAAAAAAGAGATGAAATAGAATCACACAATATGATTGTTATCATCCAGCAAAACACAGCTGGAATATTGGAGGTCAAATGTCAAAGCCACCTTGTTGAAAAGTGAAACAGGCTAACATTGCATAGACAAAAATGATTAAAGAAGGAAATTTTATTTTTTTTAGAGTCATATTTTCTCAGATAGAATTCAGTGAAATACAGCTGACATGATTAGGAGGTCAAATGTCAATGCCACTTTGTTGAAAGAAATGGAGCCGAAAATGATTAAAGAAAGAAATTTCATTTTTTTAATTCATATTTCCCCAGGTGGAACTCAGCAAAACACAGCTGACACGATTAAGAGGTCAAATGTTAAATTAATCTTGTTGAGAGAAGAGAAAAACCAATTGTTAATTGTTGGGAAAATTATCATTCTAAATTTCCCTGAGAGAGTAACAGCTCTTCCCAAAGAGGAGGGAGAATCTTCCAGAATTGGAAGTGTGAAATAGAGATAAAGAAAAGTAAGATGTCAGATAGGTTGACATCATGTAATAGCTACTCCCAAGAAGAGGGAGAATCTTCCAGAATTAGAAGTGTGAAGCAGAGAAAGAGGACTGGTTGAATTTTAAGATATTTGCATAAAACCCCTTATACATCCCCACCATACCAGTAAAAAAGGATACCCATCAATACGAGAGCCCACAGGTGCTAAAGTCAGTTCCCAGTTAGTTGGAGTTGCAGTTGGAGATAGAGTGAAATGGAGTTAGTTGTCACCACTGTTGCCACTCGCAATTCCAGTTCGAGTTCAAGTTGCTGCCCGGAGTTTGAAGTTGTCACCTGAATTTGAAGTAATAATAACCAAAGTTATCTGCTAAAGAAGAAAAACTCCAACAAAAACCTTGTGCCAACCTGATGATAATAGTAAGAAGAAAACTCCTATGAACATTTTCGAAAAGTACAAACAATGGTACTTGAATTTACCAGTTACCTAATTACCAAGTCTGGCCACTCTTAGAGATAATAGGCAAAATTTTTGTTCAGTTGCCAATTATTAGGAACAGGTTGAAAAAAGAAAAGAAAAAGAACTGTAATTATTTTTTTTATTTTTTTGTATGTAAATGCCATCTGATTTATTCAGTCATCGTCCATTTTAATTTTCAAAATTGGTGCCATTTAATTTCCACAATTGTGTGTGCATATCCAAATTGGTTTAGCTTGACTGAGATACCCCAGTGATAATTCAGCTTAACTCTCTTAAGATCAAAAATCAAAATGTGGGTAAGAGAGATTACAGTTGAAGAGGTCAACCCAAAGACCAGCTGCTGTGTCAGTGCCATCAACGACCAATGAATGTGGGCTTAGAACAGGATTGATCCTGACAAAAGGAACAAAATGCCGCAACAAGATGAAAAAATAAAAATAATTAAATTTAATGAAAATAACCAGCTTTTGAATCAACATAATGAAATTATTTTTAAATGCCATCACAAAAATAAATCTAATTTACCTGTTTAGTAGGATTAGACATTTTTCCTTACCAATAATTTTATAGCAAATTCATCTGTTTTTTTCTATTGTTTTCTTAGTTTTGTTTTACTATTTATTATTTTCTTTATAATTAAAACTTTTGTTTTTTGTGATTTTTACCTATGATTGTAATTTATATTTTACTATATAAGCACTTTTTCTTTTAAGTTTGTAATTTTTATTATGATTAATATTTTTTTTGTCTTTGTGAATAATTTTTGTGAATCTTTTTCTTATTTTTGTGAATTTTTATTTTTCTATATTATTATTTTTAACTTTTAAATTATTTGTGATTGTAATTATAATTAGGCCCTTTTCCTTTTCTTTTTCACAGTTTTATTTGTAATTTTTTTCTTTTTGTATCTATTTTTAGTTTTGTGTGTATTGAGTTTATATTATTGTGTGAATATATGGCCTTTTATGTGTTTGTGTGCATTTGTTTTATGCACAATTATATCCATTCTCTTGTTTGTTTTTGTAAAATAAATTGTTTCTCCTTTAAAATTTTGTGTATGATTTGGTGTATATATTTTTTATTTTTGTGACATTTCCAGTATGATCGCTGCTTCCATGTTAAACTGTATACTCCTCTACCCTTCACCTAACCTCTATATTCTCTCTCTGTGTTAAACAAAAATTTTTTTTAAATATTCTGATTTAAATCAAATTATTTGATTTTTCTGGTCTGATGAAGTAGCTTGTATTTTTACAACTGCTGAAATAAATTCTGAATTTATAATCATTTAATTATTTGTTGAGCTTTCTTCTCTATATATCATATTACTCTGGATAATATCCATTTTTATCTATTTAGTATATTAATTAGATAATATTTTGGGAATTATTCTCTCCATTTTTACAAGTTTGTCATTATATCTATGTGTGTGGCAGAACATGTTTTTAAAAATATCCTGGACACATTCTTGCTGACAAGAATGGCTGATGCACAGAATAAAAAGAGTGTATAAAACTCTACTAACCTGGTTCACACAGTATTTTTCAAAAGGTTGAAACATGTGGAATGATTCCCGGAATAATTGTCCAATGTTGACACTTAGCAATTCCTGTAAGATAATCAGAAAAAAATGAAAATGAAAAAAAAATAAATGCTGTCAAAATATTTGTTATAGGAAATAGGCAATGTAGATGTTATTAAATATTTGACTCTTGACACTGTATCTTTTCATAGGCTTTAATTTAATACTCAATAAAATTTATTTACAATTCCATTTTGTATATTGCATTGGGCTATACAAGTGGCCTGTTAGATTATTTTTTAACAAATGGTACAAAAAAGCGAGTTTGCAAATCTATCAATTAAACTTGATGCCTATGAGACAAAATTTGCTTTGAAAAATATATTAGCTAATTATTTCTACCAGAGAAAACTATATCAATCCATTATTATTGTTGTTGGTATTATCATTATTATTTTATTATTTCCTTTGATTTCTGTTGTATACTCATTTCCTACCAGGTCCCAGCTAAGGTCAGAAATGGCTTTATATTTTTCACTGATCATTTTTGTAAAAAAATAAAAAAATATCCTAAGATCACACACATATTCCCATAAATAAAGCCCTTTGTAAGGTATGAGCTGTAATTGTTAGTACAACTTGTTTATTTCTTTAAAGAATGGGCCACTAGAGAATGGGCCACTTCAATGAGTCTATCAGAACCAAACTGAGAGCTTCAACTACAGCTGGAATTATTGATCTCCTCATGTGCCAGATTTTTGAGATTTCCACTTCAAGATCTTTGTATTTTGATAGTTTTTCAGGATCTTCTAAATACAATCTGCAAGAATTGCTATGTCAATAAAAAAGTACATTCTGTTTTTGTGGTCTTTGGTCACAATATCTAGCCGACTAGCCTTGATTGTTCTGTCAGTATGTATTGTAAAGTCTCATAAATCATGTCTGATTATCTGCAACCGGGTCTGGGTGATGTTCATACCTGTTTCTTACAGTTTTCTTCCCATAAAAGTTGAAAATTTTTCAGTTCAAATATTGGACCACTTTTTCATGCCAAGTTTTATATACAGTGGGTGTTAATACTGTGCAACATGATACAAGATGGTCAATTGTTTCTGAATATTTGTCACAGAATCTGCATTTCAGGTTAACAATTTTTTAAATTATTATCTTTATTATTATTATTATTAATAATAATAATGATGATGATGATGATGATGATGATGGTAATATAATTATCATGTTTTGATTTCTGCTATGGTCACACTACCTACTAAATCTGCAGAAAGACCTAAGGTAGATTGTGGTGTGTTTGTATGGCAGCATTTCATGATTTATTTTTCTAACTCCCATAACATCACTAGCATTACATGAACAAAGTTCTTCTTAATGTGTGGGCTCTACTTATTAAGACAATTTTTTCAATGTGTTGTTGTATTCCTTTTTTTTTTACCATTCCAAGTGCATTACTATGACTGGTACTATTCTTGTTTTCAATTTTCACATTTTTTCTATTTCAGTTTCCAGGTTTTTATACTTTGATAGTTTTTCAAATTCATTTTTTCAGATGCTGAAATTAAAAAAAAAAAAAAAAACTGCAACTAGAATAGGTGAATGAACAGATCATGAAAGGGAACCAGAAATGGACAAAAAATACTAACATCACCCAAAGTACTAATCATAATGAAGAAAGTGAAATTAATATCAATCACTGTGAAGATAATGCTTTAAAAGAGTTGGAAAGGTTTGATCTTAGTTGATCACAAGATGGTAATAAAACAAGTCTAAAACACACTGAACCAAATTATTTTACAGAAAACAAGAATATAGCCAAAGAAAAATTAATGAGGCACATAAGTCAAACACATAATATTAAAATCGAGAAACAAGAACTACTCCCAAAATTACAACCAATAAAGCATAACCTCAAAATTATTAAGCTCTACAATGCAATTCTGGATAAGGTAGAGCCAGATATGTTTCAACAAAGCAATATATACGTCAGCAATAGAAGCAACTAAAAAAATTAAGCATCAAAGTAAAAAAAGGCAATCTCACAGATATGAAGATCCACCTTGGCAAAGAAAAATAGAGAAAGAAATTGAATTAGAAATTAATTATCAGTACACAATGAACTGTCAAGAGGAACAAATGTAAAAACTAGAAAATGCAGAGAAGTCAAAAGAAAATACAAAATTAGGAATGAAAATGAAGTCCTATCAGCTAAAGAAAAAATTAAGCAAACAAAACTACTGAAGGCTCAAAAAATTGAAGACTATGAAAAAAGATCAAGATTCTACAAACAGAACAAAATCTCTCAAACTGATGCAAAGAAATGTTACAGAGAAATAGGCAAAGAAAAAATTAAAGGGATGACCCCCCCCCCCCACACACACACACTCACCCATCAAAAGAAGAGGTTATACAGTTCTGAAAAAAAATTGGCTTGTCCTAAAGAACATAAGAAGTAGATTTCATCAAAGTGTGTCAAAATGGAAAATAACACTTCCCCTCAATCCTATAAATGGAATAAACATCAACAGAGGAATATTTCAAGGTGACTCTTTGTCTCCCTTACTATTTTGTATATCCTTAATAGCATTAACCAGCAAGCTTAACAGGACAGAATATGGCTATAAGAAAAATAAAATATCTATTTTCCATGGATGATTTAAAGTTGTATGCTAAGAATGACAGTGAGCTGGAAGGTCTTCTGCAAATAATAAAATGTTTCACTGATGAGATTGGAATGGAATTCAGTTTGGATAAATGTGCTAAAGCTGCAACAACAAACCTCCTCTATTACTCTTGGGTAACAACCAATGATTTAAAGGAAGAAAAAGCTTATAAGTATCTTGGTGTAAATGAGGGCAAAGGAATTCACAATAAAAAAATGAAAGAAATAATGTGAAAAGAGTTCTATAAAAGAGTGTGATTGATATTAAGAACTGAACTGAACAAAACAGAATTATGGCCATTAATAGCTTTGCCATCCCAATGGTTCAATATAATTTCAACATCTTGAACTGGACTGTAAATGATATCAGATGAATGAATTCTAAGAAAAGAAAGTTTCTTTCTAAGCATAATATGCATCATTCAAAGGCTGATGCAGACCATCTATACATATCCCATAAAGAAGGTGGAAGAGGTCTAATTCAGCTAAAATTGCCATACATGACACCAACTATTGGCTTACATGGAACACATAACTATTGACTTACATGGAAACAACAAAGGACTAGATGATACAATTAGTCAAACAATGTGAAAACAAAAAGAAAAAATATTCAATCATGAAAGAAGGTTGTAAATACACACTAGATTTATGCTTAGTAGATTCTGTAGAAAACTAAAAGAGAAAGCAAGAATCAACTGTTACAGCAAAAAGAAAGCCAAGGTTAAAGCTCTTGAACATATGAAACAATACTGACAAGATAAACTTCTGCATGGCCAATATCCAGAACATGCTAATAAAGCTGATATTGATAAAAATAACACTCATTGATAGTTACGAGCATCTGGATTAGAGGCTGAAATGGAAAGTTTTATTCTTGCAGTGCAAGACCAGTGTCTTTTCACTCAGAACTTTCAGGCAAATATCATACATAACACTGGAGATCCAAAATGCAGGTTCTGTGACAAATATCCCAAAACCATAGACCATCTAATCTCAGGATATTCTGTACATACAGTAAATGAATTTACAATTCATTGTGATAGAGTGAAGAAATATTTACACTGGATACTGTGCAAACACTTTCGAAAAGATGTTAACAAACACTGGTATGAACATCTCTCAGCACTGGTTACAGAAATAGATATCATCACTCTATGGGATTACACCATCAACACAGATAGAAAAATTAAAATTAAATTGAAGTTAAAACAAAGGTAAATTTTAAGAGAAATAGTAAAGTTGTATAATAGCAAAAAATACCATGAGATCAACCAAGGAGTATCAAAATTCTTTTAGGAATAAATTTGTATAAATAGTTTATATTTTTAATAGTTTATCATTTTCAAAGAAGGAAAGAAGCAAGCAAGTTGTAAGGAAATGAAGTAATAAAACAAACTTTCATAATGTTAGTTATATAATCCTCTTGAGTATATGTTTTATAAATTCATGTTTTAAGAAATACATGTTTGTTTTAACTGAGTTTTGGTAAAAAATTTTCTTGTAGCTTATGATCTTAGCAATACAGAATTGTTATTTGTACTTATTACATTCAGCCTTCTGTTCTACCTCAGAATTATAAGTACAAGTCATTGACTAAGCCAAATTTGATCCAAGATTCCAGCAATATTTAACTTTTGTGCCTGAAAAAACAGTGTATCAAAAGGACAATTATTCCCTTGTTATGTGAACAAAATATAATGTAATATTTATTATTTATCATTTTGGAAAGAAAGAAATATGAAAAGGAATTTTATTATTCATAAATTTCTAAAAATGTTTGCTTATTTACAAGGATAATTTATATTTACAAGATTATAACATTTTTTTTTTTGTTCACAATCTAATAAATAAATAGTGTTTAATATTGTAGTTTGTTACAAATAAAAACACGAAATCAGTTTCTCTTTCATTTTCCGTTTTTTCTGTCCCAACAAATTGCTGTTGCTTTCCAATTCATGCTTCCTGTATTACTTTAATTAATCCAGCCTCACTGTCATCTGACTGTCTGTCTCCACCATGATCACGCCACCAATGAGATAAAACGAGACCACAACAAATTCATGGTTTAATGGCAGTCACGATCCTTCAAGGAAACCTGACATGCCAAACAAATATGTTCTGTGGGAAATAAGTCATCTCATTCATTACAAATATTTTTGCTGTCAATTCTCAAAAATAAATAAAATGTATAAATCCACTTTCATATGTTTGGGTTCTATTAAAATTCTGATCATTGCTTTTTAAAACAATCAACATTGCCGAAGGTGTCAAAAGTGTATACTTTTGACACCTTATATATATAGCAGTGTCAAAGAAATAATCATTCTTTTGACATTGTCATTTCACTCATGACATATGAAATGGAAAATCAACCCAGTAAAAATAACAGAGATTAACATACTTAACAATCATTCTAATGCAGATCCTTTTATGGCCAACACAAATATAAATTTACATAAAGTTATATTATAGTAAATAAAGATTTCAACTCTTTTTGTCCCTTTCTTTGTGGGGAAAATGGGATAGAAAATTAGTAAATGAAATTTCCTTAAGATTAAATATATTGTTACAGTGAAAAGTATTAGCAACAACTGATACAAAAACAATCATCCAGAATTTCTTTAAAGCAATTTAAAAAGATTTCTTGCTGCATCTTTCATTTTTATATATTTCTTTCTTTTTATAATTAATTAAAATATATAGAGGAAATTTTCACTGAAGTAAATTAACAACCATAGCAATCTAATAGATCTCATATAAAAGTCATTTTATCTACCTACTGCCTAACTCTTTGTCATTCATTATACACATTCTTTTCTCTTTTGTCATTATGAGCAGCTTATCTGACTTATGAAATTTCTTTATTGATCATAATTAACAATGACTATTTTGAAATTCCAAGGTTTATTTTCAAGATTATAAATATTCACAATAAACATTATATATATATATATATCGGTCAAATTGAAATAACTTATTATTTACTTCCCAAGCCATTCTGTTTGCTGTTTGAATTACCTCTTTGCTTCTACATCAAGTCATTTTATAATTTAGTGTCATTGCCATATTAAGTCGTCCTTTGAGACTTATAAATTTGCGCTTGCCCAATATGTTAATGAGTATGGGTGTAGCAATGAAGTATTTAGTTTAAACTGCCAGGTGGCTACTATCAAATATGACAGATTTTTGGTTATAATGTGGAAATCAAATTGGGCACTTGACATACAAAATATCCAGCATGGTTAGGAATTATCAGTCCAAAAAAGGTATTTATCCATTCTGTAAGAGGAACTTCTCCCAGTATCCACTGACTCTCTTTAAATGGAGGTTCAAACTCTATGCCAACCAAACTGCATATCCATCAAATTATTAAAGTGACTCTCATGGCTAAATCTGTTTTCTCATAGATTACACCTGATAAAAGCTGAAGAATGGATTGGCTGAAACATTGAAGAGATTTCAACATCCAAGCAATGTTAAATATACTTGAATTGTTTAATATAAGTAATAGTTGAGGTCAAACGAAAAAAATTAACTTTAAGCATATTTTATTAAAAATATTTGACAATTCTTTACTTTAAAAGTTAATATTTTGAAATATACACAAACTATTTGAATTGTTGCTTGACTTGTCTCTACCAAAAAAATTATTTCCCAAAGTTGAGTTCCTTTCTCAATTAAATAAAACTTTATTAACCTTATATCACAGACAAACTTCCCACTCTATCACAGAAACATACATACAAGACAAATATATATTCCTGCAAATATATATATTTTTTTAAATGCCATTTCTTTTTTCGTGTTCACTTTCTGCTATCTTAAAAATAAATTGAAAAACTTTTTTCTTTAGATTACATTTTTTATAAACAATTTGTGAACGTCTTCATAATGCTTTTATTAAAAACATTTATTTATTCTTAGATAGTTTTGAGTTAGAATTAACCCCAAAATAATGTGCTACACCAATGAGAAAATAATCACTACTTTCATTATATCAAATCCTGTAAAGTTACTAGTATTAAATTCTTATTAGTCATCAACTTTTAATATGACTAATAATCAACTGGTGATATAAAATATTTTATATACAAATTAAAATTCTGAAATGGTATGCATTGTTTTATTCCCTTATTTCAACTTTTTTCAAAGAATCTGTCGTTACAAGGATCAAATCAAAATACTTAAATATGGTTAGTGAGTTATGACAGCAATTATTACTTTTATTAAACAAGCTCTCAAAAGGTTAAATATTTGTTAAAAATAAAAATATCTATTGCTCATATGAACTTTTATCTTTAACAAATATTTTTCTTTGTGCATTGACATATAAGGCTGACTTCATTATTTTAAATTTTTCATCCTTTGACTTGAATCTTTCACTTAGACCTCAACAGAAAATGTGTAAAAATTATTCAGCAAACCAAGTTCAAATTTCACTTATACATCTAATACACTCTAAAAAAGCATAAATTCAATATTCTCTGCACTCTGTACTGCCACCAACTATCTTGTCAATAGCATGTCAAATTGTAAGATGAATGAATCAGTAAACCATTTTTCTATTACTCTGGCCATAGAAGCCCAGAGACTGTTATCTCCATAGTCAAATTTGATAGGGGTTCAGTCACAGAACTTAAAAGTTTTGATAAGAAATAATCAGATGGGAATTATTTTTATCAAAAATGAGCAACTTGTTACAAAATTAAATCCTCTTTTAAAATGAATTCATTTTTACTAAAAGTAAATCAGTTATTTACTAAGAAGTAATAGTTTCTGCTAAGATTGAATTGCATTTTACTCAAAATAGATTGTTTTTCATAACCAAAATATCAGCATCTGACTAAAAATGTCATATTCTTGGTTGTTCATCATGGAGTGTCCTTCAAAAAGTTTTTGAACCTGGCAGCAGCCGCCTTCTTTCTACTGTTTAAATAAAGTGCCTGTTGTTAGAGTTAATATGGCAGAACTTTAATGATACTAACTTGTAAATAGTTGAGTACTATTTGTAGTTAAAGAGTTATGGGGGAGTGAAATAAAAAGACAAAATGAAAATGAAATAAAAAGACAAAATAAAATAAAAAGACAAAAAATAATAATCTCTCAGGAGGACATCAACAGGAAAGACTGTCTGCACATGCATGAGAAAAAGGGGGCTTCCTGGCACTAAATAGAAAGCAAAGAATCTCAGCCTTTTTAGCTGAGACTCTCAAACAGACAAGATGTACCGTTCTACTCAGGGAGAATTTTCATCACTGTCTTGTGAATAAAAACCAGTCCCAAAATATTGAGTGTCTCTGTCTCCTTCCTTTGCCTATTTATTTTCAGTGATGAAAGCAATTCAGCAAGTATTAGATGTTTATGTAAAGAACCAAAACCCAACCCAACAATAGCAATCATAACATCCATAGAGTTTCAACCACTTTCTTGAGTTGTAGTGAACTTCAAACTAGCTTACTAAATAAAATATAGTTGATATTCCAATGTCTACCAATGAGTTCTCCACATGGATTCTTTAGAAAAAAATATTGATTGGAAAATAAAAAAATTTTTTTTTTTCAAGTTCAACCCCAAATATGATTTTTCTTTTTTGAAAACAATATTCATTTATTTTATTGATGGAAAGTTTATCAATTAAAATGTTTATCAATTAAAATTAGCCTATCAAATAATTATTCCAATAGACAGATTCATAATCAATTATCCAAAAGAATTAAATCATTTTCAATGAGTAAACAAAAACAAGTACACATTTATCATTCAATAGTTTTTAGTATAAATTATGAATTGTTAAGATGTGAGCTTCTAATTTATATTGACAGCAGACTAAGCCCAAGCTTTAAAATGTCTTAAATTTATTCTAAATTGCTATCATTTTCAAATATGTGATCTACAAATTTAGCTAGTTACTTTTCTATCTATTGTTTAGTATTAAACTGAAAATAAAATATGTAAGAAAAATCACTTTTACATTTTCAGCATAATATGCATAAAAATGAGTTTTAATAAAAAATGATTCATTATTCAACAAAAAGTATGATATACTTATTTATATATATATATTTATATTTTTATGTAAAAAATGGTTTCCTTTTTATAATATCTATTTCATTCAAATGAAAATTAACGAGCATTTTCAAAAATTAAATCAATTATTCTAAATTGATTCAATCTTAGTAAAATTTAACTTTCTCTTAGCAAAACATGATTCAGTCTCTATGAAAAGTATTTCACTGTTAAGAAAAGATTTATACTAATAAAATATAATTCCTTGTTCACTTTCATTGTCAGTAAAAATTGACACTTTCTAATAAAATTCTTAACAATTTTCTTTTTTGTGAAAGCTGATGTACACTTACTAAAATAAACTGAATTATTAATAGCAAACTATAAAAACTGGTTAACTTTTGCTAAAAACTGGACAACAGCTTGTATATAAACTGCCTATTACAAAAGAAAACTGTAAATGAAATATAGATTTACCTCATCATTTTTGGCTTCTGCTTCTTGTAGGATCTTGGATAACTGTTCAGTGAACTTGTCATTAATCTGGATTAACTCTTCTAAATTCAGAAATATGGCAGAAAGTTGCTTGTTCTCTAATAGTGCTGCTTTCTTCATTGGAATGTAAAATTCCTGGAAAAAAGTTTTTGAAAGTAAGAAATTTAGCCAAAAATTAATAAGTAACCATCTATACAACATTTATTACACATATCTACAAATAAATAACATTAAGCAATCATATTTTCACACAAAGAAAGAGTTTTTGATCTTAAAAATATATTGAATTGATTTGAGTTGGATTTTTTCTGGAAATCTACTTTGATAATCTTGTACATAAGTAGTGTGGAAGGCAAAGTGAAGAGAAAGTGAAAAGCTGAGAAGCATATTTGGAAAGATTAGAGAGGGGATAAAGAATGCCAGAATGGTATTTACAACCAACTCTCCATTTTGGCTAATGCAACATCTTCAATTCTATAGAAATGTAGAGAAATTGAAGTTTAGATACACACCTTCAACAAGACAAGAGATTACTAAAAATTACCAAGCCATAATCTATGAAAAGGAATATAAAATATGTACAAATGATATAAAAAATTAAAATGTATCTTTTATTAGATTAATGGTCCAGTAAACTACATATCTTACTCTGACAATATCATCTGGTCACATAATACCTAGTTAACATAATAATATAAGGCCAACACCACACTGTAGGATATTTTCAGGAAATTGCAATGACTTCAACAAAGAAGTCAGAAAAATATTTTGGCTGATATGTTGATAATGTAACAGCAGGATGTGAAAACTATTAGAAAAAGTGAATTGCAAATGTTGACTTACAAATTTTTAGGGAACATTCTATTGGCCCATGATTCAGTATAACAGAACATCTGGTTTACATTGTGAAATATTTTAGGAACAACCATTACACCTTAGAAAAACATTGTCATCGTGGTGAACATTTTGACATGATACAGAACTCTTGATAGAACACTATTTCAGATTGTTTGAAAATTTATATTAAAAATTGGTCACATCTGCAAAGTAAGCAGGGACAAAACAGATCTTGAAGTAACAAATAATATATCCAATACCATGCTGAAGTGATTGGCAGAGGAACTGCTTTCTTAACTGCAGCCAACAGCTTAAGCCTTGAACAGAACATAAAGTAATACATATACCATTACTGAAACAATTGATATTTAGAAAGGATTATAGGATAATTTTCACAAAGCTCCTGACTAAAACAAAAAGAAAGAAACAGTGATAGAAACAGTCAAACATATTCTCACCAAAGTACAACTTCTTGTCAACATGATTCATCATTATCTCAAAGAAAGACACTATGTGAGAAAGAAGTAAATATTGCAATAGAATATGACAATAAGAAATATCTCTTACTATTATGAAATTGCAAGCAAAAACTTTCTTTTTCCAGATATTTACATTTGCAGACAATATAAGCAAGACTGTATTAGCTAGTGAATGATAGAAATCATGTGCAAGTATATTTCTGTAATAAGCAATGAATGTAAAAAATTCTCATGCAAAAGAACTTGAAGACATTTGTAAATTAAACAATTCAGAGAATATTCTATTTTATAGTTAAAATTTTATTGCACTTATGTGGAATTTTTATTCAGTTGATAACCACGAATATCAATACTAGAAATAGAGAAAAGAATATAGCATAATTACTAACATGCAAAGTGGAATCAAGATGAATTCAAATTCCTGCCTAGTTCACAATTTTCCTCCAGCTATTGGCTAAGTAACAGGGTAAATGGAGCTCTATAATCCTGAATGGCTGTCAGTCTAGGAGAAGGATTACTCTGAATTAAAAAAAATGGAGATGGCAACAGGAAACCACTTCATTTATTTCCCAAGAAGTCATGGCAATTCACAGATAATGAAGAAAATGAATCTGTAGAGAGCCTTGATTACCAACATCTGGAAGGGATGGCATTAATAGAAAAAAAAGGTAAAAACTAATGGATTTTATTATTTTTGTTTTGCTTTTTTAAAGTTTCAATTCTTGTAAAGAGCTAGACATATGATGATAAAAAAGAGAAAGCAATGACTGAAAGGCCATGATTATAAAATTATTATAAAATTTAGTTGATTTTCTCAGTGATATTTTGATATAAATAATGTTTATTAAATAAAATAATCTTAATAATTCTTATTTAATATGAACAAACTTTTGGTCATAACAAGCAAATTTGCAATGATAAACCTTGATTTTTTTGTGGAAAAATAGCTTTTCAGTGACTGCATAACAAAACTACTGAATACTGAAATTTATAATTGAATAAATTACTTTGGTGATAGAATGGCAAAAAATAAAAAATAAGTAGTGAAGAGAGATAAAATTATAAATCCTTTATGAAAAAGACAATAATAAGGAAATATGTAAATATTGAAAATTGACCCAAGGAGTTCTAATTACAAAGGCAAAACAAACAATTAATTAACCTTTTACTATCTTTTTTGTCTCTTTCATATATCTACCACACTGACATAACATTGTCTAGAAACTCCAGATCTTTGAGTATGCATTACAATATCAAAGACCCCAACAATGCATTGAAATATCAAACAACACATCTTTACTTTGCTACACATCTTTATCCATCTATATATAAACAAGAGAAAAAATAACTGTGATTAAATAAAGGCTGTTGTATCAGATTTTGTGGAATGAAATCCAGATCAGTATAAGTTTGTGCAACATTGAGAAATGTTATTGACTGGCAGTAGAATAAAAATATCTTTTGTTTTATGCATCCAATATGGGCTTATTTTCTAAGCTAGCAAAAAGAAGTGGAAAAGCTTCTGATTAGTTAAAAATTGAGATTATATATATTTAAAATTCTTATTTATCCTGCTAGAGCATTCCTATGTGCAAAAACCAAATATTGTTATTTTGATTTCTGTGTTTGATGTTTTCATATCAGGCTATTTAAGCTATTCACTCCTTTTTCTGTTATGTATGTATGCAGTGGTAATTCACTACATAGATATTAGAAACAACAATACTTTATTTACACTATTTATATTTGGACTATTGAGTGAAACATGAGCAGTAGAATGAGAACAGTCTACCCTTATAGATTAAATAGAGAGTTCAGTTCAGAATTCCCTGTATGTTACACATATTGATATACACCTGAGGAAGGTTGGAAGGTACTACCAGCTGAAACATTGTGATAATAACAACAATGATAAGAACAATAGTCTGAATATAAATAGTGTAAATAATGATAACTCCAGAAATTTAGACAGAAACAATACTTTATAATTATCTTTTATGTATCTTCCCATTGAATAGCAAATCATTACTTTATGCTAGATTAAGCTGAACATAGTCAATATTTTCCAGGGTAACAAATTTGCTTCCATTGTAAGCAATACACATTCAATTTCCAATAAATAATAGACTTAAAATACTATGAGGATGATGCAATACAAAAATGCAAACATATATGACTCTGCCATATGAAAAAAAAGGCAGTTTAATTTTAATCAGACAAAAATTGTTAACACTGAGAGAATCTGTGAAAAAATGAGAACATCACATGACTGGATAATGTAGTTTAAAATATTTATAGTGCCATTTTTTTTTTTTATAATTTCAGGTGGTAATAAATAACATCTTTTAGGAATGGAGAATTGTTAACAGAAAGGTCCTCAAAATGCATAATACAAATTTTTCATGAAAAAATTATTCCTTTCATGCATGAACTATATAAAACACAGTCTATGTGTGTCTGTTTGTCAGTCTGTTTTTTGATCTCAATAAATCATAAATAACCTGAAGTAATAGGTAATAACTACACAAGATTAAAAATTAAATAAATAACTCATTCAAAGTTAAATCTAAATATCAAACAGAGTTAAAGGTTTAAAAAACAATTCTTTATTATAGGTTTAACTTTATTTTCACTTTTTGTTGGAACTGCAATTGATATCGCATAATTAAACGATAATTAAAAATTAAGCAGGACAAAAGACATTGTTCATGTGTTTTTTTTTCTTTTTCTAGTATGCATACTGTGATGTATTCAAAATATAACAAACTACAGAGATCGATGACAAAGAAAGATTATACCAAATTAGGGTGTTGAATAAAGATAAAATAATCGTATTATTTCTAAACTATTAAAACTTTTCATACATAGGACCCTGAAGGTAAAAGCCAAAGACCCAAAAGCTCTCTGCAGGAGCTAGCCTAAAGTCCACCTAAAGGGTGGCTTCTTGGCTATTTTCTAATAATAGAAATTGACAGCCTTGTCAACAGAGCACTTCATTTTGCCCAGCCTACAGGATGATTTCTTAATGTAGTAAGAAACTTTAATATCTATTGTACACCCTTTAATGCTTCTCAGATACTCACTCTAAGGTAAGGGATTTCAATAAGGTGTCATGATTAAAAGAATTTTAATTTTCCACATAAGAAAGATCATTACAAGTTCTTGATAGTGTTCTGTCAATTTAGAAACCTCTAATTCAACAGCCAAGTTGATGGTGATGAGTGCTCATCTGGGATGTATCATAAAGATTATTCACTGTCTGTTTCTAGACTTTTCTCACAATTCATTTCTTTGCAAGCCACAGATCAACAAATCATGAAGTTATGAAAAATGAAATGTTATTTATCATTCAAAGATTTTTTTAATCAGTATCACCCCATGCAAGGCAGTAAAGCCACTAAGACACAAGGGGCTACAGGATGTGGAAGAATTGAGAACAGAAACATTACTAATGGGCAAGAAGAGGAAAGAGTAATCAGGAGGAGAGTAGATAGCAATTGACACTGAATTTAAATTTTTACAGATTAAAGATGGCTGGAAAACGGAGTTCCACAAGTGAGAAGTGCATGAAAAGAAACTCTTAGCATAGAATTTACAGTTACATCTAGCCAACACAACTGTAACTCTGATTAGGCCTTTTAACTCTGATTGAACAAATAGTTTTTCATTCTTTCAGCCAGTTTGGTGAAAAATTTTGGTAAAAACAAAGGTTTTTTTCAAAGTAGCCTATGCAGAAAATTCAACTGTAACAAGAATAAGTTTTGAAATTTTGCTCATTATCAGTCTAGTAGTGCACTTAAATTCAAAAAGTTTAGGTACAAAGAACTCATCCAAATAATTACCATGAAAGTATTTATAGAAAATACACAGAGAAGCAACCTTACAGCAATGGGAAAATAACTAAGGCCAAACTGCCAGATTAAAAGCAATAATTCTGCTGATTCTGCTTTGGATTTTATTAAAGAGCTCAAGGTAAATAACACAGGCAGAGAAACATATATATTATTATTATGTATGGTTATGTCCCTAAGGATATTATTATACAATGCCTGTCTAACCAGGATAGAATAGAATCAGATCCTCCTATTAAAACTAAAACAGTGTTTTCTAGGGTAAAATGTATCATAAAAATTAATATATTTTACAAAACAAATTGATAGTGCCATGATCTATAAGTCTCCTATGACTGGACCAGTTTATCACCTGTTCTTCATAAATACTTAAACAATATGAGATCTGTAAACATTAAAATAAATAAATATATAAAGAAAGAATGAAAGAAGAGTTGAAATTAGTTATAATCAGATTTCTATAGTAATACAATTAAAGTAAAAATTTCTATAATAATACAATAAATATATAATAATACAGGTTGGTTGTGAATACTTACAACCTTCTGACAACTCCTGCAGTCAAGCTAGTCCCATATTTCATTGTATTTCATTGGATCTTGTTGGTATGGCTAAAAGAGGGACCATGTAATGTGATCGATACGGACTTGGCAAACCTCCTGCAGTCACTCTCGCTCACCGGCATGACATAGCTTCTCTGTGCCTCTTCTATAAATACTTTCACGGCTTCTGCTCTAATGAACTTAGATCACTGGTGCCCCCTAGGTATGAATTTGCACAAGATACTAGATTAGCTACTAGGTCCCACCCTTTTATAGTGAAAGAGATAAGATGTAACTGCAATTTCTATTCCAACAGCTTCTTTTCTCGCACTTCCCGCCTGTGGAATTCCCTTCCATACACTTGCTTCCCCGACAGCTACAATCTCCAGGAGTTTAAATAATCTTAATAATTCTTATTTAATATGAACAAACTTTTGGTCATAACAAGCAAATTTGCAATGATAAACCTTGATTTTTTTGTGGAAAAATAGCTTTTCAGTGACTGCATAACAAAACTACTGAATACTGAAATTTATAATTGAATAAATTACTTTGGTGATAGAATGGCAAAAAATAAAAAATAAGTAGTGAAGAGAGATAAAATTATAAATCCTTTATGAAAAAGACAATAATAAGGAAATATGTAAATATTGAAAATTGACCCAAGGAGTTCTAATTACAAAGGCAAAACAAACAATTGTCAATAGACACCTCCTAACACACTAACTTGCATCCATTCTCTCAAACACCCTTCCCATCTACCCAACCTCCATCCTCGCTATCCTTACCCATCTATCACCCTCCTTCTGACATTTCTTATATCTAACCACTCTTTCCAATCACTTTCCCCTATGTAACCCCTGCGCAATAGTGGCAATGGAATGCCTTGCTTGGGGTGAAATGATTAAAAAAAATATATATATATATATATATGATCTGGGCAGTACATGGCTTGTGTCTTGGAGAGATCACTCCAGTCTCAGTCCTCAGTTGTGTGGAGTTAAAAAGACCAGATTGGTATTTGATGTACCATATCTCAATTTATGGGTTGATAGTTGCTCTTTAGCCTAAGTTGACAATCTATCTAAAAGATGGGAAATGAATAAAAAAGTCAGTGGTCTGCTGTTCATTAGTATCATGATGTACTTTGCAACAATTATTGCTATCAGCAATATTAAAAAATGTGAATTGTCCTGCATGATCCATTACAACTTTAAACAATTCACTGGGTAGTCCAAAATTTACTCACTCTGATCTTTCTTAAGACCATCCTCAAAAGATTTTGTTAACCAAAAATTTGCCAATGAGGTAACATTGATAGGGACAGGCAGAGAAAACTACTGAAAGTCTTAATTTGTACTTTGTACTAATGTTATCTTAGTAAGTGACAACCATTCTGCACAAAACAGAAAAATGTGTAACTCATAACCTCTGCTAATCAACAAAGCAGGTCTATTTAGATGAAGTACTGCTTTCCCTTAATTGGAATGGGGCGAGAAAAGGAGCTCAAAAAACTGCATGCCTATAAAAGACTTTCAAAATAAAAAAAACTTATTACAGTTTACTATTTAACCACTATGAAGTCAAAACACTAAAACAAATAAAGATTCCAATAAATTTTAAGTCATGCAATTTCCAAGTTCTTCAGGATAGTGATGACACATTAGAAATGAAAACAGCTCTTGTATCAAAGGTCCTAAATAAATACAATATAGACATAGCAGCATTAAATGAAACTCTATTTTTGATTATGAACAACTTGAGAAGTGGGAACCACCTCTTAATTGCTGTTGTTCCCAGATCCACTTTGATCTAGTGTGGGTTCCAGCTATGGACAAATAGTTAATCTCCAAACTGGGGTCATTTAAAAAAAAAAAGTTAGGCTGGGTAAGAGTCTTTAGCTTGAGATGGCAACTTATCTAAGAGAAGGAAATCTCTGATATAAAAACCTCTACACTTACTCGGTGTAAAATAGGGTAGGCTGAACTCTTTAACCTTGGTAGGTAATCTTCCTAAAGATGGTGTCTCAATAAAAGCACTGAGTTTCCAGTCTCCTTAACTGGTTGGTGTTACTAAGGGCATACAGATGTAAAACTTGCTTTAATATTTTATGATTGTTCAATTACAGAGCTATTAACCCATGCTAGCATAGAAACAGATGTTAAATGAAGATGATAATGATGGTGATGATGATGCTACCCTAACTTTAATCAGTTGCTGATTTTAAAAATTCTGAAGAATCAAATATAACCAGCTTTTATGAGAAAGTATTTTCTATTCTAAGCTATCATGATTAACTTTTGATGCTGGGGAACTTCAATGCTAGAGTTGGGTCAGATCATGAGTTCTGGGAAATGTCCTTTGTTCTCATGGCATTGGGAAAATGAATAGAAATAAACTTTGCTTTCTCTTTTTTTAAATGAATTTGGCTTCCTTATAATCAACACTATGTTTCAACAACTTAAAAAATTCAAAACCACTTGGGTGCATCAAGCATTTGATTAACTATATTCTAATTAAAAACAGCCATTGACATAGCATGAATGATATTTGCTTTTTTATTTTTAATCATTTAACCCCAAGCGAGATAAAAAAATCCACTAAGATGCAAGGAGTTGCTGAGTGTGAGAAAATATGAGAAAAAGAAAACATTATTAAGGCGAGTGAACACTAAAAGAACAAAAACTAAGAAAACAGAATATAATGGTTGAAATTGATTTTTTGAAGTTCAGAGTTGACTGGAAAGCAAGAAGCCAGAACAGAGTTCTACAAACAAGAAGTGCAAGAGAAAAAACTGTTAGTAAAAAACTTACAGTTACGTCTAGCCATCTCAACTATAGGACCAATAATATTGCTGATTGTTCTTTGGATTTTATCAAGAATCTCTAAACAATTAGTAGGAGCACCTGACCATATGTGGCAGAAATATTGAATGATGGATGAATGATAGACTTATAAATGTGCAAGAAAAATTGTCTAGCACAACATGATGAACCTAGCAGTTGATTCAATATAACCTTTTCACTTTATGTCAGCAAAAAATGTTAACCCAAGAAGATGCAACAAGTCACTTATCTGGATGCTAGCATCATCCATGTTGATGAAAGACAGAAATGGGTCTCTCACATGATTGATAGAGAACAGTTTTGCTTTGGAGGGGTTAAAATTAATGAGCCATTCTATACTCTGGCTAACAGCAGATTGTAGGTCATTTTTTAGATCAGTTGTCAATTTGACCTTATCAAACAGATTAGATTTACCATTATGACAGGAATAAAAAGTTGTTATCAGTATATATACCAAGTTAAAAACTGATGACATCAAGGTCATTGATGAGAATTAGGAACAGTGTAAATCCAAGTATAGAGCCCGAGAAGATACCTGCATTAATGCAAAAAGATCAAGAGTAGTTTTTCAAGACAACTTCAATTTTGCAAATTGATTAGGGTTTCTACCAATATGCCAAAAAGAGGTAGAAACCTAATTAATAGGCTGATAGAAGGATCAGATGGTTTGTCTGAGTTTTTAAAGAAGAGGATTTCCAACAAACAGGAAAGCAACAAGAAGAAATGCATTTATTGTAGAGTTTAAGAGGAACAAGAGCCAACTCAGAAGCACATTTATTGAGGATTATTGCAGATATACCACCAAGTCCACATGCTTTGCAGGGATCCAGTTTAGAAACTGATAGCAGAAATCATGGATGGAGTTATATGCATATCACACAATAGAGATTCAATTCTAAGTGAAGAGTCAGGCAAAGAAACTCCAGATCATTCAACAGTAGAATTGAAAGAAAACTTACAAGTAAATCATTCTGCTTTATCAGCAAAAGATATTAACAACTCAAAGAGTTAGATGCTGACCATAGTATGTCAAGAAAAACTTGCCAAATTAGCATTTGGTGGGACATCCACACAAGGATTGAGCACATAAGTAATCTAAGGCAAATTCCAAAGAATATTGTCTTTTTTCAACATTTTGTGTGCAAAAGGGCAGGTTTAGTATCTCACCAAAGACACAAAACATAAAAAGTAAATCTTTGGTCCTCATGCATAAAAAAATAATGGAGAGTCCATCATATACAAATATACTAGCAGTATAGCCCTGTTTTGCTCGGGTGTAATGAAAGCTTTAAAACTAATCCATGGTCCTGGAGCCCAGACTCTTTGGACGTTGGCATGAAAGACTAAAAAGCAATAGTTGTTTCCAGTTAAAGCGAAACCGTAAACTGAAAGAAAAATGAATGGATGTAAGTCAAATTTTGATTTCCTGGTATCGATATCAAATAAGTTTTTTTCATCGTAAACTGAATTTTGAAGGCTAAATAAATCATCTGAATAAATGGTATCATGGCTGAGACTAAGAACTACAATTATACCTACTTAGAGCCAAACCCGAAGCAAAAACTAAAATAAAAGGGCTGAAAAAATACATACAGGCAGATAAACAGACACACAAAAACATCTTGCCTTTTATTTATATATATCATCAATTTTCTGCACTATTGTAAGAACTGCAACCTTGAAACTTCTGAATATCATTTCTTATGTCTTTGTCTATGAGTGTATCAAATTTGATTAAAAATGGACCACTCCTTCTATAACCCGATTTTTTCGATTATCGATTTTCCATATTTATCGGGAGTTACCTCAACACAAACCTAGCTAAGAACACTTGCAGATGATTATAGTACAACTGTAAATTTTCAAGAAAATCAGTTCAGCCATTTCAGAGTCTGTAGGTAATGGACACACACACACACACACACACACACACACACACACACACACACACACAGATAAATAAGTTTAGATAAGTAATCAATATACTAATTCTTTATATCTTATACATTATATTACTTACTTCAAGCAAAATTTTGAGGTCCCTGCCATAATTAACCTCTGTTTCCATTATTTCCTGAATGGTTTCTTTCCGCTCAATTCGTTTGCGAGCGCATGGCTGGCAGATAACATCTCCAGTACTTGGAGGATTATGAACAACAACCTCCACACAGTCCTGGCAAATCATCCCCTGAAATAAAAAAAAGTGTATAACTATTATAAAAATTTGAGATTGTTTTTTAATTTTTTAAACAAAATGTAAATTGTTCAAAGGAAATCTTCCTGTAAATATTACTCAATTTTTTATAAAAAAAATAAAATAAAAAGACTGAAATTCAAAAATTTAGCTGAGTAGCAGAGTTTATATATCATCAGCATATGGATAAATACATAATCAATAAAGAAAAACAAATAATTGGTAAGTAGCAAAGGCATTCACCCAAAAATTTTTTCACAAAATGATAAGGACTTTAAAATTACATGTCTTTAATGTGCTTTTTTCTATTATTTATATTTTATTCAGACAACCATACTTTATTGTTTGTCAATGAATCAACTTGTCTTTTTATTTTACTGAATAGTATAAGCATATTTTACCCCTCTCACTAGACTCATAACTGGATCTTTAGAAATTAAACTAACTTATGAGAGAACCAAATGACACAAATAATACTTTCTATAGAGAAAAATTTGTAGGAATTTTGAAAGTTTTTCACATACAATAGGTATGTAGATACAAAATATTCATGGATCTTTAAATAATAAGGTAACTTAAGATAGAGATATTAAGTGGGTTTAGCATCGTCCTCCTCCTCCTTCTCCTCATAAAGAAATTAAGGTAAGTATAAGTTCCCTATTTGTTTCTGATGTTCTTTTAAGCAAGTTTATTAAAACAGCATTTAACATTCCCACAAATAAACAATTGTTCCTTGCTATGGAAAAAACTGAAAATCAATAAAAAAAAGAACACCAGATGGAGTATCAAGGATAAGGTAGAAACATTTTGACCTCAAAGATTTGAGAAAGATTGCTCACTTTTTATGAAGACTTATAGAGCAATATAATATTAATTCTTACTATCCTGTTCCTATTCCAGGTACTGAAATTCAAATGTCAAGTATAACCTCTGATGAAATTATAACTTCATTAAAAAAACTGAAACCAGGTAAATCTCATGATATTGATTCAATTCTCATAGAATTTTTAAAAATCAGGAAGTGATATTCTGGTGAAGATTATGGTTATCAAAATGGGTTAGATACCTGACTGACTGACTGACTGACTGATTGACCATAGAAGGATGTGCATTGTGGTGCTCTTAGCTCAGAATGAGAAATCAGGTAGCTGAGTTTGAATTCCAGTTGAATTGACGTGGGTGGAGTGAACCAGGCGATAGTTTAGTCTATCTACTCCAATTGAAAAAAAGAAAGAAAAAAAAAGTGAGAAGAGTGGAAAAGAGAAAACCGGAAACCGCATCCTAAACAGTAAACAAGGGATGAGCCTCTTCACCTGTTCAATAAACAAGGGTGGAGTGTGAACCGGGCGATAGTTTAGTCTGTCTACTTCAATTGAAAAACAAAAAAAAGAGTGAGAAGTTGAAACTGAGAAAAAAAAATGAAAACAAAAAAAAAAAATTTTTTTTCTTCAAGTTTCAACTTAGTTAAAGTCGAAAGAAGCCTTCGAAGCTAAGCTAATTTACAGAACCTTCTCTAGCAAGTTTAAAAAGACAAAATAAATAACCCTTTTAGGATGCGGTTTCCAGTTTTCTCTTTTCTAATCTTCTCACATTTTTTTTTCTTTCTTTTTTTTCAATTGGAGTAGATAGACTAAACTTTCGCCTTCCCGGTTCACACTTCACCCACGTCTATTGAACAGGTGAAGAGGCTCATCCCTTGTTTCTTGTTTAGGATGCTGTTTCCGGTTTTCTCTTTTCCAATCTTCTCACTTTTTTTCTTTTTCTTTCTTTTCTTTCAATTGGAGTAGATAGACTAAACTATCGCCCGGTTCACACTCCACCCACGTCTATTGAACAGGTGAAGAGGCTCATCCCTTGTTTCCTGTTTAGGATGCGGTTTCCGGTTTTCTCTTTTCCAATCTTTTCACTCCTATGTAGCCCCCTGCACATCAGTGGCATTACCGCCTTGCTCGAGGTAATATGATTAAAAAAAAAAAAAAAAATTCCTTGCATTCACTTACACACAAATACCCTTGGGAAAGGTATTAATCCATCTTTCCTCCAGTTATGGGTTAAATAACAGGACAGATTGGGTTCTATAGCCTTGGCTGGCAACCACTCTACCACAGAAAGTAATGGCAACCTAGTGCGGGATAATCTTCTGCCCAGTCAGTCATGTCTCTTTTGAGACATGATTGCCCAAGCGTGTATTACGTATGGCACTTTTAATTGACCATAGAGCTTTAAAAAGCATTCAGCATGCAAAAACTATTTCCCATATCTACTAAGTCATCTATAAAAATATTTTCTAACACTCATAGGGAGTGGGATCACATGTCATCTTTATTCATTCTTCCATCAATCTTAAGTAGCCTATCAACATGTTCATGTCTCCACAAAACAAAATTTCACACTCTGTCAGCTGACTGAAAAGTCAATAGAATTCAATAAACCAATTCACATAATCTTTATTGCTTTCACCAAAGCTTTTGATAGCATGAAACTGGATAATATTCAAAATGACTCCCATAAACAAATTTTCCATAAATCTTTTTCAGTCTATATATGATGGTTCTGCAATAAAACTTATCTTGGTGTTAACCATTTTGTTTCAGTCAAAGAGCATGCTAAACAAGGTGACAGGTTTTTGGCCTTTCTCTTTTGTATTGCATCTGTAATGTTAAAAACTGGTCAGAAGTGTATTGAGACAGTTTCTCTGTTGGGAGACAAATAATATCAAATTTGTCATATGCATAAGCTATAGTCCGGACGAAAAGTGATCAACATGAGGTTCCAAGTATTTTTAAACAGTCTTTCCCATAATGCAAAAGAAACAGGCCTTGAATTAAACTTCAAGAATACTGTTTCACTGATAACTGACAAAAGCATAGTCACAACTTAACATCCAAATACACAAAACAAAAATTGTTAAAGTGACTGATTTTGTATATCTCAGTCACAAGTTAGCTTGTAAGAATGACTCAGAAGTTGCAATAAATATTAATTAAGCCTTGAGTAGGTTGATTTTGGAAAATGTACAGCTATGCTGAAACCAACAAGACTAGCAGTCCATGCTAAAACAAAGATATACATTTTTTTGCAGTTGCTTTACATAATAGTTTAGATTTTGTGGCATAGATGCAAAAACTTTCAACTCAAATTGAAATATTTTAAAACCATATGATGTGAAGATAGACAAAGCTAATAAATAAAGTGAAAATAACTACTTTTAAAAATGTAACACCAATTTGCTTACACTCTTCAATACCATCCATAGAAAATCCTTGAAATTACATGAACACATTAAAAAATTTAGTACGGGGCTTGCTAAATTGCGCCTTGAGAATAAGATGGCTGGAAACAGAAGTAGAAGAAAACCAAAAGAGAGATAGAGGGATGACATAATTCTGTGGTCACCAACAAATGAGAAGACACTAAAAAAAGCTTGCTCAAGTCTGCTAAATAGCAGGGAATGATATATTAGTTCATACAGTCTGTTGCAAGCAGAAACAGCAACTAATGATAATAATGAAACTTTTCAGTTATTGCACACTTGTGTTTGCGATTTTAGTCCCATCTTTCATTTTTCAATTTTTATTTTGTCAGTTCAACTCATATTAGGTTGGCCATTCTTTTTTATCACTAGATGGCATTAGGAATGTTTAGTTTTAACCTCATTGAAAAAAAATTATTTTTACTGTAACAAAAAAAAAAAATCTTCTCTAACCATTATCCCACAAGTCAAAGACAACTGTTGTCAATTTGATTCATTTAGCCATATTAGAACACCTTTCCTTTTTTAGTTTTATTTCTTATTGTAATAAAATTACATCTGATTTCAATATTTAACTTATCTAATTTTACATTTATTATCACCTAATTCTTTAAATCTATTTCTTCATTTCTTTTTCATTCATGCATACTTTCAATTATTCATTCATCTATTTTATTTTTTTACAATTTATTTCATTCATTAGTCTATGATACATTATTCTGACATTCTTTTTCTTTGTTGACTAAATTATTTGTTCCTCTTGTCTCTCCTTCATGCAATTATTTAAGTACCACAAAAAAATAAAATAAGTATACCTATTCTTAAAATGCATTTTAAAAAATGAAAACTTTTTCTGGAAGTTTTAATTTGAGTTTTACTTCCAAGATAACAGATTTAATTTAATATTCTGTTTAAATACAGATTTAAATTTAATATATAAGAGATTATATTTGTTGTGGAATTGAATCAACCCACAACAAAGAAAAGGTCAAAAAAGCTGTTTAAATATAAAAATATAAAATATTTTTATTTTCATATTTTTAAAACTAACTTTTCTTTGTGTATATGATTGTTAAAATTTTTACTGTCCTTTTTTGTAGTTGTTTATTAAGATGAAAAGAAATGGGATTCCTTCACATGTATAGGCAAGAGGGCACGTGAGGAGGAAAGTGTATGTGTCATGTAGCTTGGTGAGGAAGATAGGTGAATGAGTTCAGGAATTTTTTAAAGCCATATGTGTCCTGAATAATATTTATCTACTTGACATATTTATTTTCAAAGCATTCATTTATTAACCAGAAGGATGTGCAAACCCTCTGACTCAGAAATCATTTTTGTCATTTCGTGTGTGACTGTCTTGCTGTTTATTTCTATCTTCTCACTACATATTTAATATGCACCTTGATTGCTTTGATGTATTTAGACTGGTTAGAATGCTGATGTTTTTCCTCCTTATCAATAAATTGATCTATATTGACAAATCTGTCACCACAAAATGATTTTCTTTTTGAAAAAAAATCTTTCAAAAGTAAAATTTATTTTTACAAAACATTATTTGAGGAAATATTAGCTGATTTAAACTTTAATTAATCTGATTTGAAATAAATATTACTTACTTTTAGCTTCAAATATAGTAGAAAAGCCTTTATTTTTTGACATGGACGTTTTTTTCTGATGTTGAGTGATTTATTGACAGCCTGGTGTTTGGGAAAAATAAGTATGTGTAGACAAAACTAACAGAAATTGCTCTTACTTGACAAATATTATGTGAATGCTTTTTTCTTCTTTGTCTTCTTCTCTTATATAGTTTTGTTAACTACTCAGTAATCTTAAAAACTTAATAATAAAATATTTTAAGCAACCTAATATTTTATTGAATTTTTGGATTTATAGCCTTATTTTCAAAGATACTGGTTAAAAAATTGATAGAAAATTACCAATAAATTCTTTTAAGTAGTGCTTATTTATGAAATTTTATAGTATTTTACTGATTTTTATTATTATTAATTTTTTATTTTTTAGTTCTTATTAATTTGCTACTTATTAATTTTGTTTTTATTATTTTTAATATTATCTGTTTTGAAATTTTAAAATTATTTTATTATTTTAAAATTTTCATTTTATTTTATTATAATTTATGAAATTATTTACATTTCTATATCATAGATGAAAAAGGAACATACATTGTTAGGGTTTTTTTTTTCCATAAGGTAACTAAGTCTTGAATTCAATGTATAGATGTCCACATTCAAAAGATCTACATGTTTATACACAAACAAAAAAAATTTAATAAAAAGTTTTAATTTAATAACAATATCAATTAGTTGCTATAAATTAATACAGAATTTTAAAAGATTTAAAAGTTTATAAATTATTCCAATTAAATTTTTTTTTAAATTAAGACAATTGTTTTAAAAATTCATTATACAGTGATTTTTTCTTAACAGAATAGTATTTATAATATATTTTATTCACAAAAGGAATTAAAAGTTTTTCAAATAAAAATGTCATAGTTTTATTGCATGTTTTATTTTAATGTTTAATATTCTGCAACTGAGAATCCTATTTGATCAAAAAAGTTTGATTGACTTGTTCTTATAAAAAATATATTTTGTGCTACAAAAAATTAAATGGGAAATTAGCAGATTAAAAAAATATCTTTATAAGGATTTTCTCAAAAATAAACATATTAAAAATAATTTCTTTCATTTCTGAATAAGTCTTGAAAGTTTCATTAAAATCCACCAACTATCTGATTTTTGAAAGGTTTTCCAAATCGATGCATTTTTCACAAAAAAATAAATAAATAAAAGTGAAAAAATGCTCAAATTTCCTATACAAATCTAATGACTCATTTTGATGCAATCAAATTTAGGTATGATTTCCAGGGTTCTACAAAAAAATAAAATTTAAAAATAAATTTTATATAAAAAAATAATCCTTTAATCTCTCCTCTTAATAATGACACAAAAATTTAAAAATCAACATTTTATTTTTATTATTTTTTAAGTATTTTTTCATCATTCTTTTTCAACAAATGTTTTAAAATAGATACAATTATCTAATATTCATTTATGTGTAAGCTTTATTCTTAGAAGTCACCATATAACAAATTTTATATGAGAATTAATATGCTTTCATACGTTCATAAAATAGCTTGGTGTTGTAGTGAATTCAATCAAATGTAAATCTGGATTGTCTGAAGTTGACTTTTTAGGTCATAGGATTGATAAAAATGGTATCAAACAATTACCTGAAAGAACCAAAACTATTTGCTGTTTCCAGCTTTCTAAAACTTTAAAAATTCTATGCTAATTGCTTGGTATGAATTTTTATTGAAAATTTATCCCCAACTTGGTGAAAATATTTTCCCCATTGACAAATGTTCTTCAAGGACAAAAGAAAAAAGAACTCTGATATAAATCTTTCTGAAGAAGAGTTGTCAGTATTTAACTTGGCAAAGGAAAAGTTAGCCAATGTTAGTAACCTAACTTTTATCACTTATCCTTGGCAGTAGATTCCTTGAGTTTTGCCATTAGAGCAGTTTTGCAATAATGGGAATCAGACAAATGATTACCTGTGTTTTTCTTCTCAAAAAGTTATCAGAAACTGCAACTTAGTGCAACACTTTAATGGTTAATGTTAGTGCCATGCAACACTTCTGGCATTTCTTGGAAGGTAGGTCTTTTCCCGTGATCACAGCCCATAAACCTTTAATCAGAGCAATCAAGGTGAAATCAGATAACTATTCTCCTTAGGAACTTAGTCACCTGGATCTACAACTGATATTCAACAAATCAAAAGCTCTGCAAACATTTATAGGATACAAATCCTATATCATCCAATAATTAATTGAAACGCAAAAAGTAAAATTGCACATCCGCAAAATCAGATCAGAATGACTGAAAACATTTTGGAAATAACCCAGACCAAGGAAAATTTCACAAGTTAATGTGAAAATTAAGATTCTGGATTCTGATTGGATAGAAAATAGCAAATTGATCAATGACCCCGATCAATTTTGCTTAACACCTAGAAAATGGGTATGCAGTTTTGAGCTGACCACATGACCTGTTAAGTACTTATTCACGTCCCTTGACTGACAAAAGTCAGTCAGATGGGAACATAGAGACAACACGCTAAAATGTAACTAAAAGAAATTTTAAGACGCCACCCCTGTCATGTCTCATCAACATACATTCGTTCTTCCTCTTCTTCCAATTTTCCTTTCTTCATCTTCACTCACACACAGTCAAAGAAACAACAACAACAAGATATCTTTAACTGACTCCTAAAAACAAACATCCAATAAGTACAATTTCCTTTATTGCTTCACTTTCCTTTGCCCTTTCCCATAAAAAAGAAAGGGAATAGACTTTATTAGTAACCTTTTAATCTTTCTACATACACACATTCTGCTACTAATAACTATAAGCACTGGATTCATTTAACTACTTCCTACTATTTCTCTGTAACATTTAACTACTTACATTTCTATTTGAACCTTTTCCCTATTATCTGTTATTTCTCACTCACACTCTCTTTTTCACCTTAAATTGATCGCCCATTTTCCTTACCAATTACTCAGCTGTGAACACAAAAAGAAAAAGAAACAGACATTACTACACTGTTGAATTAAAGACAGCAAAACATAGACACATTTTATATTCAAACCACATTCACTTAAACCTAAAAGGCATTTTTTTCTATCAAACAAGCTATAAAAAAATATACAAATTGTTTATTCTGTATGTATGTTATTAAATATGCGATTTTTTAATGTTTCACAAATATTTCTTATTGCACTGTCTTTTCTTAAAATTTGTGTTGTGTTTTATGGACAGGATATACCGCATTAAATTCTTTTATTAACTTGGGTGTTCTATACCCAATACATTCTAGCAGATACACTCTCCAGGTATATTTCTAGAATTGATATAAGTCCGGTCATGGATTTGAAGCTATTGCAATTTCTCGAAAAGATAAAGAAGATCTAAAATCTCTTCTAAAGAATAATAATTCTTCATTACAAATGAAGGAAAAATATATTCTACAAGTGAAACATTCCAGTTGGCATGATATTTCTACAGGAAATTTGTGGCCTTTTATTCCAAAAACTCTCCATAGAAAACTATTTGACATCCTGCACTCAATATCACCCACAGATATAAAAAAAACTTGCAGGTTAATTAGCAAAAATTAAATCAGCACTGAACTATACTTCTTGGCTTATATTAATACTTTAAGGACTAAGAACAGCTGTAAAATCTGAGTCACAGAGTTCCATTCATTCTAACAAAAAATTTAATAAGGAAATCTACTAAAAAGTATCATTTTTAACCTGTCTTGTGGTACTCCTCCTAAGTAGACTAAAAGTAATGACAACAAAAATTTGCACACATGCAAATGATAGTTGTAAGGAAATGGAATAAATTTCAATAAGGCAATACTTATATTTTGCTTTTATGTAACTGACTAACAAAGAATAGAAAATACAGTAGTATGCATGCAAAAGAAAGAATACATTAAAAGTTAGGAATTGTGTGGGTGATACATGCATATGTGTGAAAAGTTCAGTCACTAAGGGGAAATATATTCTCATGCCCATGAAGGCCCTAGTTGGTGTTGTCACTTCTACCACATGCTAGAAGGAAAAAGAGAGATAAGAGAGCAAAGACAGGAAGTGTCCTGTTTTTAATTGATTGACAGTGCCACATAATGACTTCTTGGTGAAACTGGCAAAGCCATGTAGAGGTAACCTACACCTGTTTGTTTACATTATAATATGTATATTGGTAATATGACTTTAAAATATTTTTCAAATATCCTTCCTAATATAGAGACCAAAATTATTATTAAAAATTGAATATTTTATTACAAATATATATCTACACACTGAGTGAGTAATTAAAGTTTAAACTATATAACATCCATTTACCTGATAAGCTGTTTAAAATGGAATGAATATCAGATTTAATTAGAAAATTGGTTATGAGTCAAATATTAATTTAACTGAGTCAAAGATGATTAAAAAGCAAATTTCTTCCCTTTAAGATTGCATTTTTATATTATGACTAAGAGCAGAAACAGAACGGAAGTCAAAATTACAATTTAAATTAATTACTTTTTAATATTTTAAGATTAAACTGTAATGGTAATGATGAAAATGATGATTGCTTTAAATGTTTTTAATTTTTGATAGCAAAGATAATTATCATAGTAATTGATTGTTTGGCATATGATTATCCTAGTAATGTGGAAGATATGGTATATGATTATCCTAGTAATGTGGAAGATATGTAATAGTGACAAAGAAGCGGATAGTGTCTTTAATTTCTGATAATTATAATCATGATGATGAGGGTGGTGATACTAGTAGTGAAGATCTTGGAAATAGAAGAGATAATTATAATGATAACAATAAGGTGGTAGGGTGGTGGTGGTGGTGGTGGTAGTGATTCTAATACTAATGGTTCTGGTGGTGATGGTTTGTGCTCATGATGACACATTTTTAAAAAATAAATTTTAAACACTGAAATAAAATGCATTTAATTCACATTTTGGTAGTATTACCCAAGTTCTAAAAATGAATGCCTCATGCTGCTTAATCAAAATTCTGATAACTGTTGTTCCAATATACAGCATACAAATTTGAGGGTTGAAAATTAAATGCTTGCTTGTTGACAAGTTTTGTTTTTTGTTTTTCAGTCATTCTCTATATTGACCAAACAAGTGTATCTCAGCAAATAAGTGTACCCTTAGATTAAATACCAGGAGGTGCTTCTGGGCGTGTTACCTCTTCTACTCAACACATTATGATCAAAGAGATAATTGAGTTTTAAGTAATTACAAAGAAAAAACTAGATTCACATTTTTAAGCAAATACACACACTTATATACATATATATGGCATATGTGTAAAGACATTTTGCAATAAAGTAGTGGTTAGTTAGGTAATCTTGCAAATTAAGTACATTTACTGTGTGATCTGCTATTGTGCCAAACCAAACTTATTAAATATTTATCTACCTATATACATATCAATTTACATGGTAATGATAATAATAATACTGATATACATCAAATTATGCAACTTAATGTATGTCAAGGTAAGCAGAATTTTGCCAACAAGAGTGCTCAATAGATATTTAGAATAATGATTATTATCAATAAATAAGTGTGTGAATTATTTTAATTATTGATAAGGTACATTCCAACATACTCAAATGTATGTATATGTTTACATTTATGTTTATATGTACACATACACACAGACATATACAAATACATATAAGAGCAATCAAAACATTTTGTGACAATTTAATTTACTGTGTCTTCTACTTTCTTTCCCTTTACTTTTTTTTTTTTTTTTTTAAAGTATGGTTCACTCTGTACTCCAGGTTGAGGGTTACGGTATGAGACAGTTCATATGAACAGGAGAGGAAGGTAATGGTTAACCCTAGACTTGAACAGGTTAAGATTGTAGTGATCAGGGAAACCTCCTCTTGAAAGTTAATTCCACAGAACAGTGATTTGTGAGAAGAAGCTTTTCGAGTGGAACTTACTTCTAACCAGTGGAATACGAAGGGAATGTGGGTGGTTTGATGCAATGTGAATGGCATTGCTAGTACTTGCTGTGAAGGTTAGGCCTGGTACAACCAAGGAATGAAGTTCATTTGAGAACTTTGCATGGAAGTAGTGATTGAGCAGTGAGAGGCTTGTCACATCCCATCTATGATAGAAAAAGGTTAGATGGTGGAAAATATTTATCACCTACAAGAACTGAGATGCTTTTAGACTCTAGTGAAACTTGAGAGTGAGAACTAAACAGGTTTTGCCCAAATATGAAAACACTTTGCTAACATATAATGTACACATTTAATTTGACAAAGATATTTCTGAGAAAAACTAATTAGTTTTCTTTTAATTCATAATTATCCTTCAGTGAAGTTTGGTAAGAGCTTAAATAATATTGTTTAAAGTCATTAAATTATGTAGACAAGAAATATTCAGCAAATAAATGTGTGTAAGCCTACCCCACATCGTGACCTTTTTAGGCAAAATTCTGTGAACATTGTATTTGTTACTTTTATTAATATTTGTTTTAAACAATGTATTCACAACCTTTCTTCTTCTTTTGACAGAAGCACATTCAAACTTATCAAACTCATCTACTTTCATGCTTTGTGAAGTTATCAACAATGCCAGTAAATATTTTTGCATATGAAACAAGCATTGAAACAATTCTATGAAAAATTACTAAAATAAAAAAATTTAGAATTCTGAAAATTGTTAGCTCATTTTTTTTCAGAAGAGAATAAGCACATGAAATACTCACTTCATCTAATTACATACACTAATCAAATTCAATGACTTAATCCTTTTATGATTACTGCAAGAAGAGGTAAAATTTATTCAGATAAAGTAAAAGCATATGAAAAAAGAAATTGGTTAGTTTTAAATTGAAATTTTGAAAATCTAGAATTTGTTCCTATTTCAACATAATGCTTGTAATTTACCAATGAAGAATATATAGATTTCACATTTCAATCACTCTTTTTGTATGATGATAGTGATAAACTGATTGACAGTCACAAAAATTACTGGTTTTCTGCATGTTGAAGAATAATATTATAAACAAGAGTACCCCTGCTGTCAAAAATGACGGCAAACCATTTGAGATTATTAGCTGTTTCCTCACAGGTTATACCCCTGAATGTGACAGGAGGAAATATATATATAACCACACACATAAATAAATACACAACAGTCTTTATTATAATAGAGAAGATATTCTTCACTACTCAACTATAATTATTTTACTTTTTTGCAATAATTAAAGAACAAACACAAAAGAGCTTTAATAACTGGTAGTAAAGAGAATGAACTGAGCCAACACTGTCTTGCTATTGTCTCTCTCTGTGACAGGAGGGATTTCCTTCCTGTCATGTGTGTGTGTGTGTGTGTGTGTGTGTGTGTGTGTGTGTGTGTGTACAAATAAATAAAGAATCAATCTAATAGAGAGGATGGTGTATGCATGTAATAAATAGAATAAAAATAAAATAAAAATCATTTACATCATGTTACATACTAGCTTAGACAAGTCATTCAATTTTGAAATTTTGCAACTCTGCAAAAAAATCTATTTTAATATATTTATTGAAAAACTTTATTACAAAAAAATGATGAAACAAATCATGAATGTATTATAGATTCCAATATACAATGAACAATACTTATTTTCTTACGAACTTGGAATCCAGTTGTCAATAAATGCAAGTTCACTTAAACTTGACAAGTCATTTACAAGGGTTGAAAATATTGTCATTTTAGTGATTGGCTACTTCAATAATTAAATGTACCTAATTTATTATGGCAACATTTTATAGAAAAGAAATAATAGTGGTGAAAAAGAATACATGAACAAAATAACAGACCAATTATAATTGATTTGCAATGCAGGATAACATTTAAATTAATAAACAAATTAACAAAAGGAAAGTTTAAAATAAGAGTTTCTTTTTGTTAGAAGTAAATTGCATACACAACAAAATGTTCATGAATAAATTTTGAGTGGGACTTATTTTGTTGGTGTGCTTTCATGTGAAGTGTTCACAGACGTTTCAACTACAACATGGAAAGTTTATGTAACAACAGTTCAAAAGAGGAAAACCCGAAAGAGAGAGTTACTGTTTTTTTTTTATATTCCAGATCTGCTACTGCTACTATGTTTAAGGGTGGCTACTAGTGCACTTCATCATTATCAAAATAATAAAAAATCTATTTTCTAACATATTTTGAATTAATAAAAATAATTAGCTGATTTTGTTTCTTGCTGCAATCCATATAGTTTGTATATTTATTTTAACAAGGTAAAATGATACAAATAATGTTTTTTCTAGACGTTTTATGATGATCCCGTCAATCATAAGTATTCAGAAAAAGTTTTAAAATAGTATTTAAAAATACTTGTTTGAGAATATGAAAACTATTCTCTCTCTCTCTCTCTATAAAATCAACACAAACGGAAACCTCAGTCACAGTGTTGTTAGCTCTTTATAACAAGATAACATCATTGCATATTTCTAACACTTTTATTTAACAATTTTCCCAGCAATGAAAAAAGCTGGAAATTTTGGCAGACAATTTTTGTAACGCTTGATTTATTTTTTCAATTATGCATATTTATTTTATTTTTTAATTAAACTGTTAAAATAGTTTTGATCATGTGCCAGGAACTGTTTTAAAATCAATAAAATGAAATAATAAAATAAATTATTATTTAGCAAAACAAAAAAAATAACCATGAAATAGTCGACTCATCGAGCCGGTTTGCCACTTTTATTGCGCGTTGACGCGTTAGCTTTCTTGATGTCGTGTGCTATGTTATCAGGGAAATGTTGATTTGAAAAAAATATATAAAATTTAAATCAAGGACCCTAAAATTCTTTTTCCGTAATTGTAAATTTGTTTGGTGTCTTTCTCTTTGATAAAAAGAGAAAAATTTAAGCTTGTCCTCGATATCGAAAAACGCTTCGGCTTTTTTAAGTTTTTTTTTTTGGTGACTGACTTATTACACAATTCGAAAATTCTGCCTTTTTTTTTTTTTTTAAAAAAATAAATAATTCATAATTCCTCTTTTTTATCTATTGATTTCATAAAACGGTTCTGACACACTGTGATAGCTGACAAAATACTAAAAATAGATACCGATTATATATGCTGATACGAATCCCAACAATAGAAAACAATGGAGTGGTGATTATTTTTATTTTTCAAACAAGAGATCATTTAAAGCAGGAGGGGGTTTATTTATACTGATTACTGTTTTTAAAAAAAAAACAGATTACGGCGCATGTTTTAATTTAAATTGTTCAGTTAGTAATAAAAAAAAATAAAAGACCAACTTCTTTACTTTCGGTCCATATTTTTTTTAGTTTTTTACTCTCTTCACGCAATCTGTTGCGAAATAACTATTTAGTTTTTATGCATTTTGTTTGATTAACAAAGGCCACAAAACTGCAAGAATTGTTTCTCTATTAAATTTGAGATTCTTTAACAAAATGCACGTTTTTGTGAAATGAACGGATGAACTTGACTTTTTTGAGTATATACTCGAACAAACATTGACTATTTTTCCTGTAACCTGACTTAGTGTAAAACTTTTACACTAAATCAGGTTACAAAAGAGAGAAGAAATGCAAATGTTTATGAGTTTTTTTACAGTAAAAGTTAACTCATAAACATTTGCATTTCTTCTCTCTTTCGCCCTTCCTTTTTTTAATTCGAATTACCTAATAATTGTGTTTTAAATCAAAAGAAAATGTGGAAATTATACACCAGAGATGTATATACCATGCGTATGTTCTCCAAGAAGTGTCATCTGTGTTTTACTGTTCTTTGTAAATTTCTAATTATTTGTTGCTTAAAGAAAATCATATTGAAATTTTCTACATAAATAAATAAATAAATAAATAAAAATACTTTGACTAAAACACGCCATGCCATACATCAAGCTCACCGTCACGTAATACTCTTCTTTTTCATTTCTTAATTAAATATTTTTTTAAAAATACCTATTTTTAAAGTCATTTTTAACTTTTTTTTTATTGACTTAATTTATGGACACAGAACCACAGTTGTTAAGTGCTTCTTCTTAATCTTAATCTTTAATTGATGAATTCCGACAGAATTTAATTTGTTTTGAGTTACACCTGTAAAACGGCGTCATCAGAAAAAAAATTATTTGAAAAATAAAATAAAGCTTCATTAACGAAACGATTTCTTCGTTTTTTACTCTTTTTACGCAAAAATGAATTTATTGTAAATGTAATGAGCAATCTCTTTCGTTTTTGACTTCAACTACATACACCTGTTCGAGGTTAAGTTCTCCAGTTGAACGAGATGCAAGATTTATATCAATCGAAACATACAAGGACAAAAAAAATCTCTAAAAACGATTTTTTTAATCGTTTTTTTTTTTTAGACATTTTTATTTCAATAATACACGTTTACTTTCGGTAATGTTGATTTTTTTTTCACATAAAATTATTATTCCAATAACATCAGCAGATTACTGGCGAAATATGTATCTCTCACACAGTCACACTCATCATCTCATGTTTTTTTTGTTTTTTTGTTTTTTTTTAATCATATCACCCCAAGCAAGGCGAAAACGCCACTGATGTGCAGGGGGCTACATGAGAGTGAAAAGATTGGAAAAGAGAAAACCGGAAACCACATCCTAAACAGGAAACAAGGGATGAGCCTCTTCACCTGTTCTATAGACGTGGGTGGAGTGTGAACCGGGCGATAGTTTAGTCTATCTACTCCAATTGTAGAAATCATTTTCTTTCTTTCATAACGAAACATAAAAAAGGAAAACTTTTAACATGAACACCACTTCCTAATGAATCCCATCATCATGTATTATTACAGAAAAATACATTCTCACAACAACCACAAACCGAGTTCGAATTTCAGTTGATTCGTTGCATTCACTTACACACAAATACCCTTGGAAAAGGTATAAATCCGTCTTTTTCCTCCAGTTATGGGTTAAATAATAGGACATATTGGGTTCTATAGCCTTGGCTGGCAACCTACTGTGTGGGATAATCTTCTGCCCAGTCAATCATGTCTCTTTTGAGACATGATCGCCCAAGCGTGTATCATGTATGGCACGCAACTGACTGACATTCTCCCAACAACCACAACTATATTAATGACTACATGTCAACAATTCACTCTTGAAAATTGCCAAAAAAGAATTCAACAGATTTGAAAATTCTTTGTTTTTCTCTTTTAAATGTTTCTTTTTGTTATTTTTCTTGATTATTTAAAATAATAACCAAGAAAAATAACAAAAAGCAACTTTCTAGAAAAAATCAATAATATTTTCAATACTTGAGTCATTTTTTAAAAATTAGAAAATAAAATACTTATTTTACTTTAAATCAAAAATATAGCATAAAAGTTACAAGGACAAGAAGCCTTCCAATCTACGTGCTCTGATGTTCTTGTATTTTGTCTTTTTTAAAAAGTTGTTTGAATTCTTTAACTGTCCTTGCACTCACTTCTTCAGCTAATTCATTCCAAATGTTTACAATTCTCTTTGAAAAGTAATGATGAGTATTATGTTTATTAAGCTACTTGAATATTGTTTTCTTGTCCTCTTGTGCTAATAGTATTGTCTCTCAGTTTGAAGAATGTTTTTTACAATCTGCATCAGTAAAACCATTCAAGATCTTGAAAGTTTCAATCAGATCACCGCAATCTACCTTCCACTGAAAGAATTTTGCAGAGATTTCATCTCTTGTCAACTCCATCAATCATCTTAGTTGCTCTTTGTACAGCTTCAATTTTCTCATTATCTTTGACCAACCAGAGATGTCAAGCCTGGTCAGCATACTCAAGTGTGGGTTTGACCGAGGCCGTCGCTATATATGGTAATATATAGCGACGGCCTCGGCTGAACCCTCAATTAGCCCTCACACACACACACACACACACACACACACTTTTATAAGCTTCAAAAATTTATGAAATTGATCAGTCTCTGATTTTGATAAGATTTGATCTTCAGCACATTTTCCTCTGCATTTTCTTTTTCATTTAGCTTTTTAAGGACACATACAGAGACCAATTAGATAGAAATTATATAGAAACAGACATGTTGTTAGGGAGGGAAAGATACTTTATAGTCATATTTTCATATCTGAAGGAAGATGTTAATTAGAAATAATGTCCCCAACTTGATATGTAGATACATAGGCAATCAGTGATTTATGTCCAAGTGAAAAATTGGTCAGTAACTTTCTTCAATCTACTGAAGACTTTATAGATTTTTAAAAATTTATCAAAGTATGAATAATTGGAGGTAAGAACATAGCATAGCATCCATTCATAAGACCTGACTGCCTTTGATATTTTCAATTTAAATTCTGTCCTTTAGCAGAAGGTAAACCTGCCACACTTTTAGTTATCAAGCAAATATATGAGATAGATTGATAAGTAGAGATGAACAAACTAAAATAGATATAAACAGAGAGATAGGGAGATATTTTTTTTTTAGTTATATTTGATTTTGACCAAGAAATAGATATATTTCATTGATTCAAAAGTTCACATCAGTATATTTTTTAATTTTAGAAATGTTGAATCTTTATTCAGCTGTTTGTTGCTTGTGCAAATATATTCTTTATTTTGTTTCATTAATACTTCACTTTCAACACTATGATCATAAAAACTGAAATGTAGTTATTTTACTTGAAGAGTGTGCATTAATATATAATGAATTTATAAATTAATATAACATGATCTCATCAAGATCATTATTATTATTATTATTATGATTTTTCTTTTTCTTTTTCTTCAGCAGCAGCAGCCTCATGACTGGGAGTGGATGTTGCATCTGGTCAGTCCTCTCCACATAGAAAGTTATTCATTTATGCATAGCATATCTTTGGGAAGCATACCTGGTGGAGCACATCCCTCTTCAGGTCAAACTACAGTCAATGTTCACTAACTTGAAGGCTCATCTTGATTTCCTTATAGGGACTCTCTGTTCTAGACATTAACTATAGTCTAGGAATCCTTCCATCCAGCTTCTGCTATATAACCATTGATCCTGAAAGGAGTTTCATCTGCCCTTTTATAGGTCTTGTACTTAATCCTAACCTGGTGTAGGAACTGGTTTAGTCACTGATGGCTTGACCATGTGCCAGATGATACTGGGTTACATAACACTTATAGAGTGACATATTAATAGTTTTACTTCATCGTATTGTTGCTTTTTTATTGCAAATGATATTTTGCTGTCAGAGGGATTTTTTGTTATAGCTAGATACATCTTAGAAGTGTCTGTTGTTTACTCAACTCTTTATTTGGCTAAGACTGTACACTTTTGAAAATATTTTGTGGAAAAGTGATAATTTTACTTTATTTTGGCAAGAACCATGGCTGAATATAAAATGTACACTAACACTATTTACTTTTCATATTTAAGTGAGAAAGGGCAGTGGAAATGGGACAATGAATCAGTGAAACTTATGGTAATGATGCAGTAGGTTCAAGCATATGTTGAGAATAGTTTGAAATTGGAGATTTTGAGCTGATAAACAAAGAGTACTCTGGAGAACCTAAAAACTTGAAAACTGATGAATCAGAAAAGATTTTCAACGTAGATACAACACATTTAAGCTGACAGATAAATTAATGTTCAATCAGTTCGCTCTCATATATTGTTTACAAACCTTAGGAAAAATTCATAAACAAAAATATGAACTGAAGTACAAAAATCTTTCTTTTTCTTTTCTGATATAGAAAAAGTAATTTTGAACAAAACAAGATAAAGAACTTATTACAAGAATCCTAAATGAAAAAAATCATGGATAGATCTAGGAAGGACTTTCACATCTCAACCTAATCAAAATCTAATGTTTCTATGTTTGGTCAAATTAAAAAGAAATTCCTTATTATAAATAGTTGAAAGCTGGACAAACCATTACTACATTAATATTAAATCAATTGCATCGACTTTTGTCAGAATCATATACACATCTTCATTCACTTTCCTGTAAGGTTTTCTCTCATATTTGGATTTTATTCCTAATTAATCATTATTACTTTGAATTATAACTAATGGGTAATAACTTATTTCAAAATTTAAAACAGTGTTTATCAAATCAATCTAAGATTTGTATTAATAAAATCTGACTCAATCAAACTGGTTTACTAAAAAGAAATTAAGTTTCTAAACAAAAATGTTTACATTTGTAACATGCAGAGTTCAAGTTGACATCTTGTTTTTGATTTTATGAATAAAATTGTTAAAAAATATCTACAGCTATAAATGTTTACATTTTAACAATTGATATTTTATCTTGTAAGCACAAGCAATGTACCATAAATTTCTTTGTCTGTTAAGAGCTTTTTGTTAATGTGTTTTTTTCTTTCTTTACCAGATTTTTATTTTTTAATTTTTTCCTAATTTTTTTCTAGCTGACAAATTCTCAGCTCTTATTGAGTTTGTTGTTGGTCACTTGTTTTTTATAATATTATCTATAATCAAAATAAAAGTCTATTTAATTTTTAAATAATTTGATTTATTCCACAATAAATTAAATATTTAATTTTATTTAATAATTAAAATATATTAGTTGTGTGCAAATTTTTCTAGCAAAAATCAGTTTTAACTACATTCAAAAAATTGTAGTTTTCAAAAGAGAGTTTGATGGAAACATTTGAACACACCTAATATTTTCATTTCTTGATATTTTATTCTACAATAATAAAATCAGACAGTATGTCTAAACAAATGAAAATAATGTTATGTTTTCACAATAAAATATTTTTATGATTACACAATAAAATTGTTGGTAAAATTTTCATTATATGATAAAGATACTATGTAAATTTCAGCTTACAATATCTGTTGTTTTTATTAGAAATATTTAGCTTTTTTTAATGTCATGATATTTTATTATTCAACTTGATAGTTCTCCATCATATTGCAAAAATATATATATATATATATATTTTTATTCAAATACTTTAATCCAAGCGGAAAAAGCAGGAAGGTAAATTCCAAAAACCCGATCCTAATTAATATTAAAAATTTTATTTTAATATTAAAAAATGATACAGGAAGAGAGCTCCATGTAATAAAATATTACAGAGCAAATATAAAGTTTCTGAAAGGATTTTTTTGTTGCTGAGGTGATGTTTTATCCCCCGTGGAGATTTTCATATCAAAATGGTCATCCAACATCCTTGAATTAATCCTATTTTAATTTATATATATATATATATATACGTGGCCGAAGAGAATGATATACAAATGAAAAATAATCTATAACATTTAAAACAAGATAAAATTACTTTCAACTTCTATACATAAAATTTAAACAGAATATTCTCTTCTAAACTATGTTAAAATAATTTGAAGATTAGCAAGGATAAAAAAGAAAATTTTATATTGCATTTTTATCCAGCATATATGTTTAATTAAAAATATAATATTAATCCTAATGGAATAGTTTGGTTATGAATGCATTAAATTTTAGAGAAAAAAAACTATTTCCCTTAAAAAGCAACATTTAGTCACCAGTTACTAATGTTAATAACAAGGGCAATACAATTTCAAAAGCCAAGCAGGCTCTCAAGCTAAAATTGATATTCATCTAATCTAAATCTAATCTAATCTAAACTTATTTATAAATGGAACTTTGTCTGTGTGTGCGTGTGTGTATCTGTGTGTGTGTGTCTGTTACCTATAGACTCTGAAACGGCTGAACCGATTTTCTTGAAAATTTACACAGTTGTACTATAAGCATCTGCAAGTGTTCTTAGCTAGGTTTTGTGTCGAGGTACCCTTGATAAATATCGAAAATCGATAATCAAAAAAATCGGGTTATAGAAGGAGTGGTCTGATTTTAATCAAATTTGATACACTCATAGACAAAGACATAAGAAATGATATTCAGAAGTTTCAAGGTTGCAGTTCTTACAATAGTGCAGAAAATCAATAATATATATATAAAAGACAAGATGTTTGTGTGTGTGTCTGTTTATCTGCCTTTATGCCCGTATTTTTCAGCCCTTTTATTTTAGTTTTTGCTTCGGGTTTGGCTCTAAGTAGGTATAATTATAGTTCTTATTCTTAGCCATGATACCATTTACTCAGAGGACTCGTTTAGCCTTCAAAATTCAGTTTACAACAAAAAAACTTATTTGATATCGATACCAGGAAATCAAAATTTGACTTACATCCATTCATTTTTCTTTCAGTCTACAGTTTTGCTTTAACTGGAAACAACTATTGCTTTTTAGTCTTTCATGCCAACGTCCAAAGAGTCTGAGTTCCAGGACAATGGATTAGTTTTAAAGCTTTCATTACACTTGAGCAACGCCGGTCTATACTGCTAGTATACTTAAAACTGTAAATGTACAGAGATATGATCATTATTTTACACAAATTTGGCTTTAAAAAAGGAATACTAACTGATAATGACTTAAATTACAATAAAAATACAAAATAAATAACTGAGTATTTACTTAACAAAACCTTGTATTCCAAAAACAAGAGAATTGACAAATTTAACAACAGAGTATTTTGTTGATCCGGCTGAATGTAGAATGAGACAGCATCAAAATTGAGAATTCCACTTTCATCTATGAATTATATGATTCATTGTTGAATCAGATAATTTACTAATAAAACAAAATTCAATTACAATTTATTAACAAAACAACAACAAAAGAAAATGACTACATCTCATTTCTTTAGAAGAAAAGTGTCTTTGTAAGATAAAATGTGAAATTGAAAAACATCCCTAGTGCAAAAATGATTTAAAACTTAAATGCATAAACTTTAAGCAACACATCTACATATGGCAGTTGAAAATTGGTAATATGTTATCATATAGACAACCAGAAATATTAAATTCTTAGATCAATTAACATTCAGCAGAGAAAGCAGTGAGCAACTGAAATAATAGACATGCTATTGAAGTTATTGTACACTATCAGCTTTTCAGATCAGTCTTTGTTTGTTCAATTTTGAACAATAAATGAATATGGATCTGAAAATTTCTTAACTGAGAATTTGTTTAAAATACTTACAGCCCACTATCAAGTCTTGTGCTATCTTGGTTATGTGCTTAGGTACAATTTGGAGCACCAACTCTTAGAAGCTTCTGTAACGTCTGGGGAATATCAATTCATTAAAAACACATTTTGCATGGGAAAGTTATCCCAGCAATGACTGATAAACTTTAACAAAATGAGAGGAGAGAGTTTATGAATGACTAATCATAAAAGGTATTATGGAACTCTTGGGAGTAAGTCAGTCTCCTAACATAAATGATATACCTAGACCATTTTCAGATGGAAGATTAAGAAAATGTTAAGAAAAGCTTCTGCAAAAAAATAAAGATTTGCTTTGTTTTAAATGCAAACTGATTGAAAAAATTAGCAGATATTATATATTCAAAGCTTTAAAAATCTTTAATCTTTAAAATCTACTTAATAGTAAGTATTTATATGCATAAAAAATATTCATTGAATAAAAACACTTGTTTGTTGTCTTTATATTTACTTGCATAAAAATATTTACATAAAAATATAAAAAGACAATGTTTTAAAATATACTTATAAATATGTTTCTAAAAACAATTATTATTCTTTTTAATATACATTTTAACAGAATCTGAAAATATATTTCTTCTAGATACAAGTAGATACTGAAAAATTTAGGGTCTGATGACAAAGCCTATCTACAAAAATCCTTTGATTTTGGAAGTGGGCTGGACCAAGTACTTTTCAGTACCCACTTTATATATCTTAGTTTCGGTATTCCTGATAGCATTTACAGTTAATTGATTTTATAAGGAGAATATATAGCATCTATACTGTATGCCATAAACAATGATATAATGTATGCATTTAAATACCTGAGAATTTTGCTTATATATAAACCAAGTATGATGATATAAATGCTATGTATATCACTATAGATAATAGACAAAAATATATGAATGTGTACATGTTTAGATATACATTGATTTGTAATAATTACAGTAGACAGTCATATGTTTTTAAAGATTTAAGGATTAATGTTCTCATCAGTTTTTCTCTTCTAACAAAATTGTTAAAGGCAATTTATTTACTCATAGTTTTTGCCAAATATGAAGTCAGTTTCATTTCACCATGTTTAAGATGCATATATTGTATGTTTCATTAGAGTTTTATGTTCTTTATTTAAATTTGTTTCCAAAATAAAGCTAGCTAAAATCCCATTTGACATGTAAGCTTTCTTATCTTTTTAACTTATAAATATTATAAACTAGAAAGTTTTCTCTACATTAATTAAACTGGTATCAAAATATTGCTTTACTGAAAGAATAAGAATGTATACATTTTAATAGAGACAGATAAAAGTTTAAAAAGAAAAATTTACCAAAATTTAAACAGATTTCATTCTTTTTCTCTCTTTATTACATTTCTGATTTCAGATTTAATTATTTTAAATGTATACCTGGCAAAAAAAAACCCCCCATGAAACATCTAACTAAAAGATAACCCTAGTAATGTGTAATAATTTTACTTAGGAACTATATTTGCTATATACTTGATTGCATATTTATGTTAAGTATCTGTGTGCATGTATTCAACACAAATATAGATATACATAAGTGACAGGCACATATACAAACACATAAATATACATACAAAGACAAACAGAAATATATCATTTATAATACATCAGCTAACATCATTCCTATGTGCATAATAATATAGACTATAAAGTATATAATAACACATATATATAAAATGAATTTTATTCCAAGTATTTAAAATATTGAATAACATACATCTATGTAATAAATAAAGAAATAAATATATCCACTTACATTTTTCATATTTTATGATGCTGAAAATTTTTCTATATATCTTTTGATATTATATTCAAGTGTGTGTGCTTTTTTTATATTGTGTGTGTGTGTGTGTGTGTGTGTGTGTGTGTGTGTGTAGAATTATATGACAAAGCTCTATAATATATAACCATGTATGAATATTTAAAAATACCATTTTAATATCTTTGCAGCACTCTAAAGATTGACAGATACAAAGGAATTATATAGATATATCTATCATAATTTGTTGTTTAGCATGATTTCTCCTTCATTCTTACACCCACACACAAAAATCCTGGAAACAGCAACTAGATTCAACCATTGTTCATTCCACAGTTCACTTACCATTTTAGCAGCGCCACTATCTAACTTTGAAGTCAGCATTGTACAATCCAAATACATAATCACCAAATGTTGCTAATTAACAGAGCCATTTCTTCTCTATGACAAAATAGATGAAGATGAAGAAACAGGTAGAGGAGAATGAGTCCCCCCTGTCGTCTTGCAGCAGCAAAGAAGTCCTGCTTACTCCACACCGTCTGTATGACGGCTCTGCGCAGCCAGCCTAACAATTAGTGTGTGTGTGTGTGTGTGTGTGTGTGTGTGTGTGTGTGCGCACCTGTGTCAGTAACTTTCTGCATGCATGTGTCTGTGTGTATACACAGAAGTGCCGTATATTCATACTCGCAGACTGGTTGTGTTTTACAAAAAACACACAGGCACAATGCTTGAAAAATGGTTGAATAATGAGATAGAAGGATATGCTCATGAATTAGTGTATAAATATGGATTGGTGTGTGTCTGTGTGTATGTCATTACACAAAAAAGATAGTCATAGGGCTAAGTAAATAACAGTGGGTCTGTGTACCAGTTAGCAAGTACTAAGCTAAGCTATGGAGGCCCATATAGAATGGCTTGTGGGAAAATTGAAACATATGAAAACAGAAATAAAGAAATACAATTAATTTTTGATGGCCAGGCATTTACTTCATTTCCAAACTTTGGAAAGGCATGAGATCAAATTTTCTTCTTCTGTTTTACAGTTAACCATCCCAATCTTATTTTCTCCTCCTTATACAAAAATGAAATATCTGAACATAGGTATAAGTACATAAAGATGACACTATGCAAGTTGTAGACACTACTGTACAATAAGCATGTAATTTACATTGTTAAATTTGGAAAAATGTAATCTTCAGTTGTCAAATTTGGAAACGAATAATTACTAAACTCATCAATTAGAACCAATAGCTTATATATATATAACACAGATTTACTGATTTACATTTACAGATTTATACTTATTCACTTTATATATATATATATATATATATATATATATATATATATATATATAATTTAATATGCAAAAAAATGCATTCCCACTATACTTAAGAGTTAAACATTATATCACTTTGAACTGATTCAAAACATTCACCACTCTATAAAAAACCAGGATGTAACCAACATAATACTACCTACTACATTGACAGCACATGGTTCTTGATAATGACTAAATAGTTGAAAGTACTAGAACAAAAACAACAGAGCAAACATAAAATTTGCAATGTTTATTCAAAATTTCAATCCTAATACACAACATTTTATTTTGAAATTGAAAAAATGCAATAAGAAATTAAGAGACATATCTTGGTTGAATTTAATAAAAAAAAGGTTTGGAAATATATATCATCTGGCACAGGAATCAATATCAAGAGACCCACTAAATTTATATATGTGTATAAAAACATATCCATACTAGACGGAGGAATTGATTGTATGAAAATTACATATTTTACAACTACATGAATGTACAAAATGTAAACAAGCATAATATAATTAAAATTTTTCAACATGAGGTAGATGCTTTCTAAATCAAAAAGTCTGGTCTTTATATATAAATTGGGTCAAGGAACCTAACTTAGCCTGGTCCACTTCCCAAAATCTGACCAAATGACAAAACATCAGAATTTCTTGTGAAAATTCCATTACTATCAAATACGAACATTTTGTGAATTCGCTGCTGCAAATGTATCATCAAAATTTATGTTATTAATTATCATTTTTCAATAATTGATATTGCTAAGTCACTACATCATTCTTGAGTTAATGAAGTACTTAAATATGTAAGAATTCAATTTGTTGAAGGACTTCTCACAATTAGCAACAAAAACCTTAATTGTTAACAAAATTCGGCAAAGTAAAATATCTTGATCATATGAAATCATAATTATTAACAAATCAGTTTCAACCTTTGGTTAAAAAAATAATTCCATATTTACTTCTCCAGTCTTTCGTCCATATAATTCTGTTTCATCAATGAATAGTTATTAGCTAAATCTTCTGAAAATGTTTCTTCAAAATCACCAGAAACACTATTTTGCTCATCAAGAAGAAATTCAAACCATGAATCTATTTATTTTTGAGTCCTGAGGATGTTCCTGAACTCAAGTGATAGATGATGCAAAATTATCATTTAACAGTTCAAACAGTCTAAGCAATTCCCTTAACTTTTTCTTTACAACATTTCGCACTCTATAGTGTTTTTGATTCACATTTGACAGAAATCCCAATCACTTACTGTACTATTCTATCAAGTTGTTAAATAAATGACTTCAGTTATATCAAAAATACTCATAACTTGTTTCTTGACTTGCAGCATGAAGACATACCAAGTTCAAACAGCTTATAAACACTGTTTGGGGATTTTTGTTGAGTATTCTTTGTTGAACAGTAACATTATCATGACATTATAAACAACAATCATTCAATAAAAGTCCTTCCACAAACAGGAAATTTTGTGCTTATTGTTTTCTCAATATTGATAGTATTTTTTTCCTTCATATGTATAGAATCAATAACTGACAATTTGACTTCAAAATTAATGGGCACAAAGTGAATCACTTGAAACAATTGCTCACAATGCTTTAAATTAGCATGGAATCAAACATAATACAATAGTACATCTTTCTACAAATTGATTTATAAACTGATTTTGAATTTCAAGAGATGTGACATTAATATCTGCTTTTTTCTTCTTCTTCTTTGTTAACTCAAAATTATGGAGAGCCATGATCATCAACATTATGAAGGGACATAGAAGAAGAAGAAATTCTTATAGCAGAATCATACTTTGTGATAATAAAAGAAAATAAAGTGACAAGAAATTTCTAGAGTTTGATGGTGTGTCCTCAGTTTAACTATAAAATAGAGGATTCTGAGAAGCAAAATATTGTATATAATCCAGAAAACATTTCTATACATCTTGTAGTTCATTTATTATTGATGAATTTGCCTTTGCAGATCTTCATCGATACCATTAAAGAAATAAATTCCACATTCAATTTCTTTCCAAGTACCAAATAATGACAATTGCTATTTTCATAAACATATAACATTTCAATTTTTCAATTTAGAGAATTCACCCTGTGTTGTTAAAGTAGATTAACTATTTCATATCAAAGATGATAAAGAAGGTAAAATAAGCAGTATGATGCTTCATAAGAATCAGAAACCAGGTGTCATTTAAACCAAAATGTAAACATAGTGTAGTATCCCATGCAAATTAGCCTGGCATTATATAAGTAGTAAGTAAATGACAGGCTGGGAAACAATCCAATGCATCACACTGATCAAGGAGAACTACATCACAAATATTGCTACATTCAAAGATACATCACGACTATGGACATACACAGAGTTATTCGAAACTCAACAATGATGTCACAAATAGGATCCTTGGGTTCATTCAGAGCACATTGAAGTGCATATATGAGCTTTTGCAATTTAAACAGTTAAAAAATTGAAGAACTCAAGAATAGAAGGAGGAGAGAATCAGATAACGGATTTGTTCTTGGCTAGCGTGAGATGTAAGGCTTTAATGAAAATTTCTGCCATGTCTTACCCAAAGGAGTTGGAACAAATGACTTTTGAGGAAATTGTCAGAATCATTTAAAAGAATATTAGACCAAAGAAAAAATTGGTTATTGCGGAGAGGACTAAGTTTCTGGAAGCAAGGCAGTGGCCAGAAGAATTTGTGATGCAATACTAGCATAGGCTTAAGGAGTGAACTAAATATTTCGGGTCTGAAAAATTAGGAATGCAAGAAATGTCAGTGGAAAACAAATTTATTCTTCTAAGGTTGATTGAGAGATTACAAAGACCCAAATCATAAGCGAAAAATGTTGCAAAGCAACCAAATGAATTTGAACACAAATACAGAATTTTTACAACAGTTTGAATTAATCAAAGAATTCAATAAACCGAAAGAAGAGCTCAAAAGATACAAGGTGAATACAACTAAATTCAGAATGAAATGCAAATATTGTGAAAGAATACATGAAAGGAACAAATACAAATGTCCAGCATAAAGGAAACTATGCTCAAATTGTGAAGGAAGGAATCATGTTCAGAGTGTATGTAAGTACAAGAAGCAAGTAGAGAAAATGCAAACAGTAATAACATCCTCTGAAGAAGAAGAAAAAGAAGAAGCTGGAATATTTGCAGTAAATGCACAAAAGAAAGGTCGAGAGAGCTTAAGAATAAATGGCCATGTATTTAATATGCAGGTGGATACTGGTAATGAAATAATGTTAATACCAAAGAATTTTTGGATTAAGTTGTTATGATCCAAACTAAAAAAAGCTTTGTGAAATTAAAGCAGTTTTACGGATCGACCCTAAAAACAATTGGTTTCTTTAAGGGCACCTTTGAAACTGATACATGATTTGAAGTAATTCCAATTGTAGTGGTAGTATGCCATAAGGATCATGGATTGTTAGGAATTGACATATTAAAGGTGGACACGGCAAAGCTGATAAATTCCATAGAAACACAAGAAAGTGGAATAAGACTGTTGAAAGGGTATAAAGCAAGTATTTGGTTGAAAAAAAAAAATATATATATATATATAAAGGCAAGTTCTGGTTCAGATACTTACTTTGGTGGTGGCAAAATTAAACAGAATGATCTAACAGAGCATTCTGGAAAAGGTCATTCAAGGTGCAAGTAACTGGTCATCACCTGTTGTTGCAATAAAAAAAAGCAGATGGAGACTTAAGGATATGTGGTGACTACAAGGTAGGAATAAATCACCAAATATGCTCAGATTCATTTCCATTCCCAAATATTGCTGAGTAAGAGCTGGCAAATATGGAATACTTTACCAAAATTGATCTTAAGTCTGTGTACAACCAAAGTGAGATTGATGAGAAGTTCAAAGAAGTTGCTAGAATTAACACCCCTATAGGTCTGTTGAGATGAACTTATCTACTATTTGGGATTAAGACCTCCAGTCACATTTTTCAGAAAGTGATTGAAGGAGTGTTATGAGAAAAAATAAGTAACATAATTACATATCAGGATAATATAGGGATAAGAGCAAAAACCAAGGAAGAATTAAAGCATATAGTTGAACAAATATGAACAAGATTAAAAATGGCAGGATTAACGAGGAACAATCAAGCACAATTTTGATTGTAAGAATTTGTCATATTTGAGTTATCAAATATCGAAAAAAGGCATAGCACCTGATGGGAGGTTGACAAAGAAGATTACAGATACAGCGACTTCAACAAATAAGAAGGAATTAACTTTTGGGATTGATAAATGTCTACAGCAAGTATATTCCAAGGTACAATTAAATAATTGTGCCGTATGTGAAGTTATGCAAGAAATGCAGTGAGTTTGAGTGGATGCAAAGGTAAAATAATGCTTTTAAAGCATTAAAGACAATTATAAGGAGAAAATCGATAATAAAAGTGCTCGATCCTAAAAAAGAAATAACTGCAACGACTGTTGCATGTGAGAATGTGGTTGCCCCCATTTTATTCAATTATGTATTTGTCAAGGAGGTTAAATGCCGGCAGAGATTAACTATTCAAGTATTGAGAAGGAGATGATAGTGATTGTGTGGAATATAGAGAGGACGCAGAATTTTTTGTTAGGTAAAATTTAAAGTCAGACCACAAGCCATTGGAATTTAGTTTCAACTTGAGAAAAGAATAACCAAACGTTACATCTTCAAGAATACTGTGTTGAGTGATAAAAATCATGGCATTTGATTTCAACAGAGTATATGTGAAAGGAAACACTATTCCTCATGTGGGCACCCTGTCAAGATTACAGTTTGTGAATGGAACAGTAGAGAAGCACAAATCTGATGACAATAGAATAATAAACTGGTGGAGACAGATGTGCTTCCTATAAAGAGACTTAAAAGTGAAACTGAGCAGGATCCAGTGTTAAGCAGAGTGATGGAAACAATAAGAAGTGATAGATGGAGCAATACTCAATGGTAGAGCAACCATTCAAGGAGGCAAGACACAAGTTGACCATAGGGTTGATTTTCTAAGTGCCACTGAGATGTAACACAAGGCCAAAAGTATGGGGTACCCAGTGAGTCTCAAACTCACTACTCAGTTGTAATAAACACTAGCAAGACAAGCTTGCTAACCATTACATCCCATCGAGGTGCCCAAAGGTGACCACAGAGAATGGTATAGTATGTTATGGAATTGTAGTAGTAGCTCTATGGGTGTTGAGAAAAGACATATTGAGAGGAGTGCATGGTAATGTGCATTGCAACTGTTTCTTCTTTGTTTACTTTTTCAAATCAAATAGTGTATTCCCAATCTTGTACTTTGTTGCAATCAAATGTCATCATTTCCAGTTTTCATCAATTTGCCTGATTCTGCCATTAATACATCTTTTGCATCTTTTTTTAAAACTTTATTGAATAAAAGAATAAAGTAATATATACTAAGTTCAGAAGCACAGTCAAGTTGTAAAATGTATGGAGGGATGAAAACATACAAAAGACATTAAAGCTTGCACTAGTTGATTTTAAATTCATTACATATTTTTATTTTTTATTTAAGATCAAAACAAAAGCAAGATTCAGTTTGAAAAAAAGTACAAAGTGATCATTTTGCTTTGGATTACTTTTTGTAGGATACGCTATAGAGGTATCTATCTTATGGTAAGCTCATAAATCAATAATATTTTTAAAATAAAAAGATATTATTTAATAGTTTTAAAATAATTACATGACAGATTTTGTAAAATGTAAACAAGATGAAGAAAGCATGAAGCAACTACAACTTTCTTACATTTTTGTGTGATTTTAATTTGATTGAATATGACATATGTTCATATCACCTAAAAATTCTTGTTCTGTTACTTTATCTGTTGTAGTAATAACCATTGATAGCTCTTGAGGAACTCCCTGGTGAATGATGGTTATTGGCCCTTAAGGAACTCTCCTAGGCTATGACACACCCCCTGCATGCCATGAGGAAACAAAGCAGACTATTTAAGTCACTAACAGTAGCCTGTAAAATTAGTTTATTAGCGCTTCTTAAGTTGTAATAATTGTTGGTTATTTTAATTACAATTTAATGAACTAATTTTTATCATATTTATTCTGTTGGTATTGTCTCATACCTGACAACATAGAGAAAATATTTAAACCCCCAAAACTGGACCTTAACCCAAACTCCCTCACAGTAGCAAAGGAGTGGAAACACTGGATTACAATGTTAAACAATTTCTTTGAAGAACGCAATAACACTACTCCTATACAAATTAAGGTTACTTGTTAGCTGCATTTCATTCAGAGTTTATGAATATATAGAGAACTGTACTATGTATGAGATGGCTATTGATGTACTAGAAAAACTATGCATTAAGACATCAAATGAAATTTTTGCCAGGCACATTCTAGCTACCTCTCAACAGAAATTTTGCAAGTCACTGGGCGAATTCCTGTGGGAAATCTACAAACTAAACAAAAACTGTGCTTTTAAAATGGTGAGTGCTGAACAGTACCAATAAGAGTTTGTAAGGATGCAGTTATTAATGGTCTAACCTCATCTATAATACACTAGAGACTACTCAAGAATTGTACCCTGGATTTGTAAGGTGCCTATAGATAGGTCACATGCTAAATACATTACTAGACCTTTCCAATGAATGCAACAGCTATTAAAGCATTTAAAACTCTAAAGAAACAGCTAGAGAATGCCACTCTGCAAAATATAGATGAAGACTTACCCTTTGTTGTTGAGTGTGATGTTTCAGATGTGGCAGTGGCAGATTGTCTAAACCAGAAAAGTAGACCAATGGATTTATGTCATGGGTCTTACAATAAAATTTCAAAATGGCAAATTGAGCTGTCTGCCTTTAGCTACTCAATAAAATATCGGCCTGGAAAAAACAATGTTATTCCAGACACACTTACTAGAGCATTTTCTGCTTCAGTGTCTTCTTCAACCTTTGCTGATTTGTCTCAAAGAAAGCTCCAAAATGGTGAAGTCATAGACTAATCATAGCTACTATACTTAGTTTCAAGTGACAAAGTTTTTTGTAACTATTGTAATTTTTTTACATTAATGCCACAGTTGCACTTACAACTTCTGGTTTTAATAACTAGGCAAACATTCATACAAGATTGGCTGATCATGAGAAATCAAAAAGATATTTGCAAGCAATGCTAAAATATTGTGAACTGTAGGAGAGATTGTCTGTTGAAAAGACTATCAATGAATTACAGGAAAAAAAGATAAAAAATGAAGCATATCAATGGTATCAAGTGTTTAAGTAACTTGTGGCTACCATAGCAGAAAGAATTTTGCCATTCTGTGGATCTGATAAACACATTGGCATTGGGTTACTTGGCAAGTTTGATCAGATAATGAAAGAACACATACCAAAAGTTCAGTACAAGGGAATACATTTTCATTATTTGGGGAAAAATATCCAAAATGAGCTGATTGATATTATTAGAAAAGCTCTTCAGAAATAAATTATTTCTAGAATCAAGGCTGCCAAGTGCTAAACTATAATTCTTGATTACAACCTATATTACCTTGAACAGCAGAGGTAATTAAAGGCCAACAAAGGACAAGGGTAATTGACAGATACATTCAACTGTTGATAACATCAACAAAGGGACAATCCAAAAAAGCAAAAATGTGTGGGAGTTTTAAGACTATATAAAGTCTAGAACTTTTGACTGAGGAGATCCCTGCTGGCTTCAAACTCCTTCAACTGCTTCATGTGTGTGATCTCTCATTGGCTGCCCTCCTGCTCCACACAAGCATCACCAATGAAGAATAAAAATATAAGATTATATTTTCATATATACATGTTCCTTGTTGTTTGTTCAGATCCAGCAGTAATATATAACACCTTGACATCAGCAACTAAGAGCAAATGTCATTGGTTATCAAGTACTGTAGTTGATGGTACATCCCAGAAGGATAAAATTTGTTTAACACTCTTCTGAAGGAACTTAAGGCATTAAGACTTGATGTTGAAAATATCTGTTGCCAAGGTTATAATAATGGGGTCAACATGAAGGGAGACATCTCAAATGTACAACTTCTAAAGTTCTCAAGCATTTTCACACCCTGCACACATCATAACTATAATCTTCTGTACATTATTTTTTCTTTATCCAAAAATAACA